>JANAVB010016195.1:9919697-9938644 GCA_029216955.1 Iris pallida
CAACTTTGGCGTCGATTTCAACCAACCAAACGACATCCTATAAAACTGAAATTTTTATGGCACGAAGGTGGTAATATCCGCTATGCAGCAGAGTTGGTGGTTCATCAATTAGATCTTCGATAAGAGAAACGAATCTGCAATGTTGGCTACATGAATCTGTCCAAATTAAATGTATTTTAAATGGTAAACTTGGTGGCCGGTTTTGATCTATCAAATGATAGAAATAATTATTGAAATTTTTGGTGAGCAAGGGATATATACCGAGATTGAGAAGAAAGAATCGGATTGACGGTCTAATCGTCAGATTCTCAAAAAAATGTGTCCAAAGTTGCTATCCTGAAATATGATTCTGGACTCGAATTCGCGCACGGCACGACAGGATTTCATGTGAAGGTGACTGTCATGGAGGAGTGAACCGAGGAGCCAGGGTCTCAGGGGTGATCGCGGCGGCATACGGCGGCACTGCCATGCCGCTGCTGCTACTGCTAGCATCTGTCGCGCCTGCCTACCGGCGGCAGTAGTCGCGTGGTTGCGCGGTGGCCGAGTCCGTGGTAGTCACCTGTGGCGGACGTAGACGGGTGGCGGCGGTGCTGCGACACCGATGCTATGTGTTTACGAGCGCGCGGGGGAGTATTAGGTATTAGTTTAGGGCTTTTAATATATATATATATATAGGGAGCGGATCGGGAGCCCCGCCCGTGGAGCCCCGCCGAAGCCCCCGCGATCCTTAGCCGTTGGATTGCGCGGGCTCGCGCGGGCCCTACGCGGGCCCCGCGCGATCCGATGGTGCAGGGGGGGGCGGGGCTTCGACGGGGCTCCGCAGGCAGGGCCATTAATCCGGTTCCATATATATATATATATATATATATATATATATATATATATATATATATATATATATATATATATATATATATATATATATATATATATATATATATATATATATATATATATATAACCTTATATAAAAAATAAAAAATATATATATATATATAACCTTATATAAATAATAAATTATATATATATTTATGTATATGTATAAAAATATAATTCATAATTCACAATAATTATATAGTAAACCTTATATAACACTATTTAAAATATATATAAATAAACCTTATATATATCAATATATATAAAACCATTATAAGCATATACATTTACAATTCAATTAAATAATTTAATTTATAATCATATACATACAAAATATTATTTTACCTATTTTGCCATACAAAATCACGTAAATGAATTCAAATGATTATACTAGGTCATGGCAACCTAACATGGCTCTACCAAGCTGGGTTGGCTAGGGTAGGGTCCAAATATATTTTCTAATCAAATTGTATCCGAAAAGTCAACCGATGTATCTCGTGTGCCATTTGTAAATAAATAGCACATGGAAACTTGATTGAATGGCGTACCCTAGGCATGTGTGTCGTAGGCTCAAAATGGGTGAAAATCGGATATTGGGTAAAATTGTTGTGATCTAAGCCGAGTTTCAAACTGAATTGGGAGTTAGGTCTAAGATTTCGATAAAAGGTCAACTGGCTTAAATTAGCCGAAGTTGTACGATGTCAAAAGAATGTTAGAAAATAAGTTTGGATGGGACATTATATACCAAATTAAAGGTCAGCCTGTCTACTCTAAAACTCATGAAGGGCGGTTTGAAAGATTGGCATGTCTCGTGCTCCAAAAATCAAAGCTACAAAAAATTACATATATAGTCATATTGATATAAAAATCTTGTTTAAAAATCAAAATGTCTATATTAAATAAATAAAATAAAATTTAAAATAATATGCAAAAATTAGGGGGCTTACAGACACTCTCGGACAATCTTATGTCCACATAACCATTACAGACTCCACCACCAAACCCTAGATATACTAGAGGTCGACGTGTCCAGGTAACTCGCCGAAGAAATCATCTATATTATTGTCGTGTCCTGAAGGAGTCAGGACACGGGCTTCCATTCAAGACTGCCACCCCTGTCGCCCTATCGAATGACCTCGCCACCAGATCTGAATACTGACCCTACTTCTGGAAGTTGCACAACCGCTCGACACCATGTGCCGCCATGACGTCCCTACCGGATCTGTACCATAACGTCCGTCAAATGGATCATACAATCACCACCTTGACTGTGACGCCATTGCCACTTGTCGGGTCTTTATCCATGCTAGATCTAGAGCCTTGTCATCCAACCGATACGAGAAGCTGCCTCCAAAAGTTCGAGCCATCGTCACTGAATTGAGAATCACTGGCCGAGTCCTCACACCGCTACCAGCGTCACGCCCGAAGCCTTACGGCGAACGCAGCTTCTTCTCGAACCCCTCTCAACTTTCATCTCCTCCTTCTTTTTTTCTTATTCTCCTTCTATTTTAACACAAAAAAGAGTCCATAAGTGTAGAATCTTTTGTATTATTGTAAAGAAAGAGTACAATAAGAATCTTTAATAAAAATTCTGAGTATAATAGAATCTGGGAATTGGGGCGATGGAGATTAAGTCTACTTTGACTTCTTTACTCCATTGACGATATGATGCAAAAATTGATAAAGCTTGGCGGTTGATGAACTCTTAGCAGCATGGAGGAACTTTATCACTGAAAGCACTCTCTCTGAAAGTTCTTAGTAAAGCTGTAGCATATATAGCCTCTCTATGTGCATGCCTATAAGGAAGAAACTATCTTTTATTTATAGCTTTTCTTTACTAGAACAGCTATGTGCATATGGGCAGAAAATACACTATCTTCTACCTTAGAGACGCATGAAACTGGATAAATCACGTGTTCGAAAATCACGTGTAGCTTGCCACATGTTTTGAGATGTGCTGTACAAAACACTGCCATGTCAGCACATGATCTTTTTTCTATGGATTAACTATGCATCAAATAACTTTAGACGCATAGCATCTGGTTTCTTACTGGAAATAGTTTCTTTTCATTGAATAACTATGTGTCAAACAACACTTTGAACGTATAGCTTTTTGACTGCATACTGCAAATACTATTTTGGAAGTAGTCGCATAAAATTGGTTCTTTTAAAGTTGTTAAAGTGTAATGATGAAGGTGACGTAATCAATGACATCTTCTTCGTAGTTTGACCACTGCACACTGATCGAAGTTCATCTTTTTATACAAGAGACAAAAACACGTCATGTGTCAAATGGACCATGCGTCTTTCTGACTCGTCTTCGACTATGCATCTTCTTTAATCAAATTTTAAGACACTATAGTGCTTCCGAGATGGCTTCAACTTTTGAAATCTTTACATCTTGGGTGCATAACATTCATGCGGCCCAATTTGTATTTTTCATGATTTTACAAGACCCCTTCAAAGTTCTTAAAACTTGAACAAGTTTTGAAATACTTTAAACAAGAAGCATGAGAGAGGGGGTTTTATCACACAAAGCTTTAGATGCATCAGATCACTTGCCATGTTGTCACTGCTTTGACTGAATCCCTTGAAATCTAAACTATCTGTGAAATTTGTCGCGTTAGTTTTTAGCAATCACTTGGATCAAGGCTAAGTCAACTGTGATCCGTAATTTCAGGAACAGAAAGTCATGCGACAGTTCATGTTGCATTGATCTCTTCATTGGGAACCAAGCCGCTTGCCACTTCGCCATATAGTGGATTTCTACCCCTATAAATAGGGCGTCTTGACAAAACTTGTCGTCATCAATTTGCTAGTTAGAACTCCAGCAAACTCATGCAAATTTGTGAGGGGGTTCAACGTCACTTTGTTAAGAACACTGCTCTTTGGTTATGCCAGAAGTCAAAAAAAGATCGATCGTCAAAAGGTAATCTTTCTTGAAGTATTCTTCATCTCTTCCTATTTGATTCCTACCAATCACTTATTTTCACTCAAAGTTTATGGAAGAGATTTTTACTCTGATCATGTTTGAACACAACACATTACTAGAGTGCATAGTTGTAATTATAACAAGAAGCACTACTAGTAAAAAAATCGTATCGTACACACAGATGGAGTTAATCATCAATCTTCAGCAAACAATGTATTGCTAGAAAATACTGAAGTTATACAGCTCCTAGGTGCACAAAGCTTTTATGTTTCCCTATGCGTCTTTTGCCGTTATGCGGTGGATCTGCATGATTAAAAGAATAACTGATTTCATGCGCCTAACTTCTTTGAACTTGTTATATTAGGATACTTCTTGGATGAATGGAGCTCATATGGCGCTTGTAAGGATATCATAACATGTCTTGTTCGACATGATTCAGCACATTACACAAAGGACTTCCACTATCCTCCGACCCAGCTAGCTGTCTGCACCTATCTGACGAGGTTTGCAACTGGCTAGTTTTACTGCTGTAGCAACCGTAATGAGACTGGGTTTTAGTCCTAATCGAAATATTGTCGATGTCGGACGGTATTGGCAGTCAGCGATGAGAAATAGCTTTATGTATGCTCAATTTTGTGTTCTCTCGCCAAAGTACACTGCCAACGACATAGAGGGGAGCCAATACTGGTAGATGCACTAACATGTGGCCCAAGTTTGGCACATCCACGAGAATGCAAGGTTCAGAGTACTTAACCTGTGGAAGTGCTCAACGTCTTGACATTATCCTCTAGTACGACACTTTTTGTGTGTCATGACTCGTACTGGTGCAGGACCTGATGGAGAAGACCAAGAATATAATAGATCTACATCATACATGACCACGCCTTTAGAATAAAAATCTAGAAAGTAATAGATCTCCATTATACGTAATCATGGTTTGAGCTGTCAGTAAAAAAAATTTATTTTCTCTGTCAATGTAACCTCAATCTTGTTGCACTAGTTCTTGTCTTCATGAAGACACCCATCTATCTTGAGCAAGAGGTGACGCATGAATTTGCCAAGATAAACCACTGTGCAATTAGTAGCAATTTTGAGAAGATGAAACTTCAAAAATATATAAAGAGGTTTCAGTTGTATAAATATGTAAGAAACATAGCCACCAAAGTATATAGTCGCATATCATCCATCATGACTAAAACTTGCAAGTTACTCAGACGCATGTGCCTCTCATTACTGTAAGGCATAACTATACTATAAGTTTTCTTGAAATTTTATCTAATTTCTGAGTAACCTTTGAGACCACTAGACCGCAGCATAAAACCCTTCAAGTCGAAACTCGCTCATTACTGTTTTGAATATGAAATATTGCTTGAGGATTTCTGTCGCATAGGATTTTGACTACCATTGTCGTCAAATATTATGCGTTTAGTGCTTCAATGAAGTATACAATTTTTATCTTTAAGGCGTATACTGCTTATGCGTCAAGTATCTTTGTTTGATTCTCGGAATCCCTTTAAGACTGTCCAACATATTAGTATATAGATTATTTGATTTGATATGCAAAAATCCATATTCTGTTCATGCATCAGCTATGTGAATCTGGATTTATGAAATGAACTTCAGATGGTTCTTCAAAAATTGTGTCCTTCAAAATAACTATATTAAATAGATTCATCGTCAATAATAGGCCAATGTTTACATTTCTCCAGGAATTTTTCATTTCCCAAAGCATTCGATTGAGCACAACAAAAGTCATTTTCTTCTATAAATACAAGTGGAGAGTTAATGTTATTACACTGCTCCTCCAGTGACTCCGAAAAAAGCTTCTCATTGTAAGCATCCCCAACTGCCAAATAGGGCTACTCCCCTACAGCTGTCTGGTGTAGATTTTACTGTAGCCCTACTACCACCTCTGCTAATCGTTATGGCTCCAACTCCAGTATCCCCTCTCAGCTCGAGGAAGAGAAAAATAGTCGAGATGAAGTTGTTTATGGTGGAGGAGATCTTAGATGTGTTGGGCCTCTCTTGAGCGACATTACCAAACCTTTGAGAGCATCACCTGACTTTGATCACTTTCCCTGAATCCAGAAGAAAAGAAGGTACAGGGGGAGTGGACGCTTTTTACCGACTATTTCACACTTCGGGTGTCCAAACGCTCCAAGACCTTGCAGATGTGATCAGTGACTCTGACTGTTCTTCTCCAAAACTGTTTAGGGCTTTACTAAATTTTAGGGTTCTTTTGGCTCTCCGACTGGCCATGTTTTGTAAACCCTTTATCACTATTAATGAAAGTTTCTTATTTTGCCAAACTGCTGTGAATAGTCTATTGCTCTGTATGTAAGAACATACTCACAAATGTCGCATTAGTTTTAACAAATAGAAGATAGCTGGTAACTCGACACATGAAACATTCAGCTGTCATTTAAATAACCTTGATGATGATATATGACTCACAAGATTGAGGAAACACATATGCAAATAGTCTCATTATGTGTCTACCATGTCGTAAAGGGAAAATTACCGCATAAAGTCTTCTTATGCGTCTCCTATGGCCGCATGGGAATTTCTAGCAGAAGATCAATTTGATGTTCTGTTTTATCTAGCTCATATCCAACATTAGATACAGATAACTTTTGATAGTTATGCGCACTTGTTTGTAGTCTACATATGAAGATAATTTTTGTAATTCTTTTTCCCTTTCTTTCTTTTGTGGATGAAAGTATCTTGTATCTTCATAAAATTTTGAAAATAAAGAACACTTTTCGTCTTGCTGGGGATATTTGACATCTGATATATCTCTAGAGGTGATGTGGACATAGGAAAGTATCATATTTGTGTGGACTTATTATCTTAAACATGCTTAATTCGAGCATAGATAATAGTATAAAAAATTGACCACTATCAGAGGTAATATGGACATGATAGATGTTATAGTGGATCTATTATTCTTGGCATACCTGATTAGGTATAAGTAATAGATATAGCAATTGATTACTATCAGAGGTAATATGGACATGATAGATATTATAGGTGGACCTATTATCCTTAGCATACCTGATTAGGTATAGATAATATATATAGCAATCGATTACTATCAAAACTAATATGGACATGATAGATAGGCTTTAGTGGACCCATTACTTATGGTGCATTCGACTATATGCAAGTAATAGGATATGATTAGAAAGTATACCAAAGGTAATATGGACATGGTAGATACTCTTGGATAAATCTGTTCAAAGGTACTATGGAATTAGCAAATTTACAAAACTCTATAGTGTAAGCCCACTTCCGAATTTTTTTATTGTTAGGGTTGACTATTTTTTGAGTTAGAAAATATTTTTATTTTTATTTTTTATATAAAAGGGTATTTCGATTAAGGAAGGACTTTGTCGATTTATTTTAAAATTAATTTTGTATTTATAGAAAAATATTCTACAATTATTTTTATTAATTATTATTTTACACTTTGATATTTATACTTGTAGAATTATTTGGTTTATTACTATCATTTATTTTAAAGATGTGATTTTTATAATTTCTGTTTTAAATACTATTTGATAATATTTAGATATTATTTCAAATTCCTATTATGATTAAACTTTTATTTATATTTGGTTAAATTTAATTTATGATTTAAATCTATAAGGACATTGATCATGAATCATATTCCTTCCTTATTTAGGATTCTCATTTCATATATAAAGGGGAGACTTCCCTTTGTTTTCTAACAAATTTTTCCTCAAACCAGCTCCACAAAATTCCTAGCTATTAGCCATTAGTCATCTCATCGCAACCGTGTCTGTGCAACGTGTCCGTGTCCCTATTTTCCTTTCCGCTATTTTTATTACAATTACATTCTCTTAGCCGTGTCCGACACATCGGATACGTCCCTAAATCTTCAAATCCCTAAACCTAATTCCAAAATTTTCTCTGCCGTATTGGACAACCCCGACACAGCCAATCCCTAATCTAACCTCTAACCCTAAATCTAACCCTAACCCTAAACTAATTGGCCGACAGCCACCACAACCACCTATGCCGAGAATCGTGCCATTGCGTCCCGTCCCCTCGACCAGCCTGGCGACCGACCATGGCATGCCGCCTCACTAGTGCCACTTGTCACCACGGCCTCCCCCGCCACCGCGGCATCGTCTCCACCGCCATCTCCACAGCATAGCCACCACCATCCAGGCATCCTGCCTCCGCCACCCACCAAACCCATCGTCACCACCACAACCACTAACACACCGACCTTTTCGGAGCCGCCGTCAAGTAAACCTTGATCCAACAACCACCGAGAGCTCTGACTGAAACCACCATCTCTGCCACCGCACGGGTTCACCCCTCCGCCTTGTGAGACCGCCGTCCTAGCCCTACTACTACCGTTCCCGTATGTACGCTGCCATCGCAAGCTCTGTCGGTGTCCGCCCTAATGTTTTTCCTTGCCACAGATCTCTACTCCCGTCGTGTCGGACAGCCATTCTCCTCCCCATATACCATCAGCAGATTCATCGGGCGTCCCTTCCCTCTTTCGAACTTCCCTCTGTGTCGGCTGGAGTTTCTCGGTGAGCCGCTCTCCTCGTCTCTCTCCCGTTCTCCGCTCTCTCTCTCCACGCTCTTCTCCTTCCATTGATGTTTCTCTCTCCCTCTATCTCCTTAACTGTTGCTGCTTCGTTTCTTCTTGCTTTCTTTATTCTTTCTTTTTGTGGAAAGAAAACAAACCCCTCTAATTTCTTTCTCTTTCCTTTCCTTGTTTGTCTTTCTTCCATAAAAGAACAATAGCAGTAGTATATATGTTCAGTGTATAAATATAAATACTAGGGTATATGGTTTTATTGGAGTATTGCGTATATGTATGTATTTGAATTATAGAGTTTATTATCATTAGTTTTAACAATATTAATGTATATATATTAATTATTCCTAAATTGATTGTGACAAAATATTTATTCTAGCCTTGGCCCTACATATTTTAGATTGGGTTCGAAACCCTAAATATATTATTATAAAGTATTCTTGATCTATACTTTTTTGGTTTAAAATTATATTTTAACAAAATTAGGGTTTAGCTCTAAAAAGAGTTTTCTATAATTTTGAGTATCTATCTAAAATTATTTTGACAAGTAAAATATAGTTTCAAGTTGATATATATTTTCTAAAGAGTTTATACGCATATTTTTATATATATTTTCTTATTAGGGACTTTCTTTTTATTAAACCAATTCTATTTGATTCCAATCTTGATCGTGACTAGTCCTACGTTCATATTTCTTGTGATTATGACTAATTCATATCGACCCTAGCCTAATTGGACTATCCCGGACTTAATAACATGGTATGTTCCATCATTTGAGGTCGTCTTGTATAGTTATGATATTTGCGACTATTCTGTGCCAATATTATCAAATCATGTCAACTGTAACTAATCAAAACAAGTACAATATTGCTTTATGTGCTTATTACATTATAATGCTATCTTTCATTGTATTCCACTAAGTATTTTGTTGAGACACGATTGTGACACACGATAGGCTTGATTGCATCATTGCTTGTTTATTGACTATTTAGTAAGTTGGGAGGGGAAATGCTCAGTAGGTATGTGAACAAAGCAAATGATTGTTATTGTGGATAGCTAAGTCATACACCGCACGTATGGGTTAGCCGTACCTTTTTATTGTGGATAACCATCAATGATGTGTTGTATTAACCCAATCCTTTTATATGTCAAAAAGTACTTCAAATGCACAGTCTATTTTACTTGTACATGTTCATTTCTAGTTGTCTTGTTTATACATGTTCCTGCTAATAGTTTATAGTACATGTTATTATTTCCAGTTCATACTCATGTTTCTACTGTATCTCTACTGTCTAGCTTATTTTGTTTTAAGTTACATAAATGCAATAGGGTTGTACTTTGCTCCTTTCCTGACTGACCGATGTAGGTGACTTGGCATGCTTTCTGCTGTTGTGCTATGGACCATACAGGTGGAGGTAGAGATCTTGAAGGTCGATCTTGGATTCTAGATAGATTAGTTAGTTTTTTTATTTAAATGTTTAACAGATTTGTTCCTAAAAATCATTTATGTTGTATTATTGGATTTGTAAATAAAATAGTTATTATGAATGAGCAAATAAATATGATTTTGTTATTTTGAATTGACATTGAGACCTAAACAGCGTACTACCGTCGATGTCGTGATGTAGGCTGGACTTGGCAACATACTCATATTCTAAAAAGCGGAAACAGGTCATGACATATAGAGAGAAAGTCAATAATATAGAATATATATTTCAGAGGCAATATAGACATGAATATTCTTTCAGAGTAAATTTGCTCAGAGGTAATATGGACGTGACAAATTTACGAATCTCTATAGAGGGTAGGCGTCGTAGAATAATTCAGAGTAATATGGACATGAATATTCTTTTGACAAATAGATTATTTCGATTCCGGCTGGAGAATTTGAAAATAAGATGTCTTTAAAGCGACTTGGCTTTAATGACGGTTTTTATAAATTCGAGAGATTGTTTAGCAAATTTCTCTTACAAGAAAGTTTTGTAAGAATTAAGGGTGATTATGCTCGAGAATTTGTGAGGACCCATTATTTATAACCTATCCTGAACTGGTAGGATAAAAATAATGGTTCGATGAGAAAGATATGTTGATATTATTATGTAGGATATTCATTACTCCTGAAAGAAAATATAAACATTGTAAAAAAACTGGTTGGGGATACAAGATAATGTCGGTTAGACATAATATTTTTTAAGAATTTTCCATTAATGGGCATCATTAGTAAATCTTCGTTGAACTTTGCTAGCATGTATGCTCCATTCGAATACACTGGTTCGACAACAAAAAGTCATTCCCATTTAGCTACGAATTTTTCTTTGCTTTTATGTGTCATCGCATAGGCCTTCTTTCTAAAAGAACCAGGTCGCAGACTTGAAAAACTCGCTCATTCATCTTTTTATTAAAGGCTTTAGAAATACTGGCTTGATATAACTCAATTCGCTGTTGAGCCACGTCAGTCATTTCTCATCAAGTGCCTCCAATTCTTGTAACCGTAGATGGTTATTGTCTTCAATTGTTAACTCATTGGATATAAAAATTCAGGGAGAAATGATTTGAATCTCTAGAGAAAGAACTGCTTCACTTTCGTAGACTAAAGAAAATGACGTTGTACTGGTCAGAATCTATACTGTAGTGTGGTACGCCCAAAGACATTCACCAAGTTTCTCATTCCAATTATGTTGTTGGATGAAACAAACTTTTTGAGTAACTTAATAATAGTCTTATTAAAAGCCTCGGCCAAGCCATTAGCTGCAGGATTGTAGGCTGTAGAGGCTACATTCTGGATCTGGTTTTTTTCACAAAATTGATAGAATTGATTGCTCCTAAATTATGGGCTGTTGTCATGAAGAATCCTCCAAGGTTGTCTGAAACGATAGATCACATGATGTTTAATGAAACTGACAACATTAGATATATTCACTATAACAAGTGGGATAGCTTTCGCCCATCTTAAAAAATAGTCAGTTATTGCTAGGAAAAATCGATGTCCCCTAGAGGAAGGAGGACTAATAGGTCGAATGATATCTTTTCCCTAAGCTTCAAAGGGCCATGACACGGCCGTCGGATGCAAAAATTCTGAAGGTTGATGTATGAAATCTGCATGAATTTGACAAGCTTTTCATTTTCTTGTGTAATCTATAGCATCAGTCATCATAGTGTGCCAATAATAACCCAAACGCCTTAGCCGATCCTGTAATTTCGGACTAGGTTGATGGGCACCACAAGTACCATCATGAGCTTCACGAAGGGCGTATTTAGCTTTTTCTTTGGATAAACATCATAGAAGAAGTCCATCGATCACATGATCTTCGATAAAATATTTTAGTACCTACATCATAAAAGAAGCGAAGAGAATGCCTCTTTTATTGAAATAGCTTCTTTAGGACCGTCAGAAAAAATTCCATAATTAGCATATTCTATAAATGAAAACCTCCAATATTTAAAGTCGACATTCGCTGTTGCTGAATAACTTTAGTGAACATCCATATTATTCTTTGTACAAAATAATTCTTGACCAATCACTGTGATCGACTTCTGTGTGTCGACTGGAGTAGCAAGTCATGCTGCCAAACCTGCTGGAGCATCTACTTCTTTATTTTCTAACCGGAGTACATATTCGATGAAGAACCTGAAAAAGTAGAAACTATCTCAAGATTTGTTTGATAATATGGAATAAGATATTCATGACGAACCTCGTATTCTCCTCGAACTTGACTGACTACCAACTTGGAGTCCCTATAAGCTTCTCGATAATCTACCACCAGCTGTTTAGCCAACTGGAGTCTAATAAGTAGGGCATTATACTTTGTAATATTATTGGAACAAGGCTCCATAAGAGAATAAGCATGGTGGATCACCAGATTATTAGGGGATATCAATACTACCCCCACTCCTGCTATAATGTTGCCTTTAGGACTAGTTCTTGATGCTCCGTCGAATAACATCATCCAAATAGACTCTTCCGTCGTTGTATTAGACTCCAATACTTCATCCGAAATTTCATCATAGAGTTTAGAAGTTTCTACTATCGGGTGTGCAGCTAGGAAATCAGTCAGAGTTTGACCTTTAACTACTTTTTGGGGTACATAAACCATATCATAGGAAGATAACAACATTACCCAAGTGGCAAGGAAAGAACTAAGCGCATTTGGTTTGGTCATAAGTGTAGCATCCACTTTTTCATAGAAGGGTATTTCAGTCATTTTAGCCATTTTGGCCTTTTTGTGATTTCTAGATATGTTGACTTGTGTTGTGCTAGCAACTGGTTTAATCTTAGTGGATATTGTATAGGGGTCTAACCATGCATTAGAATTGTTTTTATTTTTAGAATTTATTTTAGGCATTAGATTATTTTTAAGGCTTTAATTGATTTATTTTAGCCTTTTTGCATACTAGCCTTTAAGCCTTTTTGACTTGGACCCATTTCTACTTGAGAAAGAGTTGGCCCAAGTGAAACCCTAACCCTAGAGAACCCCTCTTGGCCGCCCAAACAGCAGTACCCCCTCCCCCTTTTCATCATTTGTGAAGTTTTGAGCCTCCACAAGGAAACCCTAAAAGATCCATCTCTCCAAAGCTCTTTTTCCTTCATCCGAAGTCCGTTTCTTCCCAAACGAACTTCGTTGCACTCGTCGAGGAGAGGAGGATCCGCTAGAGCATTTCTAGCATGAAGGCGGAGGCTTTTGCTGGAGGGGAAATCGGTCAACACGACAACCGAGGAGCCCCGTTCATTGAGTTTTTGACACTCAATAGGTAAACCCTAATCTACCATTGTAAATCTAGAATTTCTTTCATTTTTGCAACTATATAGGTGCCCTAGACTTTCCCACGAAATTTGGTGGGATTTTGACTTCGTTTGATGGCGGTTTCGGACACGTGTCGGTCCTTTAAGGCACGTGTTCGATGAAATGCCGCTTAGGATAGAAAGTTGCTATTTTTCGATTCTGACTTCATGGATGTTTAGATAATATTATTTTGATAAACTTTCGTGAAGACGGATTTGGTTTTGACAACGTATCAGCGGCGATTCGGGCAACGGACGCACGTGCACGGATCCCGTGCACGAGGCCGTGCGTGCCCTGCTGTCCGCGCGTTGTTCTCGATGCACAGGCCGTATTTTTGTGTAAAATTTCTTGAGCATGTGGGGGCAACCTCTGCCCCCATGCTCGTAAAATTTCACGGCTTTTCGTTGAGCGAGCGTGGAGAAATCATGCGTGCACCGCTCAGCCACTTTGCATTCAGCCTTTTATTTTGTCGCAGAAACGGACTTCGTGCGCGCACACGATGGAGCGAAGACCCGTTCCAGGACCTGGGACATGTTGACCTATACCTAGACTAACCAAGAGACAAACCCCGAGTCACGGCGTGGCCCGACGAGCGAGCCACGAGGCCGGAACCGCGCACACGAGGGCGCGCGGGCATGTGCGCGCGCAGCAGGCCGCGCGGGTACGGGGCTGCATGCGCCGCTTCTGCACAGCATGTCACCGTGTCACCGTGTCCTAGACTTACCCTAGGACCCCCCAGCTACGTGCACAAGCACGAGGCTTTTCGTTGCGTGGGCGACGCTCAATCGAGCGAGAACGCACGAGTTATCACGCGGTATCGGGAAATTCCGATACGCGTTCTGTGGACACGACACGGACACGATTTCAAACCCGAGAGTATACGAACGCATCACGTGGGTTGAGGCCAACGTGTATGCCGAGTTTTGCGGGTTCGTTTGGTGTATATTGCATTTTGGGTCGTTGTGTGAAATGGTGGAGTTTTCTTTAAATTTCGATTTTTGAGTTAAATGCGATATTTTGATTTCCAGCTTCTTAGCTTACAAAATCTGAGTTTTCAGGACTTATATGAGATTTTGGATTTGTTGGAACCAACCTTTGGTTTTGTTTCATAATTTTTCATCAATTATGAGTATATATGCTTGCTATATAGTTTTGTATACATATTTTATTTATATATCTAAAACCCCGTTGAAACCCATTGCTATGTTCATATGAGTTGAGAATGGGTCGAGGGAATTTAATTCCAGATTTTGATTCTTCAAACTATTTCAAACCATTGCCAATCATTCCTTTTGAGCATTTGTATATATATATATATATATATATATATATATATATATATATATATATATATATAAAAAAAAAATATATATATATATATATATATATATATATATTTTATATACCTCTATATAATATATAATATATATATATATATTATTATATATATAGAGGTATATAAAAATATATATATATATATATTAATATATATATAATATAAAAATATATATATAATATATATACAATTAAAAAATAAATAAAAAAAATAAAAAAAAAAGAAAAAAAAATGTAATATAGGTATAATAGTATATTAATTTGGGTAATACCATAGTTATATTGAATGTTTTAATCTCAAATTTGATCCTTATTTCAGTAAGCTCCGGGGCACACACACACACACATCATTTGTTAGAATTAAGGTTTGTTTGTATTGTAAATACACATGTGTGTATATACCTATATGTATATAGATATTTATGCTTGATAATTCTCTTAAAATAGATTGTAGTTGTGTATATAACTATAGGAGCCCTAGGACAAATTTGATTTATCATTTTGAGCCTAGTTTAGTCGAATTGGCCGACAAGTTGACTAAATTGACAAAAGTCAACTTTGGGTCAAACTTGATCCAATTCAACTCAAACGAACTCCAAATGACCTAAAATTTTGCGTATGACCTAGAAATTAGTAGACGGACTACTTGACCCAGGTTTGAATAGCGTTGACCAGGTTTGACCAAAGTTGATCGGGGTTGACTTTGACCAAAATGGACCTAGAAGCATGTAGTCTTGCATTGTAGCTATTTCTTTTGATATTTTAGACTTGGTTGTGACATGTGTATACTTTAAATAGGTTTACATTGCCCCAGTTTAGCTACACTTCATCATCAGTAGTTCAGTTTGCCAGGCGAGTACATTCTCTGATCTTTTCATACTTCTTTGGATATGTTCTCTTGTTATAGACTAGTATACTTGATGCTGACACAACGTTCACACGGATTAATACCCTATGGATCTTTTCATGCAATGTTATCCCCTCGGATACATCGAGTATATCATGTTTATGTACTTTATCATGGCCATCATGTACTCCATGTATTCATTTATCTATGTGCACTCTTATGATTATTTATGTACACTCATAACCATATGAGCTCCATGTAACAGTAGTTGTTATCCATGTGCAATAACATAACATGCATTGATCCTTGTGTATTAATTTGGGGACAGGGAGAGTGTAGTTGGTTATGTGATCATTATCCCCAGTAGGTATCCATGTGCACTCCATAGTTGTATCCATGTGCAACCCAAATCGTTTACATAACCAATTTATGCTCTAAATCACGTAGATGGTTACATTTCTCTATTTATCACATTATATCTCATTGTATAGTCTCTCTCTCTCTCTTGTTGACTTTCTTTACAGCGATTTATGTATAGTTTTCTATAGCTTGTTTTATATGTCCAATCCTGATAAACTGTTGTTAGAGATATGTGCTCGTTCCGTCCTGACTGGGCATGTTGAAAATTTTACAGGTATTGATGAGGAGTACTGCCCTTATTATGGCATTGGCTTAGATGATACTGGCGACGTGGACCCTCAGGAGGATCCAGTAGTCGCTGAAGACTTGCCCATAGTCTAGCTGAGACTTTGTATTTTATTGTCTTTCTATTTGAGACTTTATGAGTTGTACTTGAGATTTATTCTGGTGGTTTACACCTAGACTTTTATTTATGTTGTGACTCTCTTGTGATTTTCTATTCTATTCCATTTTAGTGTCGTGATTGAGTATTTATTTTTTTATTCTCCATTCGGAGCTTATTCTAGACTGTGTTAGATATTGTGACTCAGGATAGCGTTCTACCGTCGACACTGTGGCGTAGGCTGGGCGTATTCACTTCTCGTGCCCCTTTTACTGGGTGCGGGTCGTGACAATAAGAACCCTAAAAGGGTTAACCCTGGATATAACATGGATAGTTTGTCCCATTACTAATGATGCGTCTTTTTGATTGTAAAAATTAAAGTAAGGCATTCCTTCTCAACAAGGTTATATCTGTGCCCTGTGCCGATCATCATACGGCTCAAATAATAGATAGCTTGTTTATGTCCTTAATTATTCTTTTGAGCTAACAGTACACCAAAAGAATGTTCTATTGCACGGACATATAGCAATAATGGTTTACCCACAACTGGAGCCACCAATATTGGAGAATTGGTGAGGTACCTTTTAATATCTTCGAATGCTTGTTGACATTTTTTTATCTCAGACAAAAGAGACTCCTTTCTTTATTAACTGAGTGAAGGGTCGACATCGTCCAGATAGATTTGAAATGAACCTTCGGATGTAAGCCAACCTGCCTGTATACTCGAAGCTCTTTAATATCCTTTGGGGGATCCATTTCTAGGATCGCTTTAACTTTGTTGGGGTCAATATGTATTTCCTTTGAAGTTATGACAAATCCAAAAAATTTGCTTCTAGAGACTCCCAAAAATGACTTTGTAGGATTCATCTTGAGTTAGTGCACACACATCAATTCGAACCATTCTCAAGTTCTGAAGGTGATTGCCCTTTGAACGACTTTTAACTGCAATATTGTTTACGTAGCATTCCACTATCTTTTGCAAATGTTTGCAAAAAATTGTGCCCATGGCACATTGATATGTAGCTCTAGCATTCTTTAAACCAAAGGGCATCACCATATAGCAGTATACCCCCATCGGTGTTCGGAATGATGTGTGTTTTTATCGGCTAGAAATATTTAAATATGATTGTAGCCTAAAAACACATCCATAAAGGACATTAGTTCGAAGCCACAAGTGTTATCAATCATGACATCTACGATTAGAAGAGAAAACTCGTCCTTTGGACAAGCTTAATTAAGATCTCGATAATTAATATATACCTGAATCTTCCTATTTTTCTTCATGATCGGGACAATATTAGTGACCCAGTCACGATGTTATTCTTTTCGGACAAAACCAATGTCTATAATTTCTTTACATCAGTCATAATCGTTTCTATCATATTTGGACAGAACAGCCGTTGTTATTGCTTTACAGGTTCAGCATTATGAAGTATATTATGACAATGCATTGCTACCTGTGTATCAGGCCCAAACATATCTTCATAACTACAAGCAAACACATCTACATACTCTTTAATGAGCTCGAGAAGAGAATGTTTATCTACATCAGATAAATTTTTGCTGATGAATATTGCTTTAGGCGACTCTAAGTTACCTAAATTAACTTGAACAACTTCATCTTTAGCAGAAGGCTCTCGTTGTTCAAACCGTATTTCCCATTAGGTCTCAAGTTGTTGAGCCTAATGCTCGACTTCAAAGGTCTTAATAGAGAGATCATCATCCTCTGTTTGATCACCAGATACCTTATAAGCTGAGAAAACATCTCTAAATATTGCTCCTACACGGTAATCTAAATCCCATACTGAAGAATTAGAAGAATGAGAATATGTATCACTATCTTCTTTGTTTGAGATTTCTGTTGTAGTAGGAGGAGTTACATATCCTAGCCCAGAATGAGTAGGATGATAGTAGTCTTGTGGTTTCCCTGTTGGAGTTGGGATACGCAGCGATAAATATCGACCTTTACCAAAATTGAGACTTTACTGATTATGTAAATCATAGCCCATTTTTGAATGATATTCTTCACTTGAGGAATGTACCAGTAAAGCTGTATTCTACCAGAATCTGGTTCAGGATTGTTAACTAAAGCTTCTTCAGTGATCTCTGCTCGACCAAAATTGATCGGTGTCTCGCCAAAACCTAGATGGTACTTCAAAGTAAGAATCCTCATAAGATAGACATGGAGTACTACTTATAACAAAAATTGACACATACAGTGATAGCTTCATATCTGTGATAAGTAAACACAAAGAGTATATAGTTTTTAGACTATTCGTAGGAACATCAAAGTAATCAAAAGCATAACCTCTTTCATTAGGTATCTACGTAATTTCTTCTTCTGGGAAAACATCCTCAGGAAGTTTAATACATAGAGATTTATTTACAATATCTGCTCATGCAGCGATCAAAGCATGCGTTAGATCGATCACCAGAGGCTCGTCCAGTTGAACTAGATGCTTGTTTCGGTGAAGATCAACTACAAACGGTTTCGTCTTTCTTGGTCCTCAGGAATCACCAGAGGTTCCTCTTTTCTTGTCCTCAGATCAATTACTAGTGGCTCATCTGTCTTGATGTTCATTTTTCTTGCATAGATTAACAAAAAAAGTATACCATCACCTGATTGAATTTCCTGTGAAGTCCTAATAGGCTCCTTCCACATGGGATCTCTCAAATATATAGCCAAGGGCTCTTCAACTGGCTCCTTCCACACGGGTAAGCTAGCTCAGCTGGTTTGGACCTGTGAATCAGTTCAGTGAGGGAGCCTTCAGGCTTTTCCAAGCCTTTCCAATAGGCGGCGGCTCATGGCTCGCTCATAAAGGAGGAGTAGCGCGCTAACGCGGCTCGCTTCGCTT
>JANAVB010016195.1:9938657-10093727 GCA_029216955.1 Iris pallida
TCAAAGAAAACTGGTGTCTAACAACAAATGATAAGACACAAAACTATGAGAAGCCCCCGAATCAAACAAAGCGAATGCAGGAAAGGAGTCGAGAAGAACAGAACCTACTATCAGATCACGACTGCCTCTGCATCCTCGGTTGACATGGCGAAGATCCCCTGCTAACCTCCTCTAGTCTGCTGTGGTGCTGGATAAATTCTGCTGCTGGGTCGGCAATGGTCCTTCTGTTGTCCTGCCTGAGCCTTGGCTCCTGCTCCCTGAGCTGTACGTCCTGAAGACATGGGACAGTCCTCAGCTGGTGCTCCGCTGAACCACAAAGTAGGCACTTGCCTAACCTTTTCCTACACTCGTTCCACACATGTCTTGGCTTCTTGCAGAATGTGCAACTGATGGCTTGTGCTGTCTAGGTGCCTGCTGAATTACTTCTACTGAAAAGGCTTATGCTGATGTAGATGCTGCTGATAATGTAGTGCCCGCTCCTCGCGGTCCACTATGTAATACCTACGGCTTGCTGAATCAGTCTTGAACTCAGTCTTTGGGGAAACCTTTGTCGGTATCGATTGATCACGGATGAAATGCAATGAACCTTTCTAATTGATGGATTGGCTTCTATTGAAATGAATCCAAGAGTTTTGCTGAATGTTTTCTTTCGCTGCTTGGTTTTGATGAATGCGTTTTCGTATGGTTTTCGATGATTGGTTTTCATTGTTCGCTTTTATCGCATTTTGCATTTATTCCAAATCTTGAGAGAAAGAGACCGAAGTATGCTAATCAACTGTTGGTGCCAATGTAGGGCGCGTGAATTGTTCGTGAACGGCGCGTGAAGTCCCTCCTTCTCTAAACTAAGATTCGTCTAGGTGAGTTGCTTCAACCGAACAAACATTGATCTGTACGCCTAATAAAAATGATCTCTAGTCCACTCTGTTGCCTTGCCCCAATGATCAACGATACCACATCCACAAAAGATAAGAGAAGTAATTGAATTGAATCAATTGCAAGAATATGTATTGCTACTCTATCTGCTCGATAAGAACGATCATATGTTCGGTTACCAAGTATGCTTAAAAACGTAGACATGTACAGACGAACTTGTACGTGTTGAGATAAACTTGAAGGCACGAAATGAATGTGTCGTATATCTGGACATAAGTCCAAGTGTGCATCTGATAGAACGGGTAGAGCATGCATTTGGTCTCGGATAACTTGTATACAAGGCAATATTCGTCTCTCGAGTGATATCTGGGGGCACCTGGAAGCGCTCGGCCTAGGAGAGATTATGAGCACCCTGGGTAAAAGAAACCCATGTTAAAAGGGTAGCCGACATCTGAGTCCTTAGCGACGAGCTGAACCAAAGAGTCACAGCGGCTAATCATGGGGATAACCCATGGACCAACATGTAGAATAGTCCACCTGCATGACCCGAATTACAACTTCAATATATGCAAGAATGAACATGAATTACTCGTTATGCAAATTGTGCTAACACGTTTTTTGTGCAGGGGACTGCCGACGTTGGTAAGTTGCTTATGATATATTTCTACTATCATTTTCTTATAAATTGTTAAAAAGAACCTAGACAAGTAGAAAGATCACTAGTAAATGTTAGCTCAACATATTGATTTAGTGCAGAGATTTGCGAGTTCGGCCAAAAGCCGCTCGCCAGTACATGATGTGTGCTGACCCACGTTATGGACATCCTTTTCAGAAAACAAAGGAGACAGGGGGATTTCAAGTGAGGCACTGAAGCTCGTCTAGCCCAGTAGAGCTCGTGGATCGCCTCGAAGTTTCATTTTCATTCCAGTCAAGTTTCCAGTTTTTTATTTCCATTGAAGGTGTCGTTCAATTCCAGCTTGTAATAAAGGGATATCATGTATGGGCATTGTGACTATTTTCAAAGAGAGTTTCAAAGAGAATCATGTAGCCAATATAAGGCAAAATCTGAGTTCGCAAAACTTTGTACTTGTATTCCTATCAAGTTTATGAATAAAATAAGCATTTCCATTTCAAATCTCTGTATCCAGTATTTGGTTTTTTGCAATGAATGGGTGCGTGCGTGTGTTTGCTTAACTAGTAGGTGCGGCGTGTATTTTTGCTTGACTAGTTGTTTTTGTGCAGGTACATGGCCTTATGCATGCACAACTTAGGCTTGCACGGCATCACGCCTTAGCGAGGACGATCGATCTCGCAGGGATCCAGGCAAGACGGACGACCCTAGCAGGATCGGGGCGTGACAAAGTGGTATCAGAGCACGGCTTTACATCCTTGGCCTCTTACAAATATCATTTTTGAAAAAGCATATATAGTATTTTGATGGCTTTCAAAATTGTCCCGATTTTGAGTTATGAAAACCAATGCCCCATACAATAAGTCCATAATATTTTATGAGACTGACAGAAGTTATACTCTTTTGTAGAGAAATGGCCCCTCCTCGAACAGCTTCCTCGACAGATCCGATAGAACGGATCATGACATTGTTGGAATTACAGAGACATGACAGTGAGGAACGCAATCAAATACAACATGCCCAAATAGAGGCCCAATAGAAACAGTTGGAGTCCTTGACCCAACTTGTCACGATGCTTGCGGCAAATCGGGATACCACCGCAGTGACCAAACCAACGGAACGCCCGAGATTGAGCCCGTGGAAGGTGACGAACCCCAGCCAGCGCAAAGGCATACTTCTTTAGGCCAAAGGACTTCTTAGATACGAAACCTTTAGAATTTGAAGGCAGGACATCACCCGATAAGGTGATGGACTGGATTGATAAAATGGAGAGTCTGTTCACGTTCATAGGAGTTTCGAGTAGCAAGAAGGTAGTTTGTGCCATTCTGCTTCTACGACCGCGGAAAAGGATTAGTGGAAAGCAAAGAAGTCGGCGCTGCTCGCAACGGCTAGGAATGGGAAGATTTTATGGGCCTTGTTCAAAAAGCATTTTTGGATCAATATCTGCCTCCAGCCATGAGCAAGAAGATGGAGGATGACTTTATCACACTGAATTAGGGAGTATGTCCGTGGAAGACTATGAGTCTGAATTTGCTAAGCTGGCAAATTTTGCTGCTGTGATGCTACCCACAGAGCAGACTCGCATAAATCGATTCGTTGGAGGTCTGAATGACGACATCCAGTTAAGTATGCTGAATCGAGAATGTGGGTTGTATACTTAGGCCTTTGAGGCGGCGCTACAGGTGGAACAATTTTGCCTGAAGAAAGCGTCAACTAAGGTGCAGTACGGTCGAAATCAGCCCGCCAAGAGATATCATGACGGAGAGAAAAAGACCGATGGAGAACTACTAAATGAAATAATCTGTACCCACTGTGGTCGACGAGGACAAGCGAATGAAGATTGTCGCTATGAAAAGGTTTGGTATGCAGTCACTGTGGAAAGCATGGACACACCAAGGAAGTTTGTCGTGTCGCAAATCACGCTTGTTTTAGTTGTGGCCAACAGGGTCACGCCATTAGAAATTGCTCGAAGAGAAATCCAAATAGAGATGATATTGAAGAGCGTGGCAGCTGCCAGGACCACCGCCGCTCTGAGATAATCCGCACAATCAGCAATTGCGGAATGCCAACACCGCGACAACGCGCGTCTATAATCTCTCCACCTTACTTGATCCCGAAAGTGTAGGTGAGTTTGTATCTTAAGTTTTGAGGACAAAACTTTTTCTCAGTAGGTTATTAGTAGTGCCCCACTCCTTGCGGTCCACTATGTAATACCTACGGCTTGCTGAATCAGTCTTGAACTCAGTCTTTGGGGAAACCTTTGTCGGTATCGATTGATCATGGATGAAATGTAATGAACCTTTCTAATTGATGGATTGGCTTCTATTGAAATGAATCCAAGAGTTTTGCTGAATGTTTTCTCTCGCTGCTTGGTTTTGATGAATGCATTTTTGTGTTAGTTTTCGATGATTGGTTTTCATTATTCGCTTCCTAGTATTTTGCATTCATTCCGAATCTTGAGAGAAAGAGACCGAAGTATGCTAATCAATGTTGGTGCCAATGTAGGACGCGTGAATTGTTCGTGAACGGCACGCGAAGTCCCTCCTTCTCTCAACTAAGATTCATCTCGGTGAGTTGCTTCAACCGAATAAACATTGATCTGTACGCCTAATAAAAATGATCTCTAGTCCACTCTGTTGCCTTGTCCCAATGATCAACAATACCACATCCACAAATGATAAGAGAAGATAATTAAATTGAATCAAATGCAAGAATATGTATTGCTACTCTACCTGCTTGATAAGAATGATCATATATTCGGTTACCAAGTATGCTTGAAATATAGACATGTACAGACGAACTTGTACGTGTTGAGATAAACTTGAAGGCACGAAATGAACGTGTCGTATATCTGTGTATAAGTCCAATTGTGTCTCATCTGATAGAATGGCTAGAGCATGCATTTGGTCTCGGATAACTTGTATACAAGGCAATATTCGTCTCTCGGGTGGTATCTGGGGGTACCTGGAACCGCTCGGCCTAGGAGAGATTATGAGCACCCTGGGTAAAGAAACCCATGTTAAAAGGGTAGCCGACATCTGAGTCCTTAGCGATGAGCTGAACCAAAGAGTCACAGCGGCTAATCATGGGGATAGCCCATGGACCAACATATAGAATAGTCCACCTGCAAGACCCGAATTACAACTTCAATATCTGCAAGAATGAACATGAATTACTCGTTATGTAAATTGTGCTAACATATTTTTGTGCAGGAATGACTGCCTGCGTTGGTAAGTTGCTTATGATATATTTCTACTATTATGTTCTTATAAATTGTTAAAAAGAACCTAGACAAGTAGAAAGATCACTAGTAAATGTTAGCTCAATATTGATTTAGTGCAGAGATTTACGAGTTCGACCAAAAGTCTCACCAGTACATGATGTGTGCAGACCCACGTTTTGGGCATCCTTTTCAGAAAGCAAAAGGAGACAGGGTGATTTCAAGTGGGCACGAAGCTCGTCTAGCCCAGTAGAGGTGGTCGGAAGTTTCATTTTCATTCCAGTCAAGTTTCCAGTTTTTATTTCCATTGAAGGTGTCTTTCAATTCTAGCTTGTAATAAAGGAATATCATGTAAGGGCATTGTGACTATTTTTAAAGAGAGTTTCAAAGAGAATCATGTAGCTAATATAAGGCAAAATATGAGTTCGCAAAGCTTTGTACTTGTATTCCTATCAAGTTTATGAATAAAAAAAGTATTTCCATTTCAAATCTCTGTGTCCAATATTTGGTTTTCTGCAATGAATGGGTGCGTGCGTGTTTTTGCTTAACTAGTGGGTGTGTGCGTGTGTTTTTGCTTGACTAGTTTTTGTGCAGGTACAGCCTTTTGCAAGCGCAACTTAGGCTTGCACGGCATCACGCCTTAGCGAGGACGATCGATCTCGCAGGGATCCAGGCAAGACGGACGACCCTAGCGGGATCGGGGCGTGACAAAGTGGTATCAGAGCACGGCTTTACGTCCTTGGCCTCTTACAAATATCATTTTTGAAAAAGTATGTAAAGTATTTTGATGGCTTTCAAAATAGTACCGATTTTGAGTTATAAAAACCAATGCCCCATACAATAAGTCCATAATATTTTATGAGACTGACATAAGTTATACTTTTGTAGAGAAATGGCCCCTCTGACCAGCTTCCTCGACAGATCCGATAGAGTTATGAAAACCAATGCCCCATACAATAAGTCCATAATATTTTATGAGACTGACAGAAGTTATACTCTTTTGTAGAGAAATGGCCGCTGAGTCTCCATCATCTGTTGCATGAAGGCAAAGAACTGTGCCATGTCAACTTCCATGAGGCAGTGGTGGTAGCATCCCCTGAACTTCGGGGGTAGTCCTCGAAACCGGTGGAGGAGCACCCCCAAAAGCAGCAGACGGTCCCACCTGAGCAGGAACAAGAGGTACTGTGGTCCCATGGTCTTGCTGAGTCGGGCGAGAAGTGGCAGACCTCTCAGCGGTATACCTTGGACCAGAGCGTTGCGATCGTGTCTCCACCATCCTGAACACAGATTAAACAAAGAATCAATTACTGAGAAAGAAGCGATATAATCAAAGGAGGAAAGTTTGTTTTCAAAAGAAGGCAATTAGCAGCAAGAATTAGATAAGAGTTTTCCTAATGTGATTGAGTACCATAACTTATATCCTATATCCTATTGCGGGCTGTTGTGATACTCTAGTTCGAGTACCACTATAAAATCGTACTAGTTGCGTCGGAGACCTGCATTGGCCACCACTAAAAACGTGTCATGACCCGCACCCAGTATAAGGGCACGAAAAGTACGTACGTCCAGCCTACGTCGCAGTGTCGACACGTGTCCTAGGTCATAACATCTAACACAATCTAGAATATGCTTCGAATGGAGAATCAACATAATAAGTAATCTCAGTCACAACCTAAGATAAAAAGATGATAAGATAATCTTAACAGAGAGTCACAAATATAAATAAGTCTCGGTACAAAACTTCATAAATAATATCTCAGTACAATCTTAATGTCTCAATAACTAGATAATGATATAAGTCTAATCTAAACTAATGGCAAGTCCTCAGTGACTGCTAGATCCTCCTGAGAGTCCAGATCACCTGTGTCAGCTAGGCCTGCTCCATAGTAAGTGTCGCAGCAATCCTCATCATCGGTTATATTATCAACGGTCTAGTAAGGACAGGAACGAATACATATCTCTCACACAGATCATAACATAAAAGGAAATATGAAACAAGCTATAGAT
Source organism: Iris pallida (assembly GCA_029216955.1). Classification (NCBI taxonomy): domain Eukaryota; kingdom Viridiplantae; phylum Streptophyta; class Magnoliopsida; order Asparagales; family Iridaceae; genus Iris; species Iris pallida. The sequence goes on from JANAVB010016195.1 coordinate 9,945,389, forward strand.
AATATACATGAACTGTTGTAAAGAAATGAGACTATAAAGAGAACATATATGGAAATAGATATACATGATATAATAAGAGAACTGAACAAACTACGTGATGTAGAGCACAATCTGGTTATATAAACTGGCTTAGATTGTACATGACTTAAATCTAGTTTGGAGTTACATATGATAAGGGTGTAGATCACATAACCAAAAAATACTCCCCTGCCCCAATCAGTACACAAGGATCTGTCCAGGTTTGTTATTGCACATGAAAGTAGTGTGTCACATGGATAGCTAGTCCACATGAACACGGGTTATACATGAAGGCTCATATGATCGTGAGTGTACATGAATGTCACATGAGTTGTACATGATACAAGGAGTAGACGATGCACACAATAAAGTACATAAGCACAATATACCCAATGTATCCGAGGGGATAATATCGCATGAAGAGATCCATATAGTACTAATCCGTGATAACATCATGACAGAAACAAGTAAACTAGTCTATAACAAGTAAATATGTCCAAGCAAGTATGAAACGGTCAGAGAATGTACTCGCTTGGCAATCTAAGCTGCTGATGAGGAAGTGTAACTGAACTAGAGTGATGTAATCCTATTTAAAATAACCATAAGTCATAACAAGGTCTAAAATATTATAAGAAAGTTCTACAATGCAATTCTACATGATTCTTGGTCCTTCTAGGTCAAAGTCAACCTTGGTCAACTCTGGCCAAACTTGGTCAACTCTGGTCAAACCTGGTCAAGTATAAGTCAACTAGTCCATTTACTAATTTTTTAGGTCAGGTACAAGTTTCCAAGTCATTCTAAGTTCATTTGAGTCGATTTGGATCAGTTTGACCCTAAAGTTGACTTTTGTCAACTTGGTCAACTTGACGGTCGACTCGGCCATTCTAGGCTCATTGGGTCAATCCTAAACTGATTCAATACTCCCTAGGTTAGATTCACAAGCAAAATGTCACGACCCGCACCTTAGATTAAGGGCACGAGACGTGGGTAGTCCAGCCTACGTCGCAGTGTCGGCGGTAGAACGCTGTCCTAGGTCGCAACATCTAACAGTTTAAGGTAATAAACAGTTATACCCCGAATGGGGGTGACATAAAAGAATATATGTCAATCACAACTAAGGTAGAACATGATAAAGATAGATAAATATCCAGAATGAAAACCCAGAGATACAATCCAGAATTCTAAGTGTCTAAATAAATACATATCCAAAAATATCTCAGAATCTATATACAGTGATCCAGAAAAGTAAAGACATCCTAATCTAAGGGAGTGCCATCTACTGCTAGTGGATCCTGCTGCTGGTCCAAGTCCAAGCACTCATCTAGTGTAGCACCGTAGTAGGTAGGGCAGAACGCCTCAGCCTCGTCCTCTGTAAAATTTTCAACAGGTCCAATCAGGACAGAGCGAGCACAGTACATCTCAACAAATCATAGCAGGTCAGGATATATAATCATGCTAGAGAGTAAGATACAAATACTGAAAGAATGACATGATAAAAAGAGAGAGACTGTAAGTAAATAGCTACAGTATATAGAGAACTAACAGTGCTAGTGATTCAGAGCAAAAGATGGTTATGTAAACGGCACGATGTTGTACACGAGTAATCTACAGAGGTTTGTAGACGATTAATCTACTGGATTGAATATATAACCACTTCTACTCCCCCGCCCCAATCAATACACAAGGATCTAGCTAAGTTATGTTATTGTACACGAAGGTCATGTGAATACATGATTATACACGATTCACATGTTTCGTACACGAATATCATGAATACAAGGAGTATACGATGCTCACAATAAAGTACACGAACACGAATACCCGATGTATCCGCTAAGGGATAACATCGCACATCAAGATCCATATAGTACTAATCCGTGTTTCCAACATATCAACATCATGTAAAGTAATCTAAAGCAGAAAATATACTCCTAATACAGGATATGAAATGATCAGAGAATGTACTCGCTTGTATCCTGAGAATCTGGAGAATATATGCTGTCCGAGGAGTGGTATCTGTCTCCTATGTCACTATGAGTCTAAAATGAATAAGATGCAAGTCAATGCATTCTACATGAATCTAGGTCAATCTAGGCCAAAGTCAACTCTTGGTCAACTCTGGTCAACCCTAGAAGTCAAACTAGGTCAACCAAGTCAAACCTAAGTCAAACAAGTCTATATAGTTTAACTAGTCTATTCTAGGTCTAACAAGACTAAACAAGTCTAATCTAGACTTCATACTAGGCATTCAAGCCACCCATAGGCCATAGGCTATAACATGCCTATGAACCAAACCATAATCACATACACAAGTCAAATATCTAATATAATATATTCTAATATAGGATACACATATTGATATATTATATAATATAACTTAGAATACACATAACCTATAGGCTATTTATGTATACCATACCAACATATTTATATCTAATATATATACTAGTAGGCACACATAGATGTAGGATACATATATGTATACATGTATATAGAGAAGGGAAGACACATGTATGTGTCTAAGTGTTGTGTGTGGCTTAAACCTGTGTGTACAGAATTTAGGAAACAAAGAGTGATACCTATGTCCATGTGTGTGTGTGTTAGGCTAGAGGGTTCTGTGCTTAGTGTGTGTCAAGGGGGTACAAGAGAGTGAGTGATAACTTGTGTGTGGTGTGTGAGATACATGAGTGTGTGATATGTCATATGTGAATACAAGAGTGTGTGAATGCAAGAGAGTGTGTGTGAGGCATGTGTTGTGTGTGATGTGGTAAAATAGGATACTGTGTGTATTGTGACAAGAGGGTTTGAAGGTGATAGAAATCAGTGAGTATTAAGGGGGGATTAAGGGAATACATGTGTGTGCATAGAAATTAGGAAACACAGTGGCTAATGTCCAAACCTGGGAACAGTTTAACATGAATAACATTTATTAAATCTCAGTTTACAGGTAATAAAAATCACAGGTTTTAGGAAATCCTGGTATGAAAAGTTTTCATTCTCAGGTTTCAAAAACGAATCCAGCATTTCAGTCCCAACATTACAAATCAGAATTGGAACCCAATCAAAACCAAATTAACCATTCAACTCAGTTCAGTTTACAGGGAACCAAAATAGTGAATAATTACCCAACCTGGAAATCAGTATTTTAAGGAATGAAAGAACATTCAATTTAACTTGCAGTAAAGAAAGGAACCCAATTTTCAGTTTAATAGGAAACATTCCATACCGATTTCGAAAAGGAAAGGAAATCAGTCTCAGTGACAGTTAGTTAAGCTAAAACCAAATCCTCATTTGCATTCAACCATGTACATACACAACTAATACAAGTATGAAAATTTATAAATGATCATTTAAATTCAGTTTACAGGAGGAAAGAAGGACCCAAATTCTCATTTTAAATAGGAAGTTAACAGTTTACATATCAGTCATGACTACTCGAATCAACTCACATGTCCAAATTCCATTAACACATCCAAAAGCCCATTTGAATCTAAATACTTCATTAATATGAATCAACAATCATGTGGGAGACATTCAACGGTGATAACATCAAATAAACTGGGATTAAAAGTTAGGAAAATCTGGAAAATAAAGTATCAGTCATGAGTTATCAATTGAACCTAAAGTTAACCCAATTCGAATCAAATCCCACATCAAAACTTAACTAACATGTAAATTAATTCTAACATATATCCTATATTATATTTAGGACCTAATTAATAATTAAATCACTAATTAAAACATTTAAAACGAATTGATAACGAGAACACAACCCCAGTGCACTGAACCGCACAGTGCACACCCTGTGCACGCATGATACCGTATCCGACACGACACGAGAGTTCATGAAACTCTAGGAACCTCGTGTCAGTCAGTGTCCCAACACGTGTGTCAAGTTTCATGTGTCGACATGTCTTGTCCTGCTCGCTAACAGCCCCGAGCAGCAGGGCAGCTACAGTGCCCGTGCGCGTGCGTGTGCACCCACGTGTACGTGTATCCGTGGCGACTCGACACGACACCAATACGTGTTCAAAGCAATAGAAACTTGTAAGCAAGGTCAAAACCTAAATTCTTATTCAATTATATTCCTAAAATCAAATCAAAATGCCCTTTGGGGCATTTCGTCAAACACCTTCATTCACGAACTGATACGTGTCTGATACGGACACGTACAGGACTCAAAACCTAGGGTTAGCTAGTCCTACCGTTAGGTTAGGCCTAGGGCTTCCTAGATATGCAATAAAAATAGTATTTTATGGAAGGGATTAGAATATTACCTAGGGATTTGCAATGTAACAAAAAGCCCCAAATGAGAGGATCCTCAAACGACCAAAACTCTACCAAATTGTTTTTTCCCTGAAATTTTTCAATACCAACAGCAAATACAATAATTTTAGATCCTATTGCAATTGGTTTGGGGGAAAAATGAATTGAAAAAAATTTCTATGAATTAAAGAAGATGGAGACTCACCTCTTTCTAAACTTACAAATATTCCTAATGGAGGCTAGCCCTAAATTCTAGGGGGATTAAATAGAGGGGGAATCCCTATGCTAGTGTGGCCGGCCAAGTGGGATGGGCTAGGGCTAGGTTTACTTGGTGTTGGTTTGGGCCTTTAAGGCTTAAGTCACAAGTCATGACTTGTGAAATCACAAGCCATTCCCTAATCAAATTAAATCCTAATCTCTCCAAATAAGTTCTAATGAGTTAAACGCCACTAACTTAGGTCAAGCTAGGGTTCCATAACCTAACCAAATAGTCATGACCTAGGTTAGCCTCTAGGACAGTCTCCTAAGTCAACACTAGTCAAAGCCTAGAATAGCACCAAATTAAATCTACTAAAAATCACTTTAAATTTTTTTTAATAACTATAATTAATACTAATAATAATTCCTAATAAATAATTTAAAAATGACCAAAATACCCTCAAGCTAGAAAAGTGGTAGTGACACAAACACTTACATATAGATATATTCATTCATTATATATTTTTACATTATATATATATATATTTTTGGAGAAGAACTTTTATTGAAAACTAAAACCGGATAGAGAGCGGGCCCCACATGCGGGAACCCGGTAAGAAACAACATTCAAAATATAAACGGAAGGACCGTTCCCCGGGGGGCACGTGGCCCCATGGGGGGCACGTGGCTCCAGCGGGGCAGCTGCCTGAGGACAGCACGTGGCCCAAACGCTGCAGTCTGCCCGAGGCGGCTCGAGTCCCGATGGAAGGGGCGGCCCGAGGAGCGACTCAAACCGGCAAGAGGAGGGGACTCGGACCGTCGGGAGTCGTTGGGGAGCCGCCGGGGACCCAGGGCTACCAGTGCGGCGGCAGGGTACACGGCCGCAGGAGAGGCCGAGCCCTAGTGCGGCGGGCGGCCGGCGTAGGGAGGAGGCGGAGTTACGGCGACGGGGGATGGGCTCCGGGGAGGCCACGGTGAAGGAGGGGCACATCCTGCGGGCGGAGAAAGAGGAGAGGGGAGGCAGGTTGCTCGACCGGAGAAGAGGAGAGGGCGGCCATCCGGCTGAAGGGGCAAGCAGGGAGAGCGGCCGGCCGGCACGTGGGGGGGCCGATCACCGGCGAGGGGCGGCCCAGGAATACTGGGAAAATGGCAGCCGGGCTGCTGCTGGCGAAGGGAAGAGGGCGTTTATATCCGCGGGGGGTGGAAAGCGGTGACTGCGGGGACCTCCGGCTGGGGGCGCGGCGCTGGAGAAGGGGAAGGAGGAGTCGTGGGGCGCGCAGCGAGGGAGGAGGAGCCAGGAGCCGAAAATGAGGGGTCCGGGGCGGGCGAGGCCTGACGCGGGGGGATCGCCTCTGGGAGAGGAGCTCGGGGGGATGGGCCGCGGCCAAGGCAGGAGAGACGGTGGATGGAGGGAGCGACGGGCCGGCGGGAGGCTGCACGACGGGCGAGGCGATAGGGATGCCCGACGGAGGGCCGAAGAGAGAGGGGGCCAGGGGGACTCCTGGGCGGAGGGCTTGAGGGATAGAGCCGGTCGGTCGTCTCCTACGCCGGTGACGCCAGGGACGACGACGGCGTCGAGGGGTGGGGTGGCCGAGCGACAGAGGGTCTCTGCAAGAGAGGGGAAGGCCCCCAATAACGGGGGCGACCAAGCCTTGGAACGGCGAGATGGAGTGGAAGAAACTCTGAAGGAATGAAGGGGGGGTGCCACGGCCAGCCGGCGGTGACGAAGGGGCTGACCGGCCCCGTCCACCACCCCAAAACAAAAAAAGGGGAGGGCGAGACCCAGTCGCCCACTCTGGGAACTCTGGGACCAGCCATCATATATATATATATATATATATATATATATATATGTATATAATAAAAAATATATATATTATAATATATATTATATATATATATAATAATATAATATTATATAAATATATATATGTTATATATATATATTATATATATATATTATAATATATATATATATATATATATATATATATATTATATATACATACACACACACACACACATATATATATATATATATATGTATATATATATATATATATGTATATATATATATATATATAAAATATATCTATATATATATACACACCTACATACCTAACCTTACTTGTGAAAAGAGGTTTGTGTGGGTGTGTGTCGACAAGGGACTGTTGTGAGGGTTCAAAACTGAGAACAATAGCTAAATATTTAACTATGAGACTATAACATATATATATATATATACATATAATATCTATCATATAAGTAACTTATATATATATATATATATATATATATATATATATATATAATATATATAGGTATATACACTTTTTTTAATCAAGAGAACTTTTATTGATGTATCAGGCACAAAATGTCGAAGCCTATACAAGCAAGCGTGCCAAGCGCGAAGAAACAACTAAAGAAAACGAAAACAAAACACAAAGCGAGCACCAAAAGGCGTCGTAATCGAAGGACTTCGTGGGTCAGTTGATCCGGGGTGAATTGATGACCTTCATACTTGAATTTGTTTCGGTTCTTCGAGAAGACCCAAATATCGGCGGCTGCGGCGATCTGGTGACAATAAGAATCACCCCAGTTGAGCAAGAGATCGTTGAAGCTCCCAGGCCGATGCCTCTTTCTACAGCGACGTTCAAGGTTGCACCAAATTCGAATAGAGAGATCTCTGATAGCAGGATGTGTTCAACAATTTCTGGTATGTGAGAAGAGCAGCAGTGACATCTGGACGCGAGGCTAAACTAGATGGTGGTTAGGAGTCGTCGGTCAGAAACTTTCTTTGCTGAGCTCTCTAGATCAAGAATGAACACTTGATAGGAATGCATGATTTCTAATAGGGAGCAATCTGAGGGCCTGCGCGGCCTCTTCGATCTCGTGCCTGGCAGAGGCTATTGTGAACAATCCTCTGACAGTGGAGGCCCAAATCAAGGCGTCGGGGAGGTTACTATCGAATGTCCGCGGCGGCGAGATCGACGTCGCCTCCGGCCCGAGCCACTCTCTGATCGCTTCCATCTCCAACCGACATCGGGGTTCCATAGATCCTGGATCGTGCAGTTGGGGGGCATTTGAAGACAGACGCTAGACCACATTGCCTATCCACCATTCGTAGTGAGGGGACGAGTTTTCGCTGACTAAACACATACGGATAAGGGGTTCAGCAAGCTGCCGGCAGCGCAGTATATGGCGCTAGGATGCAGAGGAACGATTGTTGGCCGCCGCTATCACATGGTGAGAGTATTGGAAGTATCTAGCTTTCATGAATCGGTCCAGATGGAGTTATGAAATCTAATCTTGCACCATAATTTATAGAGCAGGCGTCCACAATGTGAGCTAGTTTAATGAATCCGAGCCCCCTTCGTCCGTGGGTTTGGCCATCCTATCCCAGCTCGCCCAGTGGTGTTGTCCTTACCTTCTTGATGGCCCCAAAAGAAGTTGGCGAAAGTGCCTCCAGGGAGGATAAAACCTTCTTCGGCGGTGAGTTGACGGCCAGGGTGTGGATCGGGATGGAGGACATGACGTGCTTGATGAGGATGATTTTGCCGCCGGGCGATAGAGTTGCATGTGCCATCCTTCGATCATCTTCCTAGTCTTATGAACAAGCCCAGCAAAGATGCCCGAATTAGATCTGCCATGAACCAATGGGATCCCAGATAGGTGAACGGGGGATAAGCAGTGGAGAAGGAGGTGAGATTGGAGAGATTGGCCGAGTGGTTCCTGTTAGCTTTGTGGTGGGTATAGATGATGCTTTGTTGCAGTTGATTTCTTATTCGGAGCATCGGTATATCTGTTCAGGGTGTTACAGACCACCTCTACAGATCCGATATCACCGGCTGAGAAGATGAGGATATCGTCGGCATAGACCAGGTGGGTGATAAGAGGGCAGCCGGCAGTGGTATGATAGTGGTAAAATCTGGGGATGTGACCATGCCATTGAGATTTCTCCGAGGGCTTCAGCAATGATGAAGATGGTGGAGGATAGAGGGTCTCCTTGACGGACTCCTCGGCTAGATTTGAAGAAGCCGTCCGCTTGGCCATTGATAATGATAGAGAACGAAGAATCGCTGATGGATCTGTATATTATGTCTATCCATGTTTCTGAGAACCCGAATGCCCTGAGAATCCAAATCATGAAGTGCCAGTCCAGTCGATCGTAAGTCTTCTCCCTATAGAGCTTGATGGCAATATTTTCTTCCTGGACGAGAATTTTATGCATGTTATCCTTTCCTGGACAAGAAGGATGTTATCCGTGATGTTCCGCCTGGAACAAAGCTGCTTTTTCTTCGGATATAATCTTGGGGAGGATGTAGGCCATACGGGTAGCGATGATCTTGGAGATGATTTTGTTGGTGAATGTGCATAAGTTGATCAGTCTGAAATCTTTGAAGGTCTCTGGGTTATCTTTTTTTGGGATTAATATGAGGTTGGCGGGGGATAAGGATTTCGGGTAGTGCGCTCCTTGAAAGAAGGCATTAGCGACTGCGATCACATCAGCCTGCATGATGCTCCAACATGACCGGAAGAAAACTCCGGTGAATTCGCCTAGACCTGGAGCGCTATGTTCGTCAAGGGCCCAGACTACGGACTTAACTTCATCAACGGATGTGGGGACGAGAAGCGGTTCGTTATCCTACTCTTCAATAATAGGGGTACGTGAGCCAGGAAGCTCTCATCCTTGATGACGCCATCTTTTGTGAAGAGTTTGGAGTAGAAGTTGGCGGCAACCACCTGGATACTCCGTTGATCTTTGTGTAAAGTGCCGTTATCGTCTGAGATTTGATGGAGAGTGAGTTGGTGCCTGCATCCCCGAACGCAGGCATGGAAGAAAGCTGAGTTTTTGTCGACCTCTAGGACCCAAGTAACCTGGCTTTCTGCTTCAAAACTTTCGTCTCCACTTTCAGGAGGGATTTAAGGATAGCCTTGTTGAGGTTAAGTGTAGCACAGTTCGAGGAATACTCCACGGCAAGCCTAACCTCAGCACGAGTGACATCGTCTTCCGCTGCTTTAATTTTTTGGAAAATGTAGCCAAAAGCAAGCCTGCTCCAAGAAGTAAGGGTGATCCTGGTGGCCCTGAGCTTCGCGGCCACTCTGGTGAGGGGATCTTGGTTGTTCACGAATTCCATGCGGAGGCAACAGGGTTTTAGAATTGAGGGTGGTGTCTTCAGAAGTCCAGGAATCTGAAGGATTTTTTTGATGAGGTTGGAGCTGTTGCTAACCTCGATAAGGAGAGGAGAGTGATCAGATTCAGTGGAGTTAAGGTGGGACGGGTTAGAGAGTGGTTCAAATCAGACCATCGGTTGTCAACAAGGGCACGATCCAGGCGAAATATTGACGACGAGCTCCTTTTTGCATGTTGCCCAGGTGAAGGCATTACCGGAGTAGGGGAGGGGGTACAAGTTAGCCTGAAAAGTAAGGAGTTGAAGTCGTTCATGGCCGGTTGGTGGGGAGGGCGGCCCCCCGATTTTTCCTCGTTGTTGGCGATCGTATTGAAATCTCCAAGGAATATCCACGGGAGGTTAGGAAGGGAGCTGTGGGTGACCATAAGAGTGTTCCAGAGCTGCTTATGCTCGGAGTAATCGCAGTGCCGTGAACTGCATAAATGAGGGTCGGGAGGACAGGGTGGGGTGTTCAACCCAGCAAGAAAGCGCCTGATCAGAGTCAAGGATGGATTGAAAGGGCATTCGTTGGAGAAGAGGATCCAGATGTCGTGACGCCCAGCGATAGCATTCGAGAATCCGAGCTGGAGTTGGATGGATTTGAGTTTTCTTTGGGGTGTTTTAGGTTCGATGATAACCAAAATGTCGATTCGATAGATTTTGATCAGGGTGATTAATCTTCTTATGGTCGGTTTGTTAGCTAGCCCTCTGACGTTCCAAGAAAGGATGTTAAACATCTGCATGCTTGTGATTGGAGATGGGGTTAAGCTTTGAGGCTGATCGAGTGGTCATGACCGAGGGCTCTTGGCAGAAAACTTGTTCTTCTTGTTTTGATGGATTTTGAAGGCCCTTAGGACAGCTGTAGTGGTGGCTAGCATCGATGCACGATGACTCTGGTCCTCGGCACCGTGTTGTGGGTGGTGACGAGTTCAGATTCGATGTCGGCTAGAGCACTGAGGGGGTTGTTGGGGTTCAGGAAGCCGCGTCCTGAGCTTGTTTGATCCTGGCCTCATATTCTTGGCCTAATGACTGCTCGGCCTCGATCGAAAGGGGAGGTGGGAGGATCAGCAAGGGCAGGGGGTGGGGAGGTAGGGGGATCACCAAGGCCTGGGTTGGTAATCAACGCCAACCTATTCTCCTTTGAGAAGTTCGAGTCGCCAACCAAAATACCGTCGACATTCGCACCACCTTCAGCGGATGGGGGCTTTCGGGGAGGGAGGTTGACTGGTTTTCAGCCTCATAAGAGGAGTTTAGGATCGAATCTGTTGAGGAGGGTGATGCATGTGGCTTATTAGGTGCCGTACAGAAGTTCTATATTGAGGGGGCATGAGGACTGGTGAGCTGTCGCTTTTTGCAAAGTGAGAGTGGGAGTTAGGGAGGGGAAGGATTGGGCCTTTAGTTGGAGTGGGTCGCCTTGGGAGATAATTTTTTTGGGGTGTTTTTTTTTGAGCTCTGGGTTGGCTTTGAAACAATGCTTCGCGAGGTGGCCTCTGATCTGACAGTGCTTACAGAAGCTGATACTGTTGTCATAGTCCAGCATCTGAAGGTGGACCTTCCCCTAATTTGAGCTGAATGAGCGAGGGGGGTCAGAGGATAGGTAATCTCTACACAAATTCTTGCGTAGTTGCCTTTGGAGAGGTTGCGTGTTTCATCGGCGATGGCAACCAGTGTCCCAAAGGAACTGGTTATTCTCTGAGAGCTGCGGAGCGAAGCAGACTAGGGGAAGGTTCGGTAAGGTAATCCACGTGAGATAATCTTAGAGTCAATATTGGGGTTGAAACTGGGGGACCATTTAGCTATCTTCACGCTGAAAGAATCGATGTGGGTGGTGCCCTTGGCCTAGACCAGGAGCAGTCGGGGTCTGAGGAGAGGTGGAAGAGAAGATATTTTGTGTCCAGAGGTACGACTTTGTATGCTGCTGAGAGACCCCAGCCTGCGATGACTTTTTACGAATGGCATTTTGGGCATTCGGTCTAGAATTTCAGCACAAGGTCTTCGAGAAGGATGATGATAGTAAGGATATTTCGTCGTTAGATAATGACACTCTGATAGTTTGACCTTTGGGGGGTGGGGAATTCGATCTCTGGAAGAATAATTTTTCTCCGGGGGGTAACTGCGCCCCACGGTCCGGACGTAAAATATCGGCAAAGGATGGGGAGGTGGATGATGTTGGGGTACGACCAGGAGGGGTGAAGAATGCTGAAGGGTGGGGACAGCGATGTTGGAAGCCTGTTGGAGGATCGGTGGCTACGGTTCAAGCTAGGGAGGAGCCTCCGGGCTGCAAGCCCGGGTAGGGCGCTGGGTGGCGACTGATAGGTCCAGTAAACGACCATCGGGCGAACGCGCATGAGGGCCGTGGAAGGAGGGAGCACCTGCGTGCGGAACAGCGCCCGCGGGCGCATATCTGCCAGCCAAATGAGGGAAGGAGAGGGCTCCTGGCACGGAGGGCGCATGCCCCGGTTTAGCTCGCCAACGCATAACCACGGGTAATGGGAAAAGGACATGGCTATTGGATATCTCCAGAAGCATGGGACCGGGGGCGCATGCAAGCCTGCTGGCGGCGCGGGCGCAGGCCTCAAGAAGGTTGGGCGCATGCTCGGATGGAGGATGGTACATGCTCGGATATGGAGGGAGTTGGCGCATAAGCAGTAGCATGGCCCCCGGAGGTGGGGCGCATTGGAGCCCGAATACGACGCGGGTGCATGCCCCTCCGAAACCTTGGAGGGCACATGAGAAGTCGCGAAGGGGGAGGGCGCATAAGCACGGCGGCTAGGGCCAGCGCATGAAGCCCAGTTCGGGGCGAAGGCGCATGAGATTGCGGAATGTTCAAAAATTCGAAATTCAAATTTGAATTCGAATCAAATGGGCATGTGGGAGGAGGTCGGGGCAGGAAGTGCTCCTCCGGGAGCTGTCGGTGTAGCCGCCGAACTAGGCTGGGATACGGTAGCGGCTGTGTGAACGAGCTTGAGCTGGCGGCCACGAAGCTTAGGGGCGATTTCGGCAGAAGATAGGCCCACCAATGCAAGCTGATCTGGGACCACGACGGGCGGTCCGACGTACGAGGGGCTGCAGATGCTCCACCCCCCTGCACCGGAGGAGGTAGGTGTATGGGGGGAAGGCCTGCTGAGGAAGATGGATCTGGCCTCGACGCTGGGGGCGGGCGGCGTTGACTGATGGTTGCGCGCATCCGTAAGCGCCGAGAGGGCGCTTGGAGAAGAGAGCAGAGGAGCAAGCATGGAGAAGAAGGTATATATCGTTATATATCTCTTATAGGCATATACACTTATACACATTCCTCTCATATAAGTAAAGGAAGTTGGTCACTCGAAGAGGGAATGAAACTCGACTCTGAGATTACGTATCTCGACTAACTCATCAATGTATATATCATATACATATTGCTATATATGAAAATAATATATATATATATATATATATATATATATATAAATATATATATATATATATATATATATATATATTTTATATATATATATATATATATATATATATATATATATATATATATATATATATAGATATATATTATATATATATATATGAAAATATATATATATATAATATATATATATATATATTATATATATATATTTTATATATATATCTATATATATATATATATATATATATATATATATGTAAAAAAAAAAATATGTATTATAGGGTTTCCTCTTTATAGTATATATATATATATATATATATATATATATATATATATATATATGTATAATATATAATATATATATATATGTTATATATATATATATATATATATATATATATATATATATATATATATTATATATATATATATACATATATATATATTACATATATATATATATATATATATATATCTATATATTAATATATATATGTACATCTATATATATGTATATATATATATATTATATATCTATAATTATATATATATATATGTAATATATACATATATAAATACATATATATATTTTATATATATATATTGTACATATATATATATATATTATATATAATATATATATTATATATATATATATATATATATATATATAAGGAAATAGGGAATAAGAAAGAGGATAAGAAGGCCCAGCCCAACCATTTCCCTGGCCCAACCCGGGACCCCAGAGGAATATGTATATATATATATTTTAAGAAAACGACGATATATAATCAAGGCTCAAATGCCGAAGCCTGAAGCGTATACAAGGCACAAAAAGGAAACGCCTATACAAGTATACCATCAAAAGAGGCAAAAAGGGGGTGGGGAACGACGCTCACGACAGTGGTGGCTCTGGAGCGTAGCCAGAATGTGCTGGGACAGTGGGTGCACAGGGTGAAATATATAATATATAGATTATATATATATATATATATATATATATATATATATATATATTGTACTAATATTGTAAATATATTATATATATATATATATATATATATATATATTGTACATAATATTGTACATAATATATATATATATAATATATATATAATATATATATATTATGTACAATATTATGTACAATATATATATATATATATATATATATATATTGTACATAAAGAGGAAAACCATATAAATACATAAATAGTAAAAATTAGGGTATAAACCAACGACCACCCCCACAAGTCCAGAATATTGTATACGAGTTTTAAACTCAAAAATCATTGGTTAAAAATCGAGAAATTAAATATTCACCTATTGAATTCAAATCTAAATTGTCGAAAAAAAACCAAAAATTCACAAAACGACCCAAAACGCCAATACACAACTAGAACCCGCAAAACTTGGCAAATACGAAGGTGCCTATGTGTGTGACGTACTCGGGTACTCACGGGGACGAACCCTTGTCCATATCGTATCTACGGAGTGCGTATCAGAAAACCGGATACGCCTGTTAGAACGTGTACGTGCACGTGCATTTTGCCCGATTGGACGTCGCACGCAACGCGAGAAGCCTCGTGCTCATGTACGTTGCTAGGTAGGGTCCCGCATTAGATCTAGAATACACTAACATGACACCACTCGTGTCTACGCGACACAGGATATGCGGATCCCGCGTGGCCTGTGCGCGCGCACGCGTGCGTCCCCATGGGTGCGTGTCGAGCCACGTGCTTGCGATTCGAGCCATGCCGTGTCTCGAGATTGAGTCCCAGGGTTATCCCAGGTATAGGGCTTCGTGTTCGTGCTCCCAGAACGGGTCCTCATCGCGTCGTGTTCGCGTACGAAGGCCGTGTCAGCGGCATTTTCACGCGTGAACAAGGGCTGAACCGTGTGGATCAGATTTCTCCGCGCCACGCTCCATAAAATATCGTGAAATTTTTGGAGCACATGGGAAGAGGTTGCCCCACGCGTCCATAAAATTTCACGTAAAACGGAGCACTGTGCGTCGAGTTATAACGCACAGACAACAAGGCATGCACGAGAACGGAGCCGTGTCCGATTCAGACACTAAAATTGTGCAAATCAAGATCCTTCTTCACGAAAGTTATTACAAATAATATTAGCAAGGAATTTGTGAACAGAATCGAAAAATAATAATTTTCAGTTCTAAGTGTATTTCGTCGAACACGTGTTCGATAGGAGTGACACGTGTCCGATACGGCTATCAACGTAACAAAACTACCAAACTTTCTGCACTGGTCTAGGGTACCTATATGTATGCATCTATGAAGAAAATAACAGAATTAACACGTGTTTAGAGAGATATCCTATTGAGTGTCAAACTCAATGAAACAAGCCTCCCAATACGACGATTGCCGATTCCCTCCAGTCAAACGCCTCCGATCCCGCGCTAGCAAGTCTCCAACAGGTTTCTCTCCTCCCAACGGTCGCAACGCACTTGTTTGAAAGGATTTGGGTGAGAAACTAGAGAATGGGGCCTTTGGAAGAGAAAGAAAAACTAGGGTTTTGAACTTGTGATTGCTCCTATGTTTCCCATAATAAAAAGGGGGGCTATTGTGTTTGGCAGGCCAAGGGGGTATTAGGGTTAGGTTTAGGGTTTGGTCATGGGCTAGCACTCCTCAAGTTGCTAAAAAGGCCCGTTGACAAAAAGGCTTAAAGGCATAAAGAAAAATAGCTAAAAATGAATTAAATATTCTTAAATAGAACATAATTCAAATTAAAATTTTAAAAAACAATAATAATCTAATTACATTATTAGGCTTCTAATCAAGGTTGACTAAGGTTATACCATCTTCTCCTACCAAAACATCAATCCAAACTACACAACATTCAATTTAATTAATAATTTAAATAATTTAAATAATTTCAAAATAATGCACAATGATAAAATACCCCTAATTAGAAAAAGTGAGTGTGACAAATGGTGCCCTAAATGATGTTTTTACAATAATGAAATAAAATGAAAGGATTTAGAGAGCTCATACCAAAAGGGAGATGAATTCCCAATGTAAAACCTCTCTTGCTAATGGAAAATGTCCACTAAGCCCTTCTCTTTAGTCATGACAAATTAGGGATTAAACCTCTCTTCCTAATTAGGTGTTTAGTTAAGCCTTCTAACTAATTCTTCTAATCTATCTAGAGACTAACTAAAGTTCAATTAGGCCAGTCCTAATCATCTTGTTGGGTGGTCATGACAAGTGGGTTTGGGTCTTCTAGGATTACTAATCACCATTCTAATCTAAAGGCTAACCATTAATTATATTCAAATATAACACATGCACCATAACTATTTAAATAATTAACCAAAATATGAAGTTTTAGTTTTAAAAAAATAATTAGCACTCAAGATATAATATGAAACCACACTATGAACAGTAATTAGGAAAAGTCAAAATATCCCTATCCAGGAAAGTGGTGGTGACATTATATGTCAATCTTGGCAGAACGATGCCACGAGTTCAATGGTGGTATCAGATTTGGAATCCGATGTCCGGGTTGAAAATTATAATTTTACATATTGGAAATTACGGTTTCGAGAGGTCAACTTTGGCGTCGATTTCAACCAACCAAACGACATCCTATAAACTGAAATTTTTATGGCACGAAGGTGGTAATATCCGCTATGCAGCAGAGTTGGTGGTTCATCAATTAGATCTTCGATAAGAGAAACGAATCTGCAATGTTGGCTACATGAATCTGTCCAAATTAAATGTATTTTAAATGGTAAACTTGGTGGCCGGTTTTGATCTATCAAATGATAGAAATAATTATTGAAATTTTGGTGAGCAAAGGGATATATACCGATTGAGAAGAAAGAATCGGATTGACGGTCTAATCGTCAGATTCTCAAAAAAATGTGTCCAAAGTTGCTATCCTGAAATATGATTCTGGACTCGAATTCGCGCACGGCACGACAGGATTTCATGTGAAGGTGACTGTCATGGAGGAGTGAACCGAGGAGCCAGGGTCTCAGGGGTGATCGCGGCGGCATACGGCGGCACTGCCATGCCGCTGCTGCTACTGCTAGCATCTGTCGCGCCTGCCTACCGGCGGCAGTAGTCGCGTGGTTGCGCGGTGGCCGAGTCCGTGGTAGTCACCGTGGCGGACGTAGACGGGTGGCGGCGGTGCTGCGACACCGATGCTATGTGTTTACGAGCGCGCGGGGAGTATTAGGTATTAGTTTAGGGCTTTTAATAATATATATCTATAGGGAGCGGATCGGAGCCCCGCCCGTGGAGCCCCGCCGAAGCCCCCGCGATCCTTAGCCGTTGGATTGCGCGGGCTCGCGCGGGCCCTACGCGGGCCCCGCGCGATCCGATGGTGCAGGGGGGGCGGGGCTTCGACGGGCTCCGCAGGCAGGGCCATTAATCCGGTTCCATATATATATATATATTAGATATATAATATAATATATATATATATATATATATATATATATATATATATATATATATATATATAATATATATATATATATATATATATAACCTTATATAAAAATAAAAAATATATATATATATAACCTTATATAAATATAAATATATAATATTTATGTATATGTATAAAAATATAATTCATAATTCACAATAATTATATAGTAAACCTTATATAACACTATTTAAAATATATAAATAAACCTTATATATCAATATATATAAAACCATTATAAGAATATACATTTACAATTCAATTAAATAATTTAATTTATAATCATATACATACAAAATATATTTTACCTATTTTGCCATACAAAATCACGTAAATGAATTCAAAATGATTACTAGGTCATGGCAACCTAACATGGCTCTACCAAGCTGGGTTGGCTAGGGTAGGGTCCAAATATATTTCTAATCAAATTGTATCCGAAAAGTCAACCGATGTATCTCGTGTGCCATTTGTAAATAAATAGCACATGGAAACTTGATTGAATGGCGTACCCTAGGCATGTGTGTCGTAGGCTCAAAATGGGTGAAAATCGGATATTGGGTAAATTGTTGTGATCTAAGCCGAGTTTCAAACTGAATTGGAGTTAGGTCTAAGATTTCGATAAAAGGTCAACTGGCTTAAATTAGCCGAAGGAAGTTGTACGATGTCAAAGAATGTTAGAAATAAGTTTGGATGGGACATTATATACCAAATTAAAGGTCAGCCTGTCTACTCTAAAACTCATGAAGGCGTTTGAAAGATTGGCATGTCTCGTGCTCCAAAAATCAAAGCTACAAAAAATTACATATATAGTCATATTGATATAAAAATCTTGTTTAAAAATCAAATGTCTATATTAAATAAATAAAATAAAATTTAAAATAATATGCAAAATTAGGGGGCTTACAGACACTCTCGGACAATCTTATGTCCACATAACCATTACAGACTCCACCACCAAACCCTAGATATACTAGAGGTCGACGTGTCCAGGTAACTCGTCGAAGAAATCATCTATATTATTGTCGTGTCCTGAAGGAGTCAGGACACGGGCTTCCATTCAAGACTGCCACCCCTGTCGCCCTCGAATGACCTCGCCACCAGATCTGAATACTGACCCTACTTCTGGAAGTTGCACAACCGCTCGACACCATGTGCCGCCATGACGTCCCTACCGGATCTGTACCATAACGTCCGTCAAATGGATCATACAATCACCACCTTGACTGTGACGCCATTGCCACTTGTCGGGTCTTTATCCATGCTAGATCTAGAGCCTTGTCATCCAACCGATACGAGAAGCTGCCTCCCAAAGTTCGAGCCATCGTCACTGAATTGAGAATCACTGGCCGAGTCCTCACACCGCTACCAGCGTCACGCCCGAAGCCTTACGGCGAACGCAGCTTCTTCTCGAACCCCTCTCAACTTTCATCTCCTCCTTCTTTTTTCTTATTCTCCTTCTATTTTAACACAAAAAAGAGTCCATAAGTGTAGAATTTTGTATTATTGTAAAGAAAGAGTACAATAAGAATCTTTAATAAAAATTCTGAGTATAATAGAATCTGGGAATTGGGGCGATGGAGATTAAGTCTACTTTGACTTCTTTACTCCATTGACGATATGATGCAAAAATTGATAAAGCTTGGCGGTTGATGAACTCTTAGCAGCATGGAGGAACTTTATCACTGAAAGCACTCTCTCTGAAAGTTCTTAGTAAAGCTGTAGCATATATAGCCTCTTATGTGCATGCCTATAAGGAAGAAACTATCTTTTATTTATAGCTTTTCTTTACTAGAACAGCTATGTGCATATGGGCAGAAAATACACTATCTTCTACCTTAGAGAGCATGCATGAAATGGATAAATCACGTGTTCGAAAATCACGTGTAGCTTGCCACATGTTTTGAGATGTGCTGTACAAAACACTGCCATGTCAGCACATGATCTTTTTCTATGGATTAACTATGCATCAAATAACTTTAGACGCATACATCTGGTTTCTTACTGGAAATAGTTTCTTTTCATTGAATAACTATGTGTCAAACAACACTTTGAACGTATAGCTTTTTGACTGCATACTGCAAATACTATTTGGAAGTAGCGCATAAAATTGGTTCTTTTAAAGTTGTTAAAGTGTAATGATGAAGGTGACGTAATCAATGACATCTTCTTCGTAGTTTGACCACTGCACACTGATCGAAGTTCATCTTTTTATACAAGAGACAAAAACACGTCATGTGTCAAATGGACCATGCGTCTTTCTGACTCGTCTTCGACTATGCATCTTCTTTAATCAAATTTAAGACACTATAGTGCTTCCGAGATGGCTTCAACTTTTGAAATCTTTACATCTTGGGTGCATAACATTCATGCGGCCCAATTTGTATTTTTCATGATTTTACAAGACCCCTTCAAAGTTCTTAAAACTTGAACAAGTTTTGAAATACTTTAAACAAGAAGCATGAGAGAGGGGGTTTTATCACACAAAGCTTTAGATGCATCAGATCACTTGCCATGTTGTCACTGCTTTGACTGAATCCCTTGAAATCTAAACTATCTGTGAAATTTGTCGCGTTAGTTTTTAGCAATCACTTGGATCAGGCTAAGTCAACTGTGATCCGTAATTTCAGGAACAAAAAGTCATGCGACAGTTCATGTTGCATTGATCTCTTCATTGGGAACCAAGCCGCTTGCCACTTCGCCATATAGTGGATTTCTACCCCTATAAATAGGCGTCTTGACAAAACTTGTCGTCATCAATTTGCTAGTTAGAACTCCAGCAAACTCATGCAAATTTGTGAGGGGGTTCAACGTCACTTTGTTAAGAACACTGCTCTTTGGTTATGCCAGAAGTCAAAAAAAGATCGATCGTCAAAAGGTAATCTTTCTTGAAGTATTCATCTCTTCCTATTTGATTCCTACCAATCACTTATTTTCACTCAAAGTTTATGGAAGAGATTTTTACTCTGATCATGTTTGAACACAACACATTACTAGAGTGCATAGTTGTAATTATAACAAGAAGCACTACTAGTAAAAAATATCGTACACACAGATGGAGTTAATCATCAATCTTCAGCAAACAATGTATTGCTAGAAAATACTGAAGTTATACAGCTCCTAGGGCACAAAGCTTTTATGTTTCCCTATGCGTCTTTGTCGTTATGCGGTGGATCTGCATGATTAAAAGAATAACTGATTTCATGCGCCTAACTTCTTTGAACTTGTTATATTAGGATACTTCTTGGATGAATGGAGCTCATATGGCGCTTGTAAGGATATCATAACATGTCTTGTTCGACATGATTCAGCACATTACACAAAGGACTTCCACTATCCTCCGACCAGCTAGCTGTCTGCACCTATCTGACGAGGTTTGCAACTGGCTAGTTTTACTGCTGTAGCAACCGTAATGAGACTGGGTTTTAGTCTAATCGAAATATTGTCGATGTCGGACGGTATTGGCAGAGCGATGAGAAATAGCTTTATGTATGCTCAATTTTGTGTTCTCTCGCCAAAGTACACTGCCAACGACATAGAGGGGAGCCAATACTGGTAGATGCACTAACATGTGGCCCAGTTTGGCACATCCACGAGAATGC
The DNA here is from genome assembly GCA_029216955.1 of Iris pallida. Lineage (NCBI taxonomy): Eukaryota > Viridiplantae > Streptophyta > Magnoliopsida > Asparagales > Iridaceae > Iris > Iris pallida. The sequence continues at coordinate 9,966,502 of JANAVB010016195.1, forward strand.
AAGGTTCAGAGTACTTAACCTGTGGAAGTGCTCAACGTCTTGACATTATCCTCTAGTACGACACTTTTTGTGTGTGACTCTACTGGTGCAGGACCTGATGGAGAAGACCAAGAATATAATAGATCTACATCATACATGACCACGCCTTTAGAAAAAATCTAGAAAGTAATAGATCTCCATTATACGTAATCATGGTTTGAGCTGTCATAAAAAAAATTTATTTTCTCTTCAATGTAACCTCAATCTTGTTGCACTAGTTCTTGTCTTCATGAAGACACCCATCTATCTTGAGCAAGAGGTGACGCATGAATTTGCCAAGATAAACCACTGTGCAATTAGTAGCAATTTGAGAAGATGAAACTTCAAAAATATATAAAGAGGTTTCAGTTGTCATAAATATGTAAGAAACATAGCCACCAAAGTATATAGTCGCATATCATCCATCATGACTAAAACTTGCAAGTTACTCAGAGCATGTGCCTCTCATTACTGTAAGGCATAACTATACTATAAGTTTTCTTGAAATTTTATCTAATTTCTGAGTAACCTTTGAGACCACTAGACCGCAGCATAAAACCTTCAAGTCGAACTCGCTCATTACTGTTTTGAATATGAAATATTGCTTGAGGATTTCTGTCGCATAGGATTTTGACTACCATTGTCGTCAAATATTACGTTTAGTGCTTCAATGAAGTATACAATTTTTATCTTTAAGGCGTATACTGCTTATGCGTCAAGTATCTTTGTTTGATTCTCGAATCCTTTAAGACTGTCCAACATTAGTATATAGATTATTGATTTGATATGCAAAAATCCATATTCTGTTCATGCATCAGCTATGTGAATCTGGATTTATGAAATGAACTTCAGATGGTTCTTCAAAAACTGTGTCCTTCAAAATAACTATATTAATAGATTCATCGTCAATAATAGGCCAATGTTTACATTTCTCCAGGAATTTTTCATTTCCCAAAGCATTCGATTGAGCACAACAAAAGTCATTTTCTTCTATAAATACAAGTGGAGAGTTAATGTTATTACACTGCTCCTCCAGTGACTCCGAAAAAAGCTTCTCATTGTAAGCATCCCAACTGCCAAATAGGGCTACTCCCCTACAGCTGTCTGGTGTAGATTTTACTGTAGCCCTACTACCACCTCTGCTAATCGTGTGGCTCCAACTCCAGTATCCCCTCTCAGCTCGAGGAAGAGAAAAATAGTCGAGATGAAGTTGTATTATGGAGGAGATCTTAGATGTTGGGCCTCTCTTGAGCGACATTACCAAATCTTTGAGAGCATCACCTGACTTTGATCACTTTCCTGAATCCAGAAGAAAAGAAGGCAGGGGGAGTGGACGCTTTTTACCGACTATTTCACACTTCGGTTGTCCAAACGCTCCAAGACCTTGCAGATGTGATCAGTGACTCTGACTGTTCTTCTCCAAACTGTTTAGGGCTTTACTAAATTTTAGGGTTCTTTTGGCGCTCCGATGGCCATGTTTTGTAAACCCTTTATCACTATTAATGAAAGTTTCTTATTTTGCCAAACTGCTGTGAATAGTCTATTGCTCTGTATGTAAGAACATACTCACAAATGTCATTAGTTTTAACAAATAGAAGATAGCTGGTAACTCGACACATGAAACATTCAGCTGTCATTTAAATAACCTTGATGATGATATGACTCACAAGATGAGGAAACACATATGCAAATAGTCTCATTATGTCTACCATGTCGTAAAGGGAAAATTACCGCATAAAGTCTTCTTATGCGTCTCCTATGGCCGCATGGGAATTTCTAGCAGAAGATCAATTTGATGTTCTGTTTTATCTAGCTCATATCCAACATTAGATACAGATAACTTTTGATAGTTATGCGCACTTGTTTGTAGTCTACATGAAGATAATTTTTGTAATTCTTTTTCCCTTTCTTTCTTTTGTGGATGAAAGTATCTTGTATCTTCATAAAATTTTGAAAAAAAGAACACTTTTCGTCTTGTGGGGATATTTGACATCTGATAATCTCTAGAGGTGATGTGGACATAGGAAAGTATCAATTTGTGTGGACTTATTATCTTAAACATGCTTAATTCGAGCATAGATAATAGTATAAAAAATTGACCACTATCAGAGGTAATATGGACATGATAGATGTTATAGTGGATCTATTATTCTTGGCATACCTGATTAGGTATAAGTAATAGATATAGCAATTGATTACTATCAGAGGTAATATGGACATGATAGATATTATAGGTGGACCTATTATCCTTAGCATACCTGATTAGGTATAGATAATATATATAGCAATCGATTACTATCAAACTAATATGGACATGATAGATAGGCTTTAGTGGACCCATTACTTATGGCATTCGACTATATGCAAGTAATAGGATATGATAGAAAGTATACCAAAGGTAATATGGACATGGTAGATACTCTTGGATAAATCTGTTCAAAGGTACTATGGAATTAGCAAATTTACAAAACTCTATAGTGTAAGCCCACTTCCGAATTTTTTATTGTTAGGGTTGACTATTTTTGAGTTAGAAAATATTTTTTATTTTTATTTTTTATATAAAAGGGTATTTTCGATTAAGGAAGGACTTTGTCGATTTATTTTAAAATTAATTTTGTATTTATAGAAAAATATTCTACAATTATTTTTATTAATTATTATTTACACTTTGATATTTATACTTGTAGAATTATTTGGTTTATTACTATCATTTATTTTAAAGATGTGATTTTTATAATTTCTGTTTTAAATACTATTTGATAATTTAGATATTATTTCAAATTCCTATTATGATTAAACTTTTATTTATTTGGTAAATTTAATTTATGATTTAAATCTATAAGACATTGATCATGAATCATATTCCTTCCTTATTTAGGATTCTCATTTCATATATAAAGGGAGACTTCCCTTTGTTTTTCTAACAAATTTTTCCTCAAACCACTCCACAAAATTCCTAGCTATTAGCCATTAGTCATCTCATCGCAACCGTGTCTGTGCAACGTGTCCGTGTCCCTATTTTCCTTTCCGCTATTTTTATTACAATTACATTCTCTTAGCCGTGTCCGACACATCGGATACGTCCCTAAATCTCAAATCCCTAAACCAATTCCAAAATTTTCTCTGCCGTTGGACAACCCCGACACAGCCAATCCCTAATCTAACCTCTAACCCTAAATCTAACCCTAACCCTAAACTAATTGGCCGACAGCCACCACAACCACCTATGCCGAGAACCGTGCCATTGCGTCCCGTCCCCTCGACCAGCCTGGCGACCGACCATGGCATGCCGCCTCACTAGTGCCACTTGTCACCACGGCCTCCCCCGCCACCGCGGCATCGTCTCCACCGCCATCTCCACAGCATAGCCACCACCATCCAGGCATCCTGCCTCCGCCACCCACCAAACCCATCGTGACCACCACAACCACTAACACACCGACCTTTTCGGAGCCGCCGTCAAGTAAACCTTGATCCAACAACACCGAGAGCTCTGACTGAAACCACCATCTCTGCCACCGCACGGGTTCACCCTCCGCCTTGTGAGACCGCCGTCCTAGCCCTACTATACCGTTCCCGTATGTACGCTGCCATCGCAAGCTCTGTCGGTGTCGCCCTGTTTTTCCTTGCCACAGATCTCTACTCCGTCGTGTGGACAGCCATTCTCCTCCCCATATACCATCAGCAGATTCATCGGGCGTCCCTTCCCTCTTTCGAACTTCCTCTGTGTCGGCTGGAGTTTCTCGGTGAGCCGCTCTTCGTCTCTCTCCCGTTCTCGCTCTCTCTCTCCACGCTCTTCTCCTTCCATTGAGTTTCTCTCCCTCTATCTCCTTACTGTTGCTGCTTCGTTTCTTCTTGCTTTCTTTTTCTTTCTTTTTGTGGAAAGAAAACAAACCCCTCTAATTTCTTTCTCTTTCTTTCCTTGTTTTGTCTTTTTCCATAAAAGAACAATAGCAGTAGTATATATGTTCAGTGTATAATATAAATACTAGGGTATATGGTTTTATTGGAGTATTGCGTATATGTATGTATTTGAATTATAGAGTTTATTATCATTAGTTTTAACAATATTAATGTATATATATTAATTATTCCTAAATTGATTGTGACAAAATATTTATTCTAGCCTTGGCCCTACATATTTTAGATTGGGTTCGAAACCCTAAATATATTATTATAAAGTATTCTTGATCTATACTTTTTTGGTTTAAAATTATATTTTAACAAAATTAGGGTTTAGCTCTAAAAAGAGTTTTCTATAATTTTTGAGTATCTATCTAAAATTATTTTGACAAGTAAAATATAGTTTCAAGTTGATATATATTTTCTAAAGAGTTTATACGCATATTTTTATATATATTTTCTTATTAGGGACTTTCTTTTTATTAAACCAATTCTATTTGATTCCAATCTTGATCGTGACTAGTCCTACGTTCATATTTCTTGTGATTATGACTAATTCATATCGACCCTAGCCTAATTGGACTATCCCGGACTTAATAACATGGTATGTTCCATCATTTGAGGTCGTCTTGTATAGTTATGATATTTGCGACTATTCTGTGCCAATATTATCAAATCATGTCAACTGTAACTAATCAAAACAAGTACAATATTGCTTTATGTGCTTATTACATTATAATGCTATCTTTCATTGTATTCCACTAAGTATTTTGTTGAGACACGATTGTGACACACGATAGGCTTGATTGCATCATTGCTTGTTTATTGACTATTTAGTAAGTTGGGAGGGGAAATGCTCAGTAGGTATGTGAACAAAGCAAATGATTGTTATTGTGGATAGCTAAGTCATACACCGCACGTATGGGTTAGCCGTACCTTTTTATTGTGGATAACCATCAATGATGTGTTGTATTAACCCAATCCTTTTATATGTCAAAAAGTACTTCAAATGCACAGTCTATTTTACTTGTACATGTTCATTTCTAGTTGTCTTGTTTATACATGTTCCTGCTAATAGTTTATAGTACATGTTATTATTTCCAGTTCATACTCATGTTTCTACTGTATCTCTACTGTCTAGCTTATTTTGTTTTAAGTTACATAAATGCAATAGGGTTGTACTTTGCTCCTTTCCTGACTGACCGATGTAGGTGACTTGGCATGCTTTCTGCTGTTGTGCTATGGACCATACAGGTGGAGGTAGAGATCTTGAAGGTCGATCTTGGATTCTAGATAGATTAGTTAGTTTTTTATTTAAATGTTTAACAGATTTGTTCCTAAAAATCATTTATGTTGTATTATTGGATTTGTAAATAAAATAGTTATTATGAATGAGCAAATAAATATGATTTTGTTATTTTGAATTGACATTGAGACCTAAACAGCGTACTACCGTCGATGTCGTGATGTAGGCTGGACTTGGCAACATACTCATATTCTAAAAAGCGGAAACAGGTCATGACATATAGAGAGAAAGTCAATAATATAGAATATATATTTCAGAGGCAATATAGACATGAATATTCTTTCAGAGTAAATTTGCTCAGAGGTAATATGGACGTGACAAATTTACGAATCTCTATAGAGGGTAGGCGTCGTAGAATAATTCAGAGTAATATGGACATGAATATTCTTTTGACAAATAGATTATTTCGATTCCGGCTGGAGAATTTGAAAATAAGATGTCTTTAAAGCGACTTGGCTTTAATGACGGTTTTTTATAAATTCGAGAGATTGTTTAGCAAATTTCTCTTACAAGAAAGTTTTGTAAGAATTAAGGGTGATTATGCTCGAGAATTTGTGAGGACCCATTATTTATAACCTATCCTGAACTGGTAGGATAAAAATAATGGTTCGATGAGAAAGATATGTTGATATTATTATGTAGGATATTCATTACTCCTGAAAGAAAATATAAACATTGTAAAAAAACTGGTTGGGGATACAAGATAATGTCGGTTAGACATAATATTTTTTAAGAATTTTCCATTAATGGGCATCATTAGTAAATCTTCGTTGAACTTTGCTAGCATGTATGCTCCATTCGAATACACTGGTTCGACAACAAAAAGTCATTCCCATTTAGCTACGAATTTTTCTTTGCTTTTATGTGTCATCGCATAGGCCTTCTTTCTAAAAGAACCAGGTCGCAGACTTGAAAAACTCGCTCATTCATCTTTTTATTAAAGGCTTTAGAAATACTGGCTTGATATAACTCAATTCGCTGTTGAGCCACGTCAGTCATTTCTCATCAAGTGCCTCCAATTCTTGTAACCGTAGATGGTTATTGTCTTCAATTGTTAACTCATTGGATATAAAAATTCAGGGAGAAATGATTTGAATCTCTAGAGAAAGAACTGCTTCACTTTCGTAGACTAAAGAAAATGACGTTGTACTGGTCAGAATCTATACTGTAGTGTGGTACGCCCAAAGACATTCACCAAGTTTCTCATTCCAATTATGTTGTTGGATGAAACAAACTTTTTGAGTAACTTAATAATAGTCTTATTAAAAGCCTCGGCCAAGCCATTAGCTGCAGGATTGTAGGCTGTAGAGCTACATTCTGGATCTGGTTTTTTTCACAAATTGATAGAATTGATTGCTCCTAAATTATGGGTTGTCATGAAGAATCCTCCAAGGTTGTCTGAAACGATAGATCACATGATGTTTAATGAAACTGACAACATTAGATATATTCACTATAACAAGTGGGATAGCTTTCGCCCATCTTAAAAATAGTCAGTTATTGCTAGGAAAAATCGATGTCCCCTAGAGGAAGGAGGACTAATAGGTCGAATGATATCTTTTCCCTAAGCTTCAAAGGGCCATGACACGGCCGTCGGATGCAAAATTCTGAAGGTTGATGTATGAAATCTGCATGAATTTGACAAGCTTTTCATTTTCTTGTGTAATCTATAGCATCAGTCATCATAGTGTGCCAATAATAACCCAAACGCCTTAGCCGATCCTGTAATTTCGGACTAGGTTGATGGGCACCACAAGTACCATCATGAGCTTCACGAAGGGCGTTTAGCTTTTTCTTTGGATAAACATCATAGAAGAAGTCCATCGATCACATGATCTTCGATAAAATATTTTAGTACCTACATCATAAAAGAAGCGAAGAGAATGCCTCTTTTATTGAAATAGCTTCTTTAGGACCGTCAGAAAAAATTCCATAATTAGCATATTCTATAAATGAAAACCTCCAATATTTAAAGTCGACATTCGCTGTTGCTGAATAACTTTAGTGAACATCCATATTATTCTTTGTACAAAATAATTCTTGACCAATCACTGTGATCGACTTCTGTGTGTCGACTGGAGTAGCAAGTCATGCTGCCAAACCTGCTGGAGCATCTACTTCTTTATTTTCTAACCGGAGTACATATTCGATGAAGAACCTGAAAAAGTAGAAACTATCTCAAGATTTGTTTGATAATATGGAATAAGATATTCATGACGAACCTCGTATTCTCCTCGAACTTGACTGACTACCAACTTGGAGTCCCTATAAGCTTCTCGATAATCTACCACCAGCTGTTTAGCCAACTGGAGTCTAATAAGTAGGGCATTATACTTTGTAATATTATTGGAACAAGGCTCCATAAGAGAATAAGCATGGTGGATCACCAGATTATTAGGGGATATCAATACTACCCCCACTCCTGCTATAATGTTGCCTTTAGGACTAGTTCTTGATGCTCCGTCGAATAACATCATCCAAATAGACTCTTCCGTCGTTGTATTAGACTCCAATACTTCATCCGAAATTTCATCATAGAGTTAGAAGTTTCTACTATCGGGTGTGCAGCTAGGAAATCAGTCAGAGTTTGACCTTTAACTACTTTTTGGGGTACATAAACCATATCATAGGAAGATAACAACATTACCCAAGTGGCAAGGAAAGAACTAAGCGCATTTGGTTTGGTCATAAGTGTAGCATCCACTTTTTCATAGAAGGGTATTTCAGTCATTTTAGCCATTTTGGCCTTTTTGTGATTTCTAGATATGTTGACTTGTGTTGTGCTAGCAACTGGTTTAATCTTAGTGGATATTGTATAGGGGTCTAACCATGCATTAGAATTGTTATTTTATTTTTAGAATTTATTTTAGGCATTAGATTATTTTTAAGGCTTTAATTGATTTATTTTAGCCTTTTTGCATACTAGCCTTTAAGCCTTTTTGACTTGGACCCATTTCTACTTGAGAAAGAGTTGGCCCAAGTGAAACCCTAACCCTAGAGAACCCCTCTTGGCCGCCCAAACAGCAGTACCCCCTCCCCCTTTTCATCATTTGTGAAGTTTTGAGCCTCCACAAGGAAACCCTAAAAGATCCATCTCTCCAAAGCTCTTTTTCCTTCATCCGAAGTCCGTTTCTTCCCAAACGAACTTCGTTGCACTCGTCGAGGAGAGGAGGATCCGCTAGAGCATTTCTAGCATGAAGGCGGAGGCTTTTGCTGGAGGGAAATCGGTCAACACGACAACCGAGGAGCCCCGTTCATTGAGTTTTTGACACTCAATAGGTAAACCCTAATCTACCATTGTAAATCTAGAATTTCTTTCATTTTTGCAACTATATAGGTGCCCTAGACTTTCCCACGAAATTTGGTGGGATTTTGACTTCGTTTGATGGCGGTTTCGGACACGTGTCGGTCCTTTAAGGCACGTGTTCGATGAAATGCCGCTTAGGATAGAAAGTTGCTATTTTTCGATTCTGACTTCATGGATGTTTAGATAATATTATTTTGATAAACTTTCGTGAAGACGGATTTGGTTTTGACAACGTATCAGCGGCGATTCGGGCAACGGACGCACGTGCACGGATCCCGTGCACGAGGCCGTGCGTGCCCTGCTGTCCGCGCGTTGTTCTCGATGCACAGGCCGTATTTTTGTGTAAAATTTCTTGAGCATGTGGGGGCAACCTCTGCCCCCATGCTCGTAAAATTTCACGGCTTTTCGTTGAGCGAGCGTGGAGAAATCATGCGTGCACCGCTCAGCCACTTTGCATTCAGCCTTTTATTTTGTCGCAGAAACGGACTTCGTGCGCGCACACGATGGAGCGAAGACCCGTTCCAGGACCTGGGACATGTTGACCTATACCTAGACTAACCAAGAGACAAACCCCGAGTCACGGCGTGGCCCGACGAGCGAGCCACGAGGCCGGAACCGCGCACACGAGGGCGCGCGGGCATGTGCGCGCGCAGCAGGCCGCGCGGGTACGGGGCTGCATGCGCCGCTTCTGCACAGCATGTCACCGTGTCACCGTGTCCTAGACTTACCCTAGGACCCCCCAGCTACGTGCACAAGCACGAGGCTTTTCGTTGCGTGGGCGACGCTCAATCGAGCGAGAACGCACGAGTTATCACGCGGTATCGGGAAATTCCGATACGCGTTCTGTGGACACGACACGGACACGATTTCAAACCCGAGAGTATACGAACGCATCACGTGGGTTGAGGCCAACGTGTATGCCGAGTTTTGCGGGTTCGTTTGGTGTATATTGCATTTTGGGTCGTTGTGTGAAATGGTGGAGTTTTCTTTAAATTTCGATTTTTGAGTTAAATGCGATATTTTGATTTCCAGCTTCTTAGCTTACAAAATCTGAGTTTTCAGGACTTATATGAGATTTTGGATTTGTTGGAACCAACCTTTGGTTTTGTTTCATAATTTTTCATCAATTATGAGTATATATGCTTGCTATATAGTTTTGTATACATATATTTTATTTTATATATCTAAAACCCCGTTGAAACCCATTGCTATGTTCATATGAGTTGAGAATGGGTCGAGGGAATTTAATTCCAGATTTTGATTCTTCAAACTATTTCAAACCATTGCCAATCATTCCTTTTGAGCATTTGTATATATATATATATATATATATATATATATATATATATATATATATATATATATATATAAAAAAAAAATATATATATATATATATATATATATATATATATTTTATATATACCTCTATATATATATATATATATATATATATATATATATATATATATATATATATAGAGGTATATATAAAATATATATATATATATATATATATATATATATATAAAATATATATATATATATATATACAATTAAAAAATAAATAAAAAAAATAAAAAAAAAAGAAAAAAAAAATGTATATATAGGTATATAATAGTATATTAATTTGGGTAATACCATAGTTATATTGAATGTTTTAATCTCAAATTTGATCCTTATTTCAGTAAGCTCCGGGGCACACACACACACACACCATCATTTGTTAGAATTAAGGTTTGTTTGTATTGTAAATACACATGTGTGTATATACCTATATGTATATAGATATTTATGCTTGATAATTCTCTTAAAATAGATTGTAGTTGTGTATATAACTATAGGAGCCCTAGGACAAATTTGATTTATCATTTTGAGCCTAGTTTAGTCGAATTGGCCGACAAGTTGACTAAATTGACAAAAGTCAACTTTGGGTCAAACTTGATCCAATTCAACTCAAACGAACTCCAAATGACCTAAAATTTTGCGTATGACCTAGAAATTAGTAGACGGACTACTTGACCCAGGTTTGAATAGCGTTGACCAGGTTTGACCAAAGTTGATCGGGGGTTGACTTTGACCAAAATGGACCTAGAAGCATGTAGTCTTGCATTGTAGCTATTTCTTTTGATATTTTAGACTTGGTTGTGACATGTGTATACTTTAAATAGGTTTACATTGCCCCAGTTTAGCTACACTTCATCATCAGTAGTTCAGTTTGCCAGGCGAGTACATTCTCTGATCTTTTCATACTTCTTTGGATATGTTCTCTTGTTATAGACTAGTATACTTGATGCTGACACAACGTTCACACGGATTAATACCCTATGGATCTTTTCATGCAATGTTATCCCCTCGGATACATCGAGTATATCATGTTTATGTACTTTATCATGGCCATCATGTACTCCATGTATTCATATTTATCTATGTGCACTCTTATGATTATTTATGTACACTCATAACCATATGAGCTCCATGTAACAGTAGTTGTTATCCATGTGCAATAACATAACATGCATTGATCCTTGTGTATTAATTTGGGGACAGGGAGAGTGTAGTTGGTTATGTGATCATTATCCCCAGTAGGTATCCATGTGCACTCCATAGTTGTATCCATGTGCAACCCAAATCGTTTACATAACCAATTTATGCTCTAAATCACGTAGATGGTTACATTTCTCTATTTATCACATTATATCTCATTGTATAGTCTCTCTCTCTCTCTTGTTGACTTTCTTTACAGCGATTTATGTATAGTTTTCTATAGCTTGTTTTATATGTCCAATCCTGATATAAACTGTTGTTAGAGATATGTGCTCGTTCCGTCCTGACTGGGCATGTTGAAAATTTTACAGGTATTGATGAGGAGTACTGCCCTACTTATTATGGCATTGGCTTAGATGATACTGGCGACGTGGACCCTCAGGAGGATCCAGTAGTCGCTGAAGACTTGCCCATAGTCTAGCTGAGACTTTGTATTTTATTGTCTTTCTATTTGAGACTTTATGAGTTGTACTTGAGATTTATTCTGGTGGTTTACACCTAGACTTTTATTTATGTTGTGACTCTCTTGTGATTTTCTATTCTATTCCATTTTAGTGTCGTGATTGAGTATTTATTTTTTTATTCTCCATTCGGAGCTTATTCTAGACTGTGTTAGATATTGTGACTCAGGATAGCGTTCTACCGTCGACACTGTGGCGTAGGCTGGGCGTATTCACTTCTCGTGCCCCTTTTACTGGGTGCGGGTCGTGACAATAAGAACCCTAAAAGGGTTAACCCTGGATATAACATGGATAGTTTGTCCCATTACTAATGATGCGTCTTTTTGATTGTAAAAATTAAAGTAAGGCATTCCTTCTCAACAAGGTTATATCTGTGCCCTGTGCCGATCATCATACGGCTCAAATAATAGATAGCTTGTTTATGTCCTTAATTATTCTTTTGAGCTAACAGTACACCAAAAGAATGTTCTATTGCACGGACATATAGCAATAATGGTTTACCCACAACTGGAGCCACCAATATTGGAGAATTGGTGAGGTACCTTTTAATATCTTCGAATGCTTGTTGACATTTTTTTATCTCAGACAAAAGAGACTCCTTTCTTTATTAACTGAGTGAAGGGTCGACATCGTCCAGATAGATTTGAAATGAACCTTCGGATGTAAGCCAACCTGCCTGTATACTCGAAGCTCTTTAATATCCTTTGGGGGATCCATTTCTAGGATCGCTTTAACTTTGTTGGGGTCAATATGTATTTCCTTTGAAGTTATGACAAATCCAAAAAATTTGCTTCTAGAGACTCCCAAAAATGACTTTGTAGGATTCATCTTGAGTTAGTGCACACACATCAATTCGAACACCATTCTCAAGTTCTGAAGGTGATTGCCCTTTGAACGACTTTTAACTGCAATATTGTTTACGTAGCATTCCACTATCTTTTGCAAATGTTTGCAAAAAATTGTGCCCATGGCACATTGATATGTAGCTCTAGCATTCTTTAAACCAAAGGGCATCACCATATAGCAGTATACCCCCATCGGTGTTCGGAATGATGTGTGTTTTTATCGGCTAGAAATATTTAAATATGATTGTAGCCTAAAAACACATCCATAAAGGACATTAGTTCGAAGCCACAAGTGTTATCAATCATGACATCTACGATTAGAAGAGAAAACTCGTCCTTTGGACAAGCTTAATTAAGATCTCGATAATTAATATATACCTGAATCTTCCTATTTTTCTTCATGATCGGGACAATATTAGTGACCCAGTCACGATGTTATTCTTTTCGGACAAAACCAATGTCTATAAATTTCTTTACATCAGTCATAATCGTTTCTATCATATTTGGACAGAACAGCCGTTGTTATTGCTTTACAGGTTCAGCATTATGAAGTATATTATGACAATGCATTGCTACCTGTGTATCAGGCCCAAACATATCTTCATAACTACAAGCAAACACATCTACATACTCTTTAATGAGCTCGAGAAGAGAATGTTTATCTACATCAGATAAATTTTTGCTGATGAATATTGCTTTAGGCGACTCTAAGTTACCTAAATTAACTTGAACAACTTCATCTTTAGCAGAAGGCTCTCGTTGTTCAAACCGTATTTCCCATTAGGTCTCAAGTTGTTGAGCCTAATGCTCGACTTCAAAGGTCTTAATAGAGAGATCATCATCCTCTGTTTGATCACCAGATACCTTATAAGCTGAGAAAACATCTCTAAATATTGCTCCTACACGGTAATCTAAATCCCATACTGAAGAATTAGAAGAATGAGAATATGTATCACTATCTTCTTTGTTTGAGATTTCTGTTGTAGTAGGAGGAGTTACATATCCTAGCCCAGAATGAGTAGGATGATAGTAGTCTTGTGGTTTCCCTGTTGGAGTTGGGATACGCAGCGATAAATATCGACCTTTACCAAAATTGAGACTTTACTGATTATGTAAATCATAGCCCATTTTTTGAATGATATTCTTCACTTGAGGAATGTACCAGTAAAGCTGTATTCTACCAGAATCTGGTTCAGGATTGTTAACTAAAGCTTCTTCAGTGATCTCTGCTCGACCAAAATTGATCGGTGTCTCGCCAATCAACCTAGATGGTACTTCAAAGTAAGAATCCTCATAAGATAGACATGGAGTACTACTTATAACAAAAATTGACACATACAGTGATAGCTTCATATCTGTGATAAGTAAACACAAAGAGTATATAGTTTTTAGACTATTCGTAGGAACATCAAAGTAATCAAAAGCATAACCTCTTTCATTAGGTATCTACGTAATTTCTTCTTCTGGGAAAACATCCTCAGGAAGTTTAATACATAGAGATTTATTTACAATATCTGCTCATGCAGCGATCAAAGCATGCGTTAGATCGATCACCAGAGGCTCGTCCAGTTGAACTAGATGCTTGTTTCGGTGAAGATCAACTACAAACGGTTCGTCTTTCTTGGTCCTCAGGACAATCACCAGAGGTTCCTCTTTTCTTGTCCTCAGATCAATTACTAGTGGCTCATCTGTCTTGATGTTCATTTTATTCTTGCATAGATTAACAAAAAAAGTATACCATCACCTGATTGAATTTCCTGTGAAGTCCTAATAGGCTCCTTCCACATGGGATCTCTCAAATATATAGCCAAGGGCTCTTCAACTGGCTCCTTCCACACGGGTAAGCTAGCTCAGCTGGTTTGGACCTGTGTGAATCAGTTCAGTGAGGGAGCCTTCAGGCTTTTCCAAGCCTTTCCAATAGGCGGCGGCTCATGGCTCGCTCATAAAGGAGGAGTAGCGCGCTAACGCGGCTCGCTTCGCTTTTCGACGAAGATAGAAATACCTGTGGTTTGATCAATAGAAATTTGTTCCGATTTTCCATTAACATCTTCCTCCTTATCCACTACCAGATGTGATGGTTCATCGTCAAAGGGTCTCTAATCTAGAGGTTTATATAGCCTTGTATTAGAGAAGTACACTTCGACCCTCTTGAAAGGATCAATATCTATAAATTATGTACAGACTACTCCTTCTTCATTCACATATTTGAAACATGATGAAGAGTAGATGGTACAAGAAGATTTTTATATATCTACGGCCGTCCTAACAGGACGTTGTAGGACACATTGGCATGAATGACATAGCATCTGACTTCAGTCTGAAGATTCTCTATATAACACTTAAGATGGATATTTCCCAGAGAGTGACTTTGTCCCGCATTAAAACTAGTGATAGTAGTAGAGGTTGGTGACAACTTGTGCATTGGAATCCCGAATATCTGAAGCAAGCTTCGAGGATAACATTAACAAATGAACTAGGATCAATATGGATGCGGTCCACCATACAAGCCCCGATATACCCTGTATAATACAGGCATCTATCATAGAGGTTATTTTTCAACAACATATATGTTCGACATAACAAAAGGTTAAACAAATTTTTTGCTTTATTGAATGTATAAGGTATCTGTGTACAAAGAAGGAAGTCCTAACCAGGATATTCTAAGTATAGGGAGAGGAGGTTTCTAGAAAAGTGGGATAGTGGAGATCGAGTACTGCAGTGGCTCCTTTACTCCATTGACGATCTGACGACGAGTCAACCTTGCTATGGCTCTCTGGTACCTTTGATAGGATTCTGGGATCATCGATAAAGAGGCTGTCTGGAGGAGAAGATCCCTTAAATATGGTTGGTTGGTTGGTTCTATGGTTGATTGGTGGATGGGGGTGGTTGACTCTTCGTAGATAGAGATTGCTAATCCTTTGAAGATTTTTGATTGTCAATTTTCTCTCTGTCGATGCTTTGGTGGAAGAAGAACTCGTTCTATTTATAGAGAACCGATCACATATACAATGTGTATTAGGGTTTCTGAGATATGAAAGAATCTATCGTCATTACACGGTACGGGCTTCTACAGTGCTGACACGTGGCGGACATCGAGATTCCTCTCAAACGAGATCTCTGGTGGTTATAAACATAAACGAAGGAGGTGACATATGGCGTGTGCCGATTTGCTTGATCTGATACAGCCGAGTAAATCTTGGGATTTTATCCTAGCATTGGAGTCTAATTGATCCTCGTCTAAGATTTAAATCAATCTGATATGATATCAATCATGATTTAATCCCAATCTTCTCTGCAAGAGGTGGTTTAAACAAACCAATTGGGGTGGACCCATGCTTCCTGCATCTCCGGTGAGGACTAAGTACTATTGTGCTTCTGGGGCGACGAGTAGACCGGGCTTCTGGAGACGACGGAACCTCTATTCTTTCAGGTGACGAGTGGATTTAGCTTCGAATGATGATGAGACTTCTGTGCATATAGAGCAACTTATGAATTTGTGTCTCGGAATACTAGAGTCACTGTGTTGTAGGCGACAAGTAGGCTTGTGCTTCTGGTTGGTGAGGTTACTATGCTTTTGGAGCGACAGGCTGAATTACATTAGTTGCGATGGAAGTTCCCAAGCATTAATAGAGAAGTGACTTAAGCTTCTGATCTGGAGCAGACGACTGTGCTGTAGGAATGGAGATGGTGTGAGTATATCACCATCATGTACCTCATGCAGATATAGGTAAGTAGTTGTGCCTCTGAACAGAGAAGGCGTTGGCTGCGATGGGAAGGGTATGACACCCTTGCGCGTCTGAGATTGGCACAGGCAGGTAGCTGTGCCTCTGGAGTGAAGACACTGGCTTCTGAAGTAAAAGAAGGGGAGGGGGCCTACCACCATCTTGCTTCTGAGGTTGGTACAGGCAGGTGGCTAGGCCTCTAGCTTGAAGGCTTTGGCTTCTGAAGCAAAGAGTAATAAATATCCGCTCTTTAAGGAACTTCCCTCTTAATTGCCACCATGATATAGGGAATTCCAAATGTCTAAGACTCACATTCAAGGTACTGAGCCTTAGGTTCGTCCCATTCATGCAAAAATTTTGACCATCGGCCATGTGGCGTAGGCTTTGGGCCATTCTCGGTCCTATAAAAGGGGAAGTTCTCCTCTGAAGAGTCGATCTCTTCTTCTCGGCATCCTTTATCACCATAAGAGATCCAAACTTAACTTCGAGCGGCGATCGACCTTGTGTAAGTAGGCTGCTGGTTGAGGCTTTTCTCGTTTGTAGGAGGCATGTTCTTGTAGAAGAACTCTGTGTAGAAGAAGCCATCGCTGCCATTCAAAAGTATGCAAATGTCATTCTTAGGGAGTTCGACTCTGAGTGACGTCTAAGGGATGTGGGAGATCCAAGCCCGGGTTTGAGATCGGTTTCTCACCCGATAAATAGTCGGCCGTGCTCTACCTTGATCTTTGGAAGCAATAGGGCTTCGCCGTGCTGTGGTTCTGGGTCTTCCACTTCTTCAGTATATATTAGAGCTCTAGCTTCTCTTGGTGACAAAAGGGTTGGCTCTGATGATGCTGTGAATCAGTAGGGTAGAGACTTTGATGGAGACTATATATCTCTTTTCTGTCCACGATGATCACACAGTGAAGGCTGCCCATCGAAGATGATCCTTCTTTTATGTTCATAGGAATTTCTATTCTCACTTGTGTAACAAAGACCTTGTAATTGATCCATGTAAATAAGATTTAGGAAACTTCTTTGTACTTATGATAAGTCTGTGTAATAGACCCTTGTAGCCATGATTAATAAGAAAAGTACTTTTTCTGAACTTTATCCTGAGAATGTCTTCGTCCTTGGTTGGTCTGTGCATCTCACTTTCTGTGCCTCTGCGATGTTAGGTCGATAGTGGGACACTAACCTGTGCCATATGTCATCTGGACCATGGTAGGAAGAGGGTGGGCGACGAGAGCACCCTCTTGTGCCTTGTATCAGCTGTAATTTTTCATGCTTTTACAAAACCCCCTTCAAAGTGTCCCGAACTTGGGTCAAGCTCGGGGCACTTTGAAAAGAAGTATGACACATGTCTCCTCTCTTTTTTGTGTAGAAAACATACCCATCACCTCCTGCGGACATGCTGATGACGTGCTTAGGCTCCAACATTAAATGAGTTAAGCCGTGTCCTCCGTAGGTGTGATTATGACTCCTCGTATCATGCGAACATTCATCATAACCTTTTTCCTGAACCCACGTCATCCAAGGCTTTTTGTCTTCTCTCGCGAACGTATGCTTTCTTATAAGTAGGCATTTTATGGGAGACAGAAACCTTCCTGTCTTTTTGTTTTTTTCAGCAGTCTTCGTCAGAGTTATCTCTTTCTTCATAACCCTAGCTCTTCGTCATGGCCCCCCCAAGAAATCTGAAACCCTAAAAACATCTATAGCTGGCTCTCCAAGAACCCATGGTGGCGTAATCGGTTTTTCTTGATCTGCAGTAAGGGGTAACCTTTGAACAGCTACGAAGCCGGCGAGGCCATATGAGGTCTCTATCCTAGAGCAAACTAGTAATGAGGGGACGAGCAATCATCTGGCTCGAGGCAAACAGTTGGCTTCTGAGGATGTCATCGTCGAGCAACTCTTCATTGAGAAAGAAGTACGGCCTCCTATTGTCGATAAGCATCTAACTTCATTTCTTGATTTTACCATAAATGGCGTGTTCTCTGCGACATGGTCTTGGAGCATCATTTGGCATTTTTGTCTTACTGATGTTACTTTTGAAGATGTACAGACCTTCAATGCCTAACTTCTAATCCTTCTGGTATCTTTTATGCAGTCCCTGTACCTTCAACTTTCCTTAGGGACTTTCTTTTGGCTTTAACCGTAGGCAATAAAGGCGGCGGTGCCAGAGAGACACTTGCCCATTCTTCTGCTCAGCGACTCGCTTCAGGCCAATCAAGAAGTCGTCTGGCCATAATTAGGGAGGAAGGCCGTACCTATCTTCGTCGCAAAATGGATCAAGGCCGGTTGTCGGATACTTATAATACTGCCGAATTGCTGAAACCTTGTTTCTTGTTTGACGACGAATTGGTATTGGAGGATGCGGTATTTTTAGACATCACCGAAGACTGGTATTTTAAAAACGTCGGTGGCACTCCTTTATTCGTGCCTTCCGTTTCTTATTATCTTCCACTTTCTGCTTTCTTCGGCCTATCTGAAACGCGCAACATGCGCTGGGATCTGACACCCGAGTGCTAGAACCTGCTAGTTAGCCGTAATAATAAGGAATTTTTTTCTGACCCAAAGGACTATTTCTGTGATGTACCTGTGGGTTTGCCTACTACGCTACGCGTCCTGCTTCCCAGCCAGGTATATGAGGAATTTGCTGCTGAGATGTACCCTAATCGTGCTTCTTTTTTTGCTAACAGGCTATTATTTGTCTGCTGTACGTACCCGAAAGATGAATTTTATGCCGATAGCTGGATTCATCCTGAATTAGAGTGGAAGGCCTTGTCCCTCTAGGTAATAAGCAAGTTCAGGGAATACTTGAAGGAAGCGGGTATTCACTGCTGTGATAAAGCCTCCGTGTACAAAATCGCTGTCAACCGTGCTCTTTTTCTCGCCCTGTTGGAGATGTTTAATCATCATACGGGGACGTTCTTTACTCCCTGTGGGGAGTTGTGCTTAGCTCTTCACGAGATGCGTGTACTATCCAAGCTACAATGGGTAGATCAGCCTTTTGAGGAGTACATTCTTTGTAAGGAAGAGTTCCTCTCCTTGGAGACTGAGCATCCTGCTATAATGAATGTGTACAAGGAGCTATTCTGTCATTATCATGTGTATAAATATCAAGACCAGGAGCATGACCTGCCCCAGATCCAAGCTTGGGTTAATTATATTTTTATTCAGACTCCGTCGACACCGGGATGCCTTAGTATACCTCGCATCCAGTATATACTGTCGATGAGTTAGATGAGATGATAAGCACCACTGGGTATCGGCTCCGTCTGTTGATGCCGAGGGTGGTCCCACTTCTATTATTTACAGCTTTTTTAGCCAGAATCTGGTCCCAGTGGGCCCGAAAGCGACCTTGGCGGCCTTCTTGATGGTATGGCTGCGGATGGTCGTAGTGCCAGGGGGCTCTGGTTTAGCTGGTCAGATTAGCCAGGATCTAATCCTGCCCGCTGTGAGGCTTGCATTTAAGCAATCGTTGTCGTTTTTACTGGTGATGGTGTGCAATCTACTGTACGGCTTAAGGGAATTTTCTCAGAAGATTCTTGATTGTGAAGGGAGTGAAGAGGACTTCCCGTTAGTTGAGCTTCCTTACCACTATCTAATGGGTTGGTTGGCTCTTCATCGTCCTGGTCTGATAAAGCCCGACACAATTTTGGGATATGAGGCGGAGGATGCAACTCTGCGTAATTATGAGTGTGTGGAGTGGGTCCCTAGGAATCTTCCTACCTGTCGGTGCATGCTGGGTCGATTAGGTAAGTATGCCATCTACCGGGTTCCACCCTCCTTCCGTGGCTTTTGTTCAGACGAGAAGTTGGTGGACGAGAACCTGACTGCTAGGGCATTCTTCTGGTTGCAGTACATCCGTCCTTCTCATATGGTGTATAGGAATCAGAACCTGGTGTTCTTAGATCCATATTTACCTAGTCATTTTAGTCCCCAATTTGGTTATAGCCAGGCAATAGTGGGTAATCCGAATCTTTGTCTTGGGCATGAAGGTAGTCTCTTGGACGGTGCTTGGGCTTGGTATTATTATAATGCCAGTCGTACCGAGTTAATATTTTCCATCCCTCCTTTACAAGGGATAGGACTCTTCTATACTCAGCTGCCCAGCTCTACTGTGTATACAACACCTTCCTGCCGGAGTATGATCGTCAGCGGAGTCTACTCGAATGGACGAAGTTTAAAACCCGTCCTTCGCTTTTTTTGTTTCAATTAGGAACAACGCCCTCAGAGAGTGAAGCCAATGATGGTTCTAGCTCGTCTGCAGAGGAGAGAGAGAAGGAACGAGCTCTTAGTAGCTTGCGAGGGTGTCCGACTTTGCCTGAAGGAGTTTTCCCTCCTATGAAAAGAGCCAGAATGACTCATGCGTCTGCAAAGGGTGCAGCGGCTTGCTACGCTGGGTGTCCCTCTGGAGTAAGTCCTCTTTTTCTTTGAACTTGTCCTTCATTTTCGCATCTTATAATTGAGCGGCTTGAACAGGAGGGACCTTCTTGGTCAGAGTAGGAATTTCCTGAAGAACCCGGGTCTGCTGCTCCCCGACACTTAGGGATGGATGAGCGGGATGCTATAGATGCTTGCTCTAATCCGGGAGAGATTCCTCTTCCTGCCCCCTTTGACTATGGTTCAAGAGAGCTTTTGGATGTATCGGATTTGTCTCTTCTATTGGTCGGAGAGGGTACCAACTGCAAAGGAAACTGTGGCCGGGGTGGTGCCAGTAGGAGGACTCATCTCCTTGCGGGTCAGTATGGGAGCCGATGCTCTGACCGTCGGGCAGGCGACTAACAATAAGACCTTCGACCCAAGGAATTGCTGTAGGGCCGATCTCGACGGTAAAGGGGGCTGTGGATACGGTTGAGCCTCCCGAACCGTCGAACGTCTCATCGGCAACTCCTTCTGCGTCTGCTCTGGTACAGGAGCAGCGTTTGGTCCTTACTTCCCCTCATGGTCCTTAGGTTGTAGCTTCTCTAGTGACTTTAGTGAGTCTCGCCTACAAAGAATACTGTACCCAGCTTCTGTTGGAGGCCATCCGCAATGCTTTGATTCGCGGTTCGAAGAGCGCCTCGTACGGTCAGTCGCTGGCCGGGTGGATCCGGGACTTAGTAGAAGGTCGATTGAAGATCTTGTGCGATTATCCGAAGTACGCGGCTCAAGTCATAATCGCGAGAGGTCTGCTAGCTGGTTTGCATGCCATTACTTTGGAACATCAGGGCCTTGATGATAATCTGCCGACCTTAGCCACGGCAGAACTAGAGAATGTAGTCTCTGAAGAATCCCACAAAGAGCATATGCGTAAGGCTTTTTCTGATCGACTTGTGGAAGTCGAATCACAGATTGTCGAGCTGGCCGATGCCGAAGGGGCTCGAGTCTTCCGTCGTGCAACCACGGAGGAGCACTTTAGAGACCTTCGTGAACAGATACGGAAGCTGATGGATGTACTGGCCCTTGCTAAGGGTGACCTGAAGGAATCAGATGACCAGGAAGAAGTCCTTCGCCAACATTCGGAGGTTCTGACTCAAGAGAGGGGGGATATCGGCACCCGTCAGGCCGAGTTAGCTCTTACGCGTTAGGCTTTGACCCCTATTAAAGGCGAGACTGCCAGACGCCAAGAGGCCGACAGGAGGGCCCGCGCATGGTTCGCACAGCAGAGGGCTCATCTGATGAGCTGGCTGGAAGACCTTCAGGACCAGTCTTCCCAATTTTGATTTCTTGCTACTTTTTGTCCTTCAACTTGTGAGGGATCATATGTGTATTTTGTAATAGAAAACGTTGCCTTCTTTGTATATGAAGTTTCTGTTTTCCTTTTCTGTTTTGTCTATCTTCACGGTGTGGATCCTGTAAAGGGGTGAGAATTCCCTCAGGGGGGATAATTCTCCTAGGATGTTTGCTCAGTGGTTATGTGGACATGGAAAGCATATGAGTTTTTTACGAGAGATACTTTCTTTACTTAGAGTTGATATAAACATGGTAAGGATAGACTCTTCTGGGGTATAGAATGACTCAGAGGTAATACGGACGTGAAGGGTTCTATAGATGATAATTGTGGGGAATTGTCAGGGAAAGGGGGCGTTGCTTAGAGGTTATATGGGTATGGCAAGCATCCTTCTTCCTAGAATAATAGTTCAGAGGTAATTTGGACGTAACTATTTTTCTTAAGAAGTTATGACAACTTTGGGGTTATTATAATGGGGTGACTACTCAGAGGTAATATGGACATGGTAGACAAGATATAGAATAACAATTAAGAGGTAATATGGGCGTAAAATGTTTTCTAAAGATTATGACATCTTACAACTATTGTGGAAGAGGTGACTACTCAGAGGTAGAGAGTACATGGTAGGCACATCTTAGGATAACATTTTAGAAGCGAGAAGGTCATGAAATATTTTCCAAGAGATTCACGATGATCACTG
This sequence comes from Iris pallida, assembly GCA_029216955.1. Classification (NCBI taxonomy): domain Eukaryota; kingdom Viridiplantae; phylum Streptophyta; class Magnoliopsida; order Asparagales; family Iridaceae; genus Iris; species Iris pallida. The sequence goes on from JANAVB010016195.1 coordinate 9,989,003, forward strand.
GTTCATCGTGTCAGGAACCTGGTCCAGATGGACCCTTATGACTCCGTCTTGTGGTATAAAGAACGGAACCAGCCCTAGAGTATAGTCCCATGCTGGTGTAAGGTTGACTACTTCCATCATCGCCTTTAGAATAGGGATGACGCCATCTTGCACTTCTGGGGCTGAAAAACTTCCGAACTGGAGAGTAACAATATTGGCCGCGATGGTCTTCTCTTCGTAATCCAACGATATGACGTTGGCGTTAATGAGGCGCTGAATTTGCCCCTTCAACACATAGTAGTCTTATGTTCAGAGATGGACGTACTGGTGATAATGGCAGTACTTGGGATGGTCCACCTTTTCCACCTCATCAGGACGCCTGGGTGCCGGAATGGACAGTTTGCCACTCTTGTAAGCATCTCAAAGAGCTCCGGCGTGTCCTCATCGTTGAAGGAGTAAGTCTCCTTCAGCATCTGCGCTTCCACAGACTTGGGGTTCACAGCTGCTGAACCTTTGGAGATGTTGACGATCATGGCTTGCTTGTCTTTTTCGTTTTTAGGGTGTTGCTAGACGAGCGTCTCCCCTTGTCTTCGGGCGCAGGAAAGTGTAGCCCCCGGAGCTGCACGTCTTGGGCTTTCCTTTGTGCGACATCCTCTACTGTAATAAAAGGTGTCCACTCCGTGCAGGGAGCACTGTGCCACTGTTTTATAGCGGACAACATATTCTTGTGCCAGGAATCCATAAGCATGGGCTCGGGCATACCGGGTCATAATCTGAGGGTTGCCTGGCAGAAGCGCTCGATATATGTGCGGACGTTCTCTTTCTTCCTCTGGACAATTTTTATAAGGGTCGACATGGTCATATCCATGCCTCCTTTGAAGAATCGGTCCACGAACCGAGTCTTTAGGTCTTCAAATAACGAGATATAATCGTCTGGAAGACTGCAGAACCACTCATAGGCTACCCCCTGCAGGCCTCCTATGAATATATTGGACAGGAGTGCATCATCCTTTGGCAGGTGCACCGTTACTGAGGCAAAGTGCCTCAAGTATTGTCGGGGAGATCCCTTCCCTTCATAAGGTGTAAGCATCTGCGTATTGTATTTGGAGGGATAGACGACGTTGTCCCACACGGCAGGGTATGGCTGTCGGATCCCGATCTTTCGGCGTTGCTTGCTTCTCCTTGGAATCATGATGAGCATACAGCTCCTTAATGGCCTGCTGTATCTCGGCCGACATTGCGGAGCCTGTAGCCGATGGAGTAGACGAGGATGGTCCTGCCTGATTGGCAGTAGACAGCCTGCTGGATTCGTCGTTGGTTGGCAGATCACGCATAGGTGTAGAGACAGCGAGGGCCATGCTACTCATGAGGTCGATTATGATCGAGGACAGGGTCTTTATGGTGTCTGTCAACGTATCTAACTTCATCTCGAGGACTTCGATACGTCTGAGAGCTTCGTTGTTGTCTTCCTCATTGCCATCGGCCATGAACACAGACCGAGTGTGAGGGTGACTCGAGGGAGCCGTGGATCCTTCACTTTCTTGCTCAGACGCCTAAGCTTCACTGTACTGAGGATATACCGTAAGATTGTGATCTTCTTTGAACTCAGTATGGTTGCTACCCCCAGTTTGGTGACTGGCTGCGCCAATGGATTTATCCGTGTCATATTAAGTCTCCTCAGATTGGAACATAAGGTTGTCGTGCATGGTAGAAGGCTAGTTTCCCCCAGTTTTTGATAAGACACACAATGTAGATCTGGAATGAGTACCTTAGAACACACCTGCATTAGGTACCTTAGCTTTACTGCTCTCTGACCTCCTCTTCGGTTTAGCAACCGATATAGAAGGATTCTGGAAGGACTTCTTGAAAGCTCAGGAACCCTGTGCCGCGTAGCATGTGGCGATACGGGGTTCATCTTCTCTATGGCTCACCGACCCCCTGTTAAGCCTCTAACGTGGGGTCGGCGTGGAGTAGTGTCTCTGGAAGACGGAACGCCTACTCGGCTATGGCGCAGCCGTCTGTTGACAACAGCAGTTGATGGTAATCTGGGAACAAGAGTGCCTTGATTTAGGCACATCCTGTGCTACAGATTCTTCTTCTGCTTCGAAGAGCGTTGGATCTTCTGTCGTTGCACTCCCATTGTACATGCAGGGAAGCTGTATATAAGTACGGTCAGAGTGGGTCTGGCCGGGAATGCTGCTCGTGTGGCTCCCTCTCTGTGGGACGTACCTCCTAGCTTGGCTTACGCACAGGAGTACCCTAATGGAAGGAAGATTCGACTGGTTGAGACATCGGACAGTTTTGTATAGCTTTTCGTCGGGTACGCGTGTAACTGTCAACACGGGCCTCTGGTTAGCCGTTGGTGTCGTACGCTTGTTGTACGAAGCACGAGCCACCTAGGATTTCTTTCTACTAGCCCCAGCGGGCGAGTAGTATTCATAGTCCGCTGAAGGTTTACCTGAAGGGAAAGCGATTCTGTCGAAGACAGATCTTCTTACCGGTAATACTCCCGTCGTAAGGGGTTGGACCGATGTGCGCTTCCTTTGGCATCGTTCCTTCGTCAGATAAACTATGGAACCACCATCTTCCTCGCCATGCTTTCCCAGGACGGGAATTGGACGAGGGATACGGCTCTAGTAGCCAAAATCTTCTCTGTGGCTTTGACGTTGAGGGGGTTCTGAGACACAGTTTCCACCATTATGCTGTTGGCTGCAGCCGCCTTAGGCCTCCAGACACGTCAAGTCTTTCGGTCGTACGAACCGCTTCGAAGTCTTCGACTTTTCACCAGAGATGAGATCTTCAAAAGCCTGCTAGTCGAAGCGTACGACTAGTATGTCTTGAGAAGCTTCCAGCAAGTTATCATCAGATTGCGTCACCGCCTTCTCGTTGGAGGAGAAGGTATTCTCCAGCAGAGTCGCCATTTTGATCGACATAACAAAAGGTTGAACGAACTTTTTGCTTTATTGAACGTATAAGGTATCTGTGTACAAAGAAGGAAGTCCTAAACAGGATATTCTAAGTATAGGGAGAAGAGGTTTCTAGGAAAGTGGGACGGTAGAGATCAAGCACTGCAGCGGCGCCTTTACTCCGTTGACGATCTGACGACGAATCAACCTTGCTATGGTACTCTGGCGCCTTTGATGGGACTTTGGGGTCACCGATCAAGAGGCTATCTGGAGGAGAAGATCCCTTGAAGATGGTTGGTTGTTTGGTTGATTGGTGGATGAGGGTGGTCGACTCTTCGTGGATAGAGATTATTGATCCTTTGAAGATTATCGATTGTCAATTTTTCCTCTGTTGATGCTTTGGTGGAAGAATAACTCGTTCTATTTATAGAGAACCGAGCACATATGTGATGTGCATTAGGGTTGCAGAGATATGAAAGAATATGTTATCATTGTACGGTACGGCTTCTACGGCGCTGACACGTGGCGGACATCGAGATTCCCCTCAAACGAGATATCTGGTGGTTATAAACATAACCGAAGCAGGTGACACATGGCGCGTGCCAATTTGCTTGCTCGGATACAGTCGAGTAAATCTTTGGATTTTATCCTAGATTTGGAGTCTAATTGATCCTCGTCTAAGGTTTAAATCAATCTGATATGATATCAATCATGATTTAATCTCAATCTTCTCTGCAAGAGGTGGTTTAAACAAACCAATTATGGTGGACCCATGCTTTCTGTGCCTCTGGTGAGGACTAAGTACTGTTGTGCTTCTGGGGCGACGAGTAGACTGTGCTTCTGGAGACGACAAAAACTCTATGCTTTCATGCGACGAGTGAACTTGGCTTCAAATGACAATGAGACTTTCGAGCATATAGAGCAACTTTTGAAGCTATGTTTCGGGATACCGGAGTCACTGTGCTGTAGGTGACAAATAGGCTTGTGCTTTAGGTTGGCGAGGTTACTGTGCTTTTGGAGCGACGGGCTGACTTACATTGGTTGTGATGGGAGTTCCCAAGTCTCTTCGAGAGAAGTGACTTAAGCTTCTAATTCGGAGCAGACGACTGCACCGTGGGAATGGAGATGGTGTGAGCTTATCACCATCATGTGCCTCATGCGGACGCAAGTAAGTAGTTACGCCTCTGAACAGTGAAGGCGTTGGCTGCTTCTGAGGTTGGCGCAGGCAGGTGGCTGTGCCTCTGGCTTGAAGGCTTTGGCTTCTGAAGCAAAGAGCAATAAATATCGGCTCTTTAAGGATCTTTCTTCTTAATTGCCACCATAATATAGGGAATTCCAAGGGTCAAAGACTAACATTCAAAGTGCTAAGCCTTAGGTTCATCTCATTAGTGCAAAAATTCTGACAGTCGGCCATGTGGTGTGCACTTTGGGCCATTCTCGGTCCTATAAAGGGGAAGTTCTCCTCTGAAGAGTCGTTGTCTTCTTCTCGGCATCCTTCACCACCATGCGAGATCCAAACTTAACTTCGAACGGCGATCGACCTTGTGTAAGTTGGCTGCTAGTTGAGGCTTTTTTCGTTTGTAGGAGCCATGTTCTTGTAGAAAAACTCTGTGTAGAAGGAGCCATCGGTGCCTTTAGAAGTAAGCAAATGTCCTTCTTAGGAAGTTTGACTTTGAGCAACGTCTGAGGGATGTTGGAGATCCAAGCCACGGGTTCGAGATCGGTTTCTCACCCGATAAATAGCCGGCCGTGCTCTGCCCTGATCTTTGGGAGTAATAGGGCTTCGCCGTGCTGTGGTTCTGGGTCTTCCACTGCTTCAGTATATATTGGAGCTCTAGCTTCTCCTGGTAACAAGTAGGTTGGCTCTGATGACGCTGTGAATATATGGAAAAGAGACTTTGATGGAGACTGTATATCTCTCTTCTGCCTATGACGGTCACAAAGTAAAGGCTGCCTATCGAAGAAGATCCTTCTTTTATGATCATAGGAATTTCTATTCTCACTTGTGTAACAATGACCTTGTAATTGATCCTTGTAAATAAGATTGAAAAAACTTCTTTTTTATGTACTTGCGATAAGTCTGTGCAATAGACCCTTGTAGCCACAATTAATAAGAAGAGTGCTTTTTCTGAACTTTATCCTGAGAATGTCTTTGTCCTTTGTTGGTCTGCGCATCTCACTGTTTGCGCCTCTGTGATGTTAGGTCGATAGTGGGGACACTAACCTATGCCATATGGCATATGTCATCTGGACCATGGTAGGAAGAGGGTGGGCGACGAGAGCACCCTCCTGCGCCTTGCATCAAATATAATTTTTTATGCTTCTACAACATCTTCTTGAGCAAAGATGATGCTGGAAATCTTCTCCAACACACTATGACAATTAGGATAAGTCACAGGATCATCACCAGGTTCCGTTATTTGGGACAAATATGAGTTTGCATGTTGCGACGCCTCTCTTAATACCTTCCGTGTATCCTTGGAGACGGAGCAACTTGAATATGGACAATCAAGCCGGGGTATTGGCAAGCTATGTCAATATATCAAAATTGCAGGATTTTTCAAGTCCAAGAAGATAGATTTCTTTAAAGATTTGTCAAACCTCACTTCTCCTGGAGTCTGCTTTGATGGTCCTGATTCAGATAGAGTCGAAGTAGCAGGTGGATTAAGAGTAGGGACTGTAGGAAAGGAATCATCATCTAACTCCTGATTAGAGGCACGTAGGTATTCCTTTCCAGATTTAGTCTCTCCGACTAGAGCTTCATTGACCATATTACATGGTTTACTCTTTTTCTTCTTCCTCCAAATCTTAGAAGTAGAAGGGGAAGATTTTGAATCCATATCTTGAAGAAGGTCAGGATGGATCAATATAATCTCACCATGCTGAGTAGTGAGTGGTACGAGACCGATTGTTTGTTCACGAACCGGAGGAAGATTGACAACTTGTAACGCAGCCTAAGGTATCGGTATGACACTGTCTTGAACTTCAATTGCAGGAAGATCTCCAAACTGGAAGGAAACAAGAATTATAGAAACATGTTTCTCATATGTATGCAATCTGATGGCCTTGGAATCCAATAATTATTGAATGTGGTTCTTCAATATATAACAATCCTTTGTAGGGTGTTTCACATACTAGTGATAGAAATAGTACTTCATTTCATTAGTTTGTTCTCCTTCCTCTGGCCTTCGAGAGGGAGGCAATTATAATTTATTACCCTTCATGAGTATATAAAAGATGTCCAGTATGAGGGCTTCATTGAATGTTTACTGTAGCTTAGGCCTCGGAGCAGTTAGAGCTTTTTGTTTGGGCTGAGAAGGAGCTGCGAAAATATCTACTATAAAGGACTCATTCCCTTTGTTGGTTTTTCCAGAAGTATTAATATTCTACTGGCGCTTCCCTTTATCTTCCGGTGACTTCAATCCAATCAAATACAAAACCTGGACAAATTCTTCAGCCTTCTCAGCAGCAGCGATGAAAGCTGGTGAATCTTTATAGTCTTCAGGGCCAATACAGAATCTGAATGTGGGTAAGAAATTACCCTTGCATGTATCAATCAACAATGACTAAGGAGTCGAAGGGTGCAACTTCATTCCTAGTCTCTTAAATTGTTTAATCAATTCACAAGCCTGCTCTTTGTTATCCTACTTCGTTGCAATGAGCTTCGACTTGGAGACATCACTTGTCCCTTATAGAATCTGGTAAGAAATAATTTCTCCAAGTCTTTAAAGGTTTTAATAAAATCATCAGGTAGATTGCAAAACCATTCAAAGGCCACTCCCTTCAGGGTACCAATATGCAATTTAGACCAAAGTGCATCAGTCTTTGGTATGTGAATGGTCTGGGTGTAAAAGTATGTCAAATCCTGTCTAGGTGAGCCTATTCCGTCATAAGAAATCAGTGATTGGGGTTTGTAGTTTGGAGGACATACTACATCATCCCATTCTGAAGGATAAGGGCATGACATTCCCATTTGATGGAGCTCCTCCTTTGAAGTCATATCATCTAATCGAGCATTGATGCCTCGAATAGCTTCTAGAGTATCAATTGGCTGACATGCAAAGGTAGACTGTATGATAGTCAGTCATGCCTGTTGCAGTACTGGCATACGATCGTTTCCAACTATCGGTGGTAAACTAGGGTTCAAGGACATCCAATTATATTTTGATCGGTAGGAGATTGGGTTGATAGATGAGATTGATGTAGAGCTATTTACAGGTTCATTGTTGTTTACATCTGCTGCATCATCATTATAACATTTTGCAGCATTTTTTTGAGATTATCAATTTTCTGTCGATCACTGCTACCTCCTTCTTCATTTGTCGTCGCATACACAGATGTTGCATATAGACTACCAGATGGAGAAGTATGCAAGGAAGTATTACTAAAATTAGTACTGCTCGACCCTGACTGTGAGACTGTATCATCTTTTTCTAAAACTCGAAGTATATTATCATCAGATTAAGATGTATAATGATCGGAGACTGGAAGAGTGATACCTCCAGTATCATCTTGCTCGGGAACTTGAGGTATGCCAGAATAATGTCTAGATCGAGAACGATTTCTTTGATAAATACCCTCTGGTGAAAAGGCTCTCTGACGTCCCTTAGATGAAGAGGATGGAGAGATTTGATGTTCCTCTCAGCTTGATGTTGCATAAACTGAGACCATCGGTAACTTATCTTCATTATTTGAAAGTTGTCGTCCAAGACACGACAAATCTGGTATGTTTGGTTGTAATATTTGGAAGACAGGTCGCCTAGCTGTTTGATCAACTATCTTGGAGCAGCAACAATTGATAACAATTTTTGCACATGAATGTCTTTGATGAGACAGAACTGTGTTTAATGACACCTTCGTTAATTTACGTTTGTGCCAAAGCATGTCACGCAGATCAATAGAAGGGTGTATGACCTTCTTTCCCTTCTTATGCGACTGGACAGAGTCCGTACTAGGAAAGTTGGTTTATGAACTCGTCGACCAATTTTATGTACTTGGGAGAACCGAGTACTTAGGTCTTGAAAAGTTTTGCCATGTAAACTCATTTTATGTACATTGTGAGGCAATGTACATAACTTCACAGCATGTAGAAGAGAGGCACATGGAAGACTGGGCACATAGAATTTAGCTTGTATAACTTTCCATCATATGTGCACATAACCCGGAGAGGCGCATGAATTAGGACCTCTTCGTGATGCATAGAATCTGTCGAGAAAGAAAGTCTATGGAAGGCAGATTACTTATCTCCAATCATGCGTCTAGAATCCTTGTCCTGGCTGACCAAGTGTAAGGAAGAAGTTCCAACATTTAAATTTTTGGCATCATAGTGTTTTTCTCTGCCAAAATTTAAATGTTGTACCCTTTTTTTGTCGAAGTTAGAGTAAGTAGCTCTGTCAAGGTGGACAATCTTTTTTTTAGACGCATGATCGACATGCACCTTCTTGATATTCTTCTTCTTGTGAGAAGCACAAGGTTTGGTTGATGTCTCATTAGTAGAGCTTCTCCTAGACGCATGATGTATATCATGCATCTCAGCAGCAGAAACTTCTTTCGACAGATTTGTGGTTGGTCCTGACCATCCACCTCTGAGCTCCTATTTTGGCCAATAGTGGTCAGAGCTTTTCCCTTGCCATTAGCAGCATTAGGAAAAGCAGAGAGAGATTTTGGAACCAAAGCTTTACGAGCACGCTTAGCTTTCTATCCTTTGGTGGTCACAGCGGAGTCTTTGTCCGACAGCATCGCTTCATATGCTTGTTGGTCAAGTTGCATGACCAACATCTTCTCAACTGAACCAAGCTTTGTTACATCAGATTGCCACCAATTTCTTATCAGTAAATAAGTCGTCCCCAGTGGAGTCACCATTTTCGTTTCAACACAAAAAAGAGTCCATAAATGTAGAATCTTTTGTATATTGTAAAGAAAGAGCACAACAAGAATCCTTAACAAGAATTCTAAGTACAATAGATTCTTGGAATTGGGGCGATGGAGATTAAGTCTACTTCGACTTCCTTACTTCGTTGACGATCTAATGCAAAAATTGATAAAGCTTGGTGGTTGATGAACTCTTAGCAGCAAGGAGTGTTTGCCATAAAAAAATCAAAGACATGTATTACATAACACTGAAATTGATTGCAAACTCGCTTGTACAAAGAAAAGCCTAGAAAGAAATATTAGGAAACAATCTAAGTACACTTATTTAGTTTTGATTCTGGAGGGTGACGGTGGAGGCTCGGGAAAGTGCTATCAACTCTGCCTTACTCCGTGGACTATCCGACGCAGTCTTTAAATCTTGAAGAAATTGCTTTCTTCAAGGTTGCCAGCCTTTTACAGGGGTGTAGCACCCTGCTATATATAGTGGTATGTGTGTTGAGATGCATAGATGGCCTGTGGCCACGTTGTTAATTAGCACGTGAAGACCCGCTCTTTGGCCGCCATCTGTCAATTTGTTGGGATTTTGTTGCAGCAAATCTGGGCGGTTAGGACTTGGTCAGCCTGCTACGTGTCCAGAGGCAGGGATCATTTTGAGCCGCATAGATCTCTCAATTTTCAACCATGTGGGGCCGCATGGGACTCATGCGGCTTAAGTTGCAAACTTCCTTAGCCCAGACATAGCTTTAAGGCTTTAAGCCGCATAGATTCTATATTTTGGCCGCATAAAGCTCATGCGGCTTGGATCACAGTTACTCTTGGCCGCATGAAGTTTGAAGACTTTAGGGCCGTATATGTTTGAGCCACATAAGGTTCATGCGGCTTAGGTGCCACTCCATCTGGCCGCATGAAAGCGTACGAACCCTGCTTTTGGGCGACGTCTCATGTCTTATCTTTTTGTCAAAGTGTCAGAGCTGTCATTTTTGTCAGTTTTGACAGAATTTGTTAGCTTTATCAGACGAACTGATTCTCTTAGCCGCATATCTTCCTTCTTCAGCTGGTTGTCGACGGGCCGCATGTAGTGCCCCATTCCGCGAAGGCACTAGATAGACAGAAAGATCGTATTGCTAGCTCCGCAACAGAAGGAGATTAATCTGGGTGAGTGGACGAAGTCTTATTTGCTGATTCGCTTAAGCCTAATAAGAATATGAGTTTTTGATTGAATGCTATTGTTAATAACAAGACAGTAAATCATTGAGTATGCTTATAAGAGAATCCACATGTTACCATGCTAAGAACAAGAAAAGGGATAAGTTGTATGCTAAAGAAGAATTGTTGCCTGCTAATAAGAAACCAACTGATACTTATATGCCAAAGAAAAGCGTGTTGCCTGATAAAAAGAAATGAATGTTTGCTATGTTAAATCAAACAAGATGCCTGCCATGTTAAATAAGAGATATTGTCTCAATAGAGAGAACTATTGCCATGCACAAAAAGAAAAGAGATTGCTCACATGTCCTGAATTCGTATGCTTAGAAAGAAAGAATGTTTATGCTTAATGTAAAAGAAGGCAGAGTCATAGCTCTGTTGTTACAAAGAGAGAAGACAGAGTCATAGCTCTGCTGTTACAAAGATTGATATAGAGAAAGTTGAATTATTGCCCCTCAAAGAGTTTATCTGCTAGATGTTGTATTCATGCATTGGTCTCAAACAACTTGTATACAAGGTCACTAGATCTCTCGACGGTTTCCAGGGCACTAGGAGCTGATCGGCCTAGGAGAGATTGTCTAGACACTACGAGGTGCAAGGGCCTCGGGTGTTGCATCAATGTCCTTAGCAACGAGCTGAACCCAAGAGTCACAATGGCTAATCATGGGTTTCCCATAGACCATCATATAGATAAGTACGGATTGGTGTAGAGCTGAACCGGAGAGTCACAGCTGCCAATCGGTCTGTATGTGTCTATCATATATTTTGCTAAGAGCTAACAATACAGAGACGAACAGGGAATAATATGGGTTTTTATCATGTTTATGCTAATCCTTGTCTTGTGCAGGGATGGACGGTCAGCTATGGTAAGAATCACTTAAAAGTGATGCATATGTACTGCTTAAGTCTTTGACATGAATTAGTTGCAGAGATTTATCTATATAATGAAATGCTATGCCCCTTTTACAGAAAAGATATGACATCGTGCTTATAATTGTCCCTAAGAGTTGCTTGAATAAAGAAATGATTATGCTCATGAAACACGCTGCGCACTCCACAGAAATGAATAGTCCCTTGTATGCTTTACATGAAAAGAAAAGAAATGAAATGTTGGCTTTTCAAAGATGTTTTCAAAGAATATAAACAGACTCTGTATGCATGAAATGAACATAAGTAAAAAGTAGCAAGATCATATCACAAGAAATATTTTTCACTAAATGAACAGTAATCGTTTCAGACAAATGTAGCTCTTTGTTCACAATCACCAGTTTGCTGATATACTGACCCACCATCAGTCTGCATGCAGGTGCACTATGCATTGAGAAGGATAGTCCGAAGCGATAGCCCGAGCCTCATCCTCAGGAGCCAGAAATTAGAAGAGATGCCAAGTGATGACATCTGTTGCAAGAGTTGGTTTTGTATATAAAGGGATGTAATATATAGGAACGAGATCATTGTATTCTGTAAAGATCTGAGAGAATATAATATTATATCAGAGAGAATCGAGAGCTTGTAATCTGTTCAAATGAAATCAATAAAGGGAATTGTTTCTTGTTACCATTGTGTTCAATGCATATATTCTGAAATATGTCCGATGCCGCTTCAATTATCTGCAATATGTTCTGCTGTGTATTGTCAATCTTGTCTTGTTCCAGGTCTTGGCCTTGTGCAAGCGCAACTTAGGCTTGCATGACATCACGCCTTAGCGAGGATGAACGGTCTCACAGAGTCCGAAGCGAGGACGAAAGGACTCTGCGGGATCGGGGCGTGACAGAATGGTATTAGAGCAACACGATCCTCTGGACAATTGATTCGATTAAATTCAAAGATGTTCTCCTGATCAAAATTCCCTTGCCTACTTGAAATTATCAATGAGATGAACGTTCCATACAATAAGTCCGTAAATGTTTTTATGATGCCGGCATACATTTATCGATTTGATTGATTGAGATTGAAATGCTTATTGAACAAGAGTTTTGGTATGATCTGAATTGTGATTTCATGGATTGATGATGGCGAAGGATGACGACTATCGCTGCTATGGATATCGTAAGTTTCTTCTTATGTTTTGAGGACGAAACTTCTTTTCGGTAGGTAATTATATAGTGCCCCACTTAGCGAATGCACTAGATAGACAGAATGATCGGATTGCTGGCTCCGCAACAGAAGACGATTAATCTGGGTGAGTGGACGAAGTCTCATTTGCTGATTCGCTTACGCCTAATAAGAATCTGAGTTTTTGATTGAATGCTATTGTTAATGACAAGACAGTAAATTATTGAGTATGCTTATAAGAGAATCCACATGTTGCCATGCAAAGAACAGGAAAAGGGATAAGTTGTATGCTAAAAAAGAATTATTGCCTGCTAATAAGAAATGAACTGATGCTTGTATGCCAAAGAAAAGCTTGTTGCCTGATAAAAAGAAATGAATGTTTACTATGTTAAATCAAACAAGATGCCTGCCATGTTAAATAAGAGATATTGTCTCAATAGAGAGAACTATTGCCATGCACAAAAAGAAAAAAGATTGCTCACATGTCCTGAATTCGTATGCTTACAAAGAAAAAATGTTTATGATTAATCTGAAAGAAGACAGAGTCATAGCTCTGTTGTTACAAAGAGAGAAGACAGAGTCATAGCTCTGTTGTTACAAAGATTGATATAGAGAAAGATGAATCATTGTCCCCTCAAAGAGTTTATCTGCCATATGGTGTATTCATGCATTGGTCTCGGACAACATGTATACAAGGTCACTAGATCTCTCGATAGTTTCCAGGGCACTGGGAGCTGATCGGCCTAGGAGAGATTGTCTATACACTACGAGGTGCAAGGGCCTCGGGTGTTGCATCAATGTCCTTAGCAACGAGCTGAACCCAAGAGTCATATCGGCTAATCATGGGTTTCCTATGGACCATCATATAGATATGTATGGATTGGTGTAGAGCTGAACCGGAGAGTCACAGATGCCAATCGGTCTGTATGTGTCTATCATATGTTTTACTAAGAGCTAACGATGCAGAGACGAACAGGGAATAATATGGGTTTTTATCATGTTTATGCTAATCCTTGTCTTGTGCAGGGATGGACGGTCGGCTATGGTAAGAATCACTTAAAAGTGATGCATATGTACTGCTTAAGTCTTTGACATGAATTAGTTGCAGAGATTTATCTATATAATGAAATGCTATGCCCCTTTTACAGAAAAGATATGACATCGTGCTTATAATTGTCCCTAAGAGTTGCTTGAATAAAGAAATGATTATGCTCATGAAACATACTACGCACTCCAAAGAAATGAATAGTCCCTTGTATGCTTTACATGAAAAGAAAAGAAATGAAATGTTGGCTTTTCAAAGATGTTTTCAAAGAATGTAAACAGACTCTTTATGCATGAAATGAACATAGGTAAAAAGTAGCAATATCACATCATAAGAAATGTTTTTTCACTAAATAAACAGTGATCGTTTCAGACAAATGTAGCTCTTTGTTCACAATCACCAGTTTGCTGATATACTGACCCACCATCAATTTGCATGCAGGTGCACTATGCATTGAGAAGGATAGTCCGAAGCGATAGCCCGAGCCTCATCCTCAGGAGCCAGAAATTAGAAGAGATGCCAAGAGATGACATCTGTTGCAATAGTTGGTTTTGTATATAAAGGGATGTAATGTATGGGAACGGGATCATTGTATTCTGTAAAGATCTGAGAGAATATAATTTTGTATCAGAGAGAATCGAGAGCTTGTAATCTGTTCAAATGAAATCAATAAAGAGAACTGTTTCTTGTTACCATTGTGTTCAATGTATGTATTCTGAAATATGTCCGATGCCGCTTCAATTATCTGTAATATATTTTGCTGCGTATTGTCAATCTTGTCTATCTTGTCTTGTTCCAGATCTTGGCCTTGTGCAAGTGCAACTTAGGCTTGCACGGCATCACGCCTTAGCGATGATGAACGGTCTCACAGAGTCCGAAGCGAGGACGAAAGGACTCTGCGGGATCGGGGCGTGACAGAATGGTATTAGAGCAACACGATCCGATGGACAATTGATTCGATTAAATTCAAAGATGTTCTCCTGATCGAAATTCCCTTGCCTACTTGAAATCATCAATGAGATGAACGTTCCATACAATAAGTCCGTAAATGTTTTTATGATGCCGGCATATGTTTTATCGATTTGATTGATTGAGATTGAAATGCTTATTGAACAAGAGTTTTGGTATGATCTGAATTATGATTTCATGGATTGATGATGGCGAAGGATGAAGACTATCACTGCTGTGGATATTATAAGTTTCTCCTTAAGTTTTGAGGACGAAACTTCTTTTCGGTGGGTAATTATGTAGTGCCCCACTCTGCGAAGGCACTAGATAGACAGAAAGATCAGATTGCTGGCTCCGCAACAGAAGACGATTAATCTAGGTGAGTGGATGAAGTCTCATTTGCTGATTCGCTTACGTCTAATAAGAATCTGAGTTTTTGATTGAATGCTATTGTTAATGACAAGACAGAAAATTATTGAGTATGCTTATAAGGTAATCCACATGTTGCTATGCTAAGAACAGAAAAAGGGATAAGTTGTATACTAAAGAAGAATTGTTGCCTGCTAATATGAAATGAACTGATGCTTGTATGCCAAAGAAAAGCTTGTTGCCTGATAAAAAGAAATGAATGTTTGCTATGTTAAATCAAACAAGATGCCTGCCATGTTAAATAAGAGATATAGTCTCAAAAGAGAGAACTACTGCCATGCACAAAAAGAAAAAAGATTGCTCACATGTCCTAAATTCGTATGCTCATAAAGAAAAAATGTTTATGCTTAATCTGAAAGAAGGCAGAGTCATAGCTCTGTTGTTACAAAGAGAGAAGACAGAGTCATAGCTCTGTTGTTACAAAGATTGATATAGAGAAAGATGATTCATTGTCCCCTCAAAGAGTTTATCTGCCAGATGTTGTATTCATGCATTAGTCTGGGACAACTTGTATACTAGGTCACTAGATCTCTCGACAGTTTCCAGGGCACTGGGAGCTGATCGGCCTAGGAGAGATTGTCTATACACTACGAGGTGTAAGGGCCTCGGGTGTTGCATCAATGTCCTTAGCAACGAGCTGAACCCAAGAGTCACAGCGGCTAATCATGGGTTTCCCATGGACCATCATATAGATAAGTATGGATTGGTGTAGAGCTGAACCGGAGAGTCACAGTTGCCAATCGGTCTGTATATGTCTATCATATGTTTTGCTAAGAGCTAATGATGCAGAGACGAACAGGAAATAATATGGGTTTTTATCATGTTTATGCTAATCCTTGTCTTGTGCAGGGATGGACGGTCGGCTATGGTAAGAATCACTTAAAAGTGATGCATATGTACTACTTAAGTCTTTGACATGAATTAGTTGCAGAGATTTATCTATATAATGAAATGCTATACCCCTTTTACAGAAAAGATATGACATCGTGCTTATAATTGTCCCTAAGAGTTGCTTGAATAAAGAAATGATTATGCTCATGAAATATGCTGTACACTCCACAGAAATGAATAGTCCCTTGTATGCTTTACATGAAAAGAAAAGAAATGAAATGTTGGCTTTTCAAAGATGTTTTCAAAGAATGTAAACAGACTCTGTATGCATGAAATGAACATAGGTAAAAAGTAGCAATATCACATCATAAGAAATGTTTTTTTACTAAATAAACAGTGATCGTTTCAGACAAATGTAGCTCTTTGTTCACAATCACCAGTTTGCTGATATACTGACCCACCATCAATTTGCATGCAGGTGCACTATGCATTGAGAAGGATAGTCCGAAGCGATAGCCCGAGCCTCATCCTCAGGAGCCAGAAATTAGAAGAGATGCCAAGAGATGACATCTGTTGCAATAGTTGGTTTTGTATATAAAGGGATGTAATGTATGAGATCGGGATCATTGTATTCTGTAAAGATCTGAGAGAATATAATTTTGTATCAGAGAGAATCGAGAGCTTGTAATCTGTTCAAATGAAATCAATAAAGAGAACTGTTTCTTGTTACCATTGTGTTCAATGCATATATTCTGAAATATGTCCGATGCCGCTTCAATTATCTGTAATATATTTTGCTGCGTATTGTCAATCTTGTCTATCTTGTCTTGTTCCAGATCTTGGCCTTGTGCAAGTACAACTTAGGCTTGCACGGCATCACGCCTTAGCGATGATGAACGGTCTCACAGAGTCCGAAGCGAGGACGAAAGGACTCTGCGGGATCGGGGCGTGACAGAATGGTATTAGAGCAACACGATCCGATGGACAATTGATTCGATTAAATTCAAAGATGTTCTCCTGATCGAAATTCCCTTGCCTACTTGAAATCATCAATGAGATGAACGTTCCATACAATAAGTCCGTAAATGTTTTTATGATGCCGGCATATGTTTTATCGATTTGATTGATTGAGATTGAAATGCTTATTGAACAAGAGTTTTGGTATGATCTGAATTGTGATTTCATGGATTGATGATGGCAAAGGATGAAGACTATCACTGCTGTGGATATCATAAGTTTCACCTTAAGTTTTGAGGACGAAACTTCTTTTCGGTGGGTAATTATGTAGTGCCCCACTCTGCGAAGGCACTAGATAGACAGAAAGATCAGATTGCTGGCTCCGCAACAGAAGACGATTAATCTAGGTGAGTGGACGAAGTCTCATTTGCTGATTCGCTTACGTCTAATAAGAATCTGAGTTTTTGATTGAATGCTATTGTTAATGACAAGACAGTAAATTATTGAGTATGCTTATAAGGTAATCCACATGTTGCCATGCTAAGAACAGAAAAAGGGATAAGTTGTATACTAAAGAAGAATTGTTGCCTGCTAATATGAAATGAACTGATGCTTGTATGCCAAAGAAAAGCTTGTTGCCTGATAAAAAGAAATGAATGTTTGCTATGTTAAATCAAACAAGATGCCTGCCATGTTAAATAAGAGATATAGTCTCAAAAGAGAGAACTACTGCCATGCACAAAAAGAAAAAAGATTGCTCACATGTCCTGAATTCGTATGCTCATAAAGAAAAAATATTTATGCTTAATCTGAAAGAAGGCAGAGTCATAGCTCTGTTGTTACAAAGAGAGAAGACAGAGTCATAGCTCTGTTGTTACAAAGATTGATATAGAAAAAGATGATTCATTGTCCCCTCAAAGAGTTTATCTGCCAGATGTTGTATTCATGCATTAGTCTGGGACAACTTGTATACTAGGTCACTAGATCTCTCGACAGTTTCCAGGGCACTGGGAGCTGATCGGCCTAGGAGAGATTGTCTATACACTACGAGGTGTAAGGGCCTCGGGTGTTGCATCAATGTCCTTAGCAACGAGCTGAACCCAAGAGTCACAGCGGCTAATCATGGGTTTCCCATGGACCATCATATAGATAAGTATGGATTGGTGTAGAGCTGAACCGGAGAGTCACAGTTGCCAATCGGTCTGTATATGTCTATCATATGTTTTGCTAAGAGCTAATGATGCAGAGACGAACAGGGAATAATATGGGTTTTTATCATGTTTATGCTAATCCTTGTCTTGTGCAGGGATGGACGGTCGGCTATGGTAAGAATCACTTAAAAGTGATGCATATGTACTACTTAAGTCTTTGACATGAATTAGTTGCAGAGATTTATCTATATAATGAAATGCTATGCCCCTTTTACAGAAAAGATATGACATCGTGCTTATAATTGTCCCTAAGAGTTGCTTGAATAAAGAAATGATTATGCTCATGAAATATGCTGCACACTCCACAGAAATGAATAGTCCCTTGTATGATTTACATGAAAAGAAATGAAATAAAATGTTGGCTTTTCAAAGATGTTTTCAAAGAATGTAAACAGACTTTGTATGCATGAAATGAACATAGGTAAAAAGTAGCAAGATCACATCACAAGAAATATTTTTTTACTAAATGAACAGTGATCGTTTCAGACAAATGTAGCTCTTTGTTCACAATCACCAGTTTGCTGATATACTGACCCACCATCAGTCTGCATGCAGGTGTACTATGAATTGAGAAGGATAGTCTAAAGCGATAGCCCGAGCCTCATCCTCAGGAGCCAGAAATAAGAAGAGATGCCAAGAGATGACATCTGTTGCAAGAGTTGGTTTTGTATATAAAGGCATGTAATGTATGGGAACGGGATCATTATATTCTATAAAGATCTGAGAGAATATAATATTGTATCAGAGAGAATCGAGAGCTTGTAATCTGTTCAAATGAAATCAATAAAGAGAATTATTTCTTGTTACCATTGTGTTCAATGCATGTATTCTGAAATATGTCCGATGCCGCTTCAATTATCTGCAATATGTTCTGCTGCGTATTGTCAATCTTGTCTTGTTCCAGGTCTTGGCCTTGTGCAAGCGCAACTTAGGCTTGCACGGCATCATGCCTTAGCGAGAATGAACGGTCTCACAGAGTCCGAAGCGAGGACGAAAGGACTCTGCGGGATCGGGACGTGACAGAATGGTATTAGAGCAACACGATCCTCTGGACAATTGATTCGATTAAATTCAAAGATTTTCTCCTGATCGAAATTCGCTTGCCTACTTGAAATCATCAATGAGATGAACGTTCCATACAATACGTCCGTAAATGTTTTTATGATGTCGACATATGTTTTATCGATTTGATTGGTTGAGATTGAAATGCTTATTGAACAAGAGTTTTGGTGTGATCTGAATTGTGATTTCATGGATTGATAATGGCGATGGATGAGGACTATCGCTGCTATGGATATCATAAGTTTTTTCTTAAGTTTTGATGACGAAACTTCTTTTCGGTGGGTAATTATGTAGTGCCCCACTCTGCGAAGGCACTAGATAGACAGAAAGATCGGATTGCTGGCTCCGCAACAGAAGACGATTAATCTGGGTGAGTGGACGAAGTCTCATTTGCTGATTTGCTTACGCCTAATAAGTATTTGAGTTTTTGATTGAATGCTATTGTTAATGACAAGACAGTAAATTATTGAGTATGCTTATAAGAGAATCCATATGTTGCCATGCTAAGAACAGGAAAAGGGATAAGTTGTATGCTAAAGAAGAATTATTGCATGCTAATAAGAAATGAACTGATGCTTGTATGCCAAAGAAAAGTTTGTTGCCTGATAAAAAGAAATGAATGTTTGCTATGATAAATCAAACAAGATGCCTGCCATGTTAAATAAGAGATATTGTCTCAATAGAGAGAACTATTGCCATGCACAAAAAGAAAAAAGATTGCTCACATGTCCTGAATTCGTATGCTTACAAAGAAAAAATGTTTATGCTTAATCTAAAAGAAGGCAGAGTCATAGCTCTGTTGTTACAGAGAGAGAAGACAGAGTCATAGCTCTATTGTTACAAAGATTGATATAGAGAAAGATGAATCATTGCCCCCTCAAAGAGTTTATCTGCCAGATGTTGTATTCATGCATTGGTCTTGGACAACTTGTATACAAGGTCACTAGATCTCTCGACGGTTTCCAGGGCACTGGGAGCTGATCGGCCTAGAAGAGATTGTCTATACACTACGAGGTGCAAAGGCCTCGGGTGTTGCATCAATGTCCTTAGCAACGAGCTGAACCCAAGAGTCACAGCGGCTAATCATGGGTTTCCCATGGACCATCATATAGATAAGTATGGATTGGTGCAGAGCTGAACCGGAGAGTCACAGCTGCCAATCGGTCTGTATGTGTCTATCATATGTTTTGCTAAGAGCTAACAATGCAGAGACGAACAGGGAATAATATGGGCTTTTATCATGTTTATGCTAATCTTTGTCTTGTGCAGGGATGGACGATCGGCTATGGTAAGAATCACTTAAAAGTGATGCATTTGTACTGCTTAAGTCTTTGACATGAATTGGTTGCAGAGATTTATCTATACATTGAAATGCTATGCCCCTTTTACAGAAAAGATATGACATCGTGCTTATAATTTTCCCTAAGAGTTACTTGAATAAAGAAATGATTATGCTCATGAAACATGTTGCGCACTCCACAGAAATGAATAGTCCCTTGTATGCTTTACATGAAAAGAAAAGAAATAAAATGTTGGCTTTTCAAAGATATTTTCAAAGAATGTAAACTGACTCTGTATGCATGAAATGAACATAGGTAAAAAGTAGCAAGATCACATCACAAGAAATATTTTCTCACTAAATGAACAGTGATCCTTTCACACAAATGTAGCTCTTTGTTCACAATCACCAGTATGCTGATATACTGACCCACCATCAGTCTGCATGCAGGTGCATTATGCATCGAGAAGGATAGTCCTAAGCGATAGCCCGAGCCTCATCCTCAGGAACCAGCAATCAGAAGAGATACCAAGAAATGACATCTGTTGCAAGAGTTGGTTTTGTATATAAAGTAATGTAATGTATGGGAACGGGATCATTGTATTCTGTAAAGAACTGAGAGATGTAATATTGTATCAAAGAGAATCGAGAGCTTGTAATCTGTTCAAATAAAATCAATAAAGAGAATTGTTTCTTGTTACCATTGTGTTCAATGCATGTATTCTGAAATATGTCCGCTGCCGCTTCAATTATCTACAATATGTTCTACTACGTATTGTCAATCTTGTCTATCTTGTCTTGTTCCAGGTCTTGGCCTTGTGCAAGCGCAACTTAGGCTTGTACGGCATCACGCCTTAGCGAGGATGAACGGTCTCACAGAGTCCGAAGCGAGGACGAAAGGACTCTACGGGATCAGGGCGTGACACCGCATATGGCATTGAATCTGTCATGCGGCTTTCCTTTTATACGGACCTGTTTGGCCTGAGTGTACATGCGAAAAATTATGATCCGTATGAACCCCATATTTTCTATGCTTCTACAAGACCCCCTTCAAAGTTTTCAAATTACAAATTTTGTAATACTTTGAATAAGAAGCATGGATATGTCAAGTTGCAGGGAGTCTTCAAGTCGCAGGAAATTTTTCAAGTTGTAGAGAGATCTTGAGCCGCAGGGAGACCCCATCAGCCTGCCAACTGTTACTGCTACATTTAATTTTTTTGATTCGGTTGTGGAGATAAAGCCGACGGTTACTAGGGATAAAGTCCCCAAACGTCAATATTATCTTTAATGAGCTCGAGAATCGAAGAGGCGCTCTTTAAAATAAAGCCGACGGTTATTTAGGGGTAAAGTCCCTAAACGTCATCATTATCTTTAATGATCTCGAGAATCGAAGAGGGACTTTTTCGCAACTCTATAAATATGGGTCAGAGAGAGATTTTCCTTCTTCTCCTTCAACTTAATTATACTTTCTGCTATGGCTCCAAAGGCTTCCAAGTCGACTGGTGCGACGGCCAAAGGGAGGGGACTTGCCTCTTCGTCGAGAGCAGGAGACGCTCCTTCCATTCATCCCGACGTGCAATCCCCTTTCAAGAGTGGGGGCGGTAGGAAGACGATGACTGAAATTTTGAATGGCCATGTCGCATATTTCATGCTCGGGCCTGTCATATACTGCTTCTATGATTTTAGCCTGAAAAACCCCTAAATTTCTACTATATTTTTTTCTAATAATTTGTACGGATTTAAATTTTTTTTTATTATACGTCGCGTAGTCGTATTATACGTCGCGCACGAAATTTTATTTTCGAAATTGCTCGACGAGTGCGATTATGTGCGAGCGTACATATTTTTGAAAATATTATTTTTCTATTTTTAAAGTTTCAAAATAATATACATAATAATTATTTTGTTATCGTTCCAAAATTTTTCAAGTTGATATTTTATTTATATAGTCTTTCATTTCTCATAATTATTAATAATAAATAATATTTTTATTGTATGCTAGAAAAGCATAATTATGAGAACATCATTTGTACCTACATATATATTTCGTAATTAATTATTAGTCTATTTTAAATAAAAATGAAATTTTCGAGATTTATTAATATTGATATTTTATTGTTCAAAAAGATATTTAAAAATATTTATTATTTTCGAAATTATTATTATGGGTATTTTGAAAAATATTTTTGGAAGTTATTGTGGCCATTTAAATCTTGATTTAATTTTTGGATTTATTTAAATAGATTAAATTAAAATCTATATTTGGAATTATAATTATCTCATTTGGTTTTAAATTAAAGGATGTAAATTTAATTAGATTTAAAATTGAATTTTGATTAGAATTTGGATTTATTGAATTAATTTAAATTATAGATTGAATTATCTACATTGGATTTAAATCTTCCTAATTCTTATCCAATTAGGAATTCTCACATCCTATAAATAGGCAGGTACTCCTCCAACTCATTATTCTCCATCCACAACAAATTATTCTATAAATATTCAACGGTGCAGTGCATCGTGTCCGTGCGACCCAAGCCTCGTGCATCGTGTCGGTGTCCAAAATCTTATTCCAATCTTTACACATACAAATTCATCTCTTCTGTGTCGGACACCCCCGACACCAATAAATTTCTAAACCCATCCTAAACCCGTCTCCCCGTTCTCCTCCTTCTGCCGCCTCCACCTCGACCTCCTGCTGCCCTGGCCGATCCAACCAAACCCGAATTCCGGTATCACCGTCACCGACTCCACCCTTAGCCAATCAGCTGCCACTAAAATCAACCCTACCTGAACCCTAGCTTCCTCGTCGTCACCATCCTCTTCCACACCTACAACCATCAGCCATCACCCACCACCACTGCCGTCACCCTGACCAAACTTCGGTCATCAACACCTACAACACCACCGCAACCACCACGTTCACCACCAGCCCAGGCCGGTGCACCACCGCCGCACCTACGGCCAAATCTCGACCATCTGCCACAACCACCAGTAGAGCCTATCCTCGGTGTCCGAGGATACGACACAGCAAGAAAAACCCAAAAAAAATATAGGAATCAAAACCTAACCTTCTAGGGCCGCCCACGAGCCAGCGCCGCAGCCCCGTCTTCCCCTCCGGTCGGCCGCGCCCCCATCGGGAACCGTCTGCCCGCGCCGGCGATGACCGTCGCGCTCAGCCACCGCGTCCCTACGCACTCCGCCGCCGTCGCTCCTTTCCGACTACTCCCCGGTTCCCCCAGCCTCGACGCCGGCGTTCGCGCCGAGCGCGGATCCACCGCTCGCCGCTCCCTTCTCCGCTACCCTCCGCCTACCTTTCCCCGAGCTCGTCCGTCTCCCTCCGCCCATCAGCCCTCCGCCACGGCCGGCGCATCTCCGTCGCGCAGCTCCCGCGCTCGTCCCCTTCCGCCGCTGCAGCCGTTCTCCACCATGGCCGACCGGCCAGATCCGAGCACCCCTCACCGCCATCGCTCACCACTCGCCGCCCCTGGCCGCCGAAGCCTCTCGAAAACCCCTCCTTCCGAACGCCTCTGCTCTCCCTCCGCTCACAACCCTTTGATTCCTCTCCCATTCTTTCTGTCTCTCTCCTCCCTTGGAAATGGGAACAGCCTTTTAGTTTTTTTTATTTTTATTTTTTATTTTTCTTTTTTCATTGCTGTTGAATTTTTGCTTTGTTTATCAATTGTTTTCTTTTATTATTATTATTATTATTATTGTTATTATTATTATTATTATTAATTTTTTTAGGATGTTTGGTTTTGCTGGTTATAGATTATTATTGTATTATTATTATTATTATTATTATTATTGTTGTTGTTGTTCTTCTTGAAAAGAGGAAGCATCACATGCTGGTATGCTGCAATGGTTGGGTAATTAAATACCTCTATTATTATTATTATATTATTATTAGTATTAGATAATGGTTTATTTTATTGATTATTAGTATAAACAGTTTAAGACTAGTAAACTATGATTTGTGCTTATTTTATTAGAATAGCTATTATTTTTTTAGTATTTTAAAACTATATATGTATTATGGATATTTTTATGATTTAAATAATGTAATTACCAAATAAAATATATAAGCTAAATATTTTCCAAATTTTATATGATTAAAATGTTGGCTCTTCCATATGTTTATTTCTGGTCTAGAAGTCCTGAAATTTCTAGTATTATTTTAAAATATTTTTCTAATATAATAGTTTTCATCAAATATCATATTTTGACAAACTTAAAAAGTTTTTGCAAATTAATTCTTATGTTTTTTTAATTATTTATTTAAAACAAAAACTATTTTTGCTAATACATATTTTTCAAGGGTTATAAATATTTATCTAAAAACTATTTTAACTAGTGCCATTATTTTTCTTTCTCAAGTGTTATAAATAGTTCTCAAAAACCACATATATATCATTATCCATTTCTCTTCTTTGATTTCTCTCATTTCCATGACCAATTCCCTTATTCCTACTCCCTCGCCAATTCAAGCACACCTTATGTCGACCCTAACCAATTTGACCGTCCTGGACACGATAGAACTGTCCGTGCCACCATCCGAGGCCACCTTGCATAGTGGTTGCACCGAAGTCACAGTTCGTGTCACCGTGATTATCGTAGCACACCAGGCGCCCTATCAGGCAAGATACCTTGCCTTTACTGTTTAATTTCCTTGCTCAATATCATGCATGTTTTTACTTATTCTAGAAAATATAAATTGTACTTGCAAATTATTATATTTTAGTTGCATATAGCTTAGAGTTAAGGGACCACCTTTGTTTGTGTCGCATTCATTGGCCCGACACTTGTGTATCACGAGTCACGAGTCTCATATAGATCTCGAACATACGTATCGACTGGCCATCGGTGCGCACATATCGTACGATAGGCAATAACTGCCAAATAGTTATGGTTGTCTAGAAGAATTAGCGACTTAGCAGTTATTAGGAATGTCGTGATGTGGATTCAGCATGAGTAGTGCATGGGAAGGGTGAAGACAGTTATTAGGCGCAGGGGCTTTCACACCTTTACTTTTCTCTAGATGCCATTTGTGACTCAGTCGAGAGACTAGTGGTCGTGCATTTATTTACTTTTCTCTAGATGCCACTAGTGCCTCGGTTGAAACACAAATGTGCCGTGCATTTACTTTTCTCTTACTGCCGTTAGTGACTCACCCAAGAGCTAGTGGCCGTGTATTTATTTTTCTCTAGACGCTCCTTAGTTCTCGCTCGAGTGCTAATGGGCCGTACATTTACTTTTCTCTAGACGCCACTAGTGCCTTGGTTAAAACGCTAACGTGCCGTATTTCTAGCTTCGAGAGCCCTTGTGTGGAACGTTGTCTTCAAATGCTTCTTCACAAAGAATGGTTAAGAACCTTTATTTGTATAGTTTTCTGTTGAGCTAACTTTATTCAATTTATGGCATAATATTATGTGTCTTGTCACGTCCCTCTGAGGACCTAGTTATCTCGCCAGGTGTGTGCTATTGTCTTTCGCAGGTGTTCTAGTTCTAGCCGTGACCATTGCTATTTCTTCGAGGATGGTTACGCTTGGATCGTCTTCGCTTCGCTCGCCAAACTCATTTCATTTCCATGTATTTCTTTCCTTACTTGTTGGTAGTGGATTTGTCTCCGCCCAACATATTGTATCAAGTCAATTCATTATCATTATATGATATCTTTTATTCATTATTTTATTGTGGATGAGATTAGTTATGGTTCTACTGCATTTTACAGCTTATGTATCTATACGAAGCCTATGTACTTCGTATAAATACAACTGGCATGTCTACGTTCCTAGTCCTACGTTTTTTTTTGACTGGGGCGTTACATAGCCTTGTCGGTGCATGCCCTATCTCATTTGGATCGTATGTGTTCTGATAGGGCCGTATGGGCTGGGTCGCATAACCATTGCTCATTCGAACTTGAACTGCATAAGTGCTTCAAGATTGATCCGCATCAACACTTCATGTCTGAGCTACATAAGTGCCTCATGATCGAGCCGCATGAGCACTTTTATGATCAGGCTGCATGAACACTGTATGACTGGGCCGCATCATGGCCTCACGTTGGAGCCGCATGAATACCTTGTGACTGGATCGCATGAGTATTTCATGAATGAGTCGCATAACTGAGCCGCATGAACACTTCATGACTGAGCCGTATAAGTGTTTCATGACTGAGCTGCATAAGTACTTCATGAAGCCGACCTCTTGACTTTGGGCCACATGAGTTCTGTTTGGATAGGCCGTATAACTGGCTAGGCCGCATAACAGAGTTCATTTTTTTGTGCTAAGCCCTCCCCCTCTTTTTTCGTCTTTTGTAGGGATCTGGCTAGCGAACTTCTCCATGACCGGTGTCGACGATAGAGTGAAAATACAACATTCTAGCGCATACATCAGACAGCTCAAAACTCCCCATACTTCGGAAGAATTTTCCCCACGCCTTTTTAGCATACACATTAAACAACTCAAGATACTTCATACTTCGGAAGAGTTTTCCCCAGGTGGTAGGAAGGGCCTTTAAACCTCGGAGAGTTGGACGGTGGTCAGGCATCGTTATGAACGTCCTGCCTTCATGGCTCTCCAAGTAGGCGAAACCACCATCAGGGATGATGTTTTGAAGGTATGGTCCTTCGGGGGAGCGGGGCTAAGGCATCCTCAATACGGAGGGGAGGATAGCATGCTATATTTGCCCTCCTCCAGGCAGCTCCTTGGGGATTCAACAGCTTTGTTTGCTTCTCAGCAGTAAAACATGACTTCCTTCGAGGGCCACAAAACTGCTTGAAGACGAAGTGCTGTCGAACCGAACTATGTATTGCCAGATTTTTCTTTCTTTGGTTTCTGCTGTCGATGTAGTCCTATAAATGTAATTGATCTTGAATAAGCAGAGTATGTTCACTCCATTTTTATTTGTGGTATTTTGTGGTGCTTGTACTAGAGGGCCTACGACAGAATTTGTGTTTTTGATAAAGGACATCCCACTGGGGGATTTTATGGACCTATTGCCCTTTTGTGCATCTGAAAATGCGAGCAAATAGATTTGAATGATATTTTGTGGACCTACTACTCTTTGGTACACCGATGGTGCGAGTAATAGATTAGGATAGATTTTATGGACTTATTACCCTTTTTGTGTACTGGCGATGCGAGTACTGATAATAAGTGGAGAGGAAACCAACATATTTACTCAGAGGTAATGATGAGCGGGTAAATATAGGCCAAAACAGAGCCTTCCTACTCAGAGGTAATGAGAACATGGTAGGAGTAGGCATAATAGGGGTACACAGAACCTCTCAGAGGTGCTATCAACGTGGAAGTTCTATGCATTGGGTGATTTGTTTATGATGGATGGAAAAACAACTCAGAGGTAATATAGACGTGGTTGTTTTTTTGTTTGGGAATTTTGTGGACCTATTACCTTTTTGTGAACTAATGGTGCGAGTAATAGATTTAGGACAAGTTTTATGGACCTACTACCCTTCTGCGCACTAGTGGTGCGGGTAATAGATTTTAAGGCAAACTCTGGTGGAGAAAAGCATTTAATGTGGAGGTTCATAGATATGACTAGGAGATGAGATATGAATCCATTCGGAGCAGTTAGAGAGTAAGTTCAGCGGTACTTGAGGGTATATAACTCAACAATCTGGGAGATTTTTATGTCAGAGTATAAGTTCAGCGATACCAGAGGGTACATAACTCATAATCTGAGAGATAGTTGGAAGATGTCATTTAGACATAATATTTCTTGAGGAACTTGCCGTTGATGGGCATCATGAGCAAGTCTCCATTTTATTTTATGAGACAGTACGCGCCGTTGTAGAATACGGTCTCGATGATGAACGGACCCTCCAATTTAGGCTAGAATTTGTCGGGGGTCTTATGAGTCATGACCAATGGTCTGCAAATGGCCAAGACAAGATCGCCGACTTGGAATATTCCCTGTTTGACTTTCTTGTTGAAAGCCCGAGAGATGCGCGCTTGGTAGAGCTCTATGCTTTGTTGAGCTTGTAAACGCTTCTCATGTAATGCTTCCAACTCTTATAGCCGTCGGCGGTAGTTATCGTCCGATGTTAACCGGTAAGTAAGGGCCACTCGAAGTGAGGGAATCTGAGTCTCCAATGGGAGGACTGCCTTGCTCCCGTAAACCAAGGAGAACGGTATATTTCCTGTAGCCGTATGAATTGTCGTACGATACACCCATAAGCACTCGCCAAGCTTTTCATTCCAGTCGCGTTTGTTTGCAGACACGAACTTTTTGAGGAGCTTGATTATGGTTTTGTTGAAAGCTTCAGCCAGACCGTTAGCCGATGGATTATATGTTGTCGAGGCCATTTTCTGAATTCGATTCTTGTCACAAAATCGATAGTAAGTGTGGCTTGTGAACTGCGGACCATTGTCGTGAATAATCCTCCGGGGCAGTCCAAAATAGTAGATGACGTGATGTTTTATGAAGCTAATCACATTCGATGTCCTAACCTTTGCCAATGGAACAGCTTCCGCCCATTTGGAGAAGTAATCGGTGATTGCAAGTATGAACCGATGCCCTCTAGACGACAGTGGGGTGATTGGCCCAATGATGTCCATTCCCCATGCTTCAAATGGCCAAGAGACCACTGTCGGATGCAAGAATTCAGATGGTAGATGTATGAAATCTGTATGGATCTAGCAAGCCTTGCACTTTTTTGTATAATCAACCGCATCTGCTACCATTGTGGGCCAGTAATAACCCATCCGGCGGAGACTATCTTGTAATTTCGGGCCAGGTCGGTGAGCCCCCCAAGTGCCGTCAAGAGCTTCACGTTAGGCTTCTTTGGCTTCTGCATTTGACAGACATCTTAATAGTAGCCCATCGTAGGATCGTCGATATAACATTTTTGTCTCCGTATCGTAGAAGAATCTGAGGGAGCGTCTTCTGATTGAAGTTGCTTCCTTGACATTCTCTGGCAGAATTACATAGACTGCAAAGTCGATGAGCGGGCGTCTCCAGTCTTGTATGTCGTTAGTTATCTGGATGGAGTAACTCATACCCAGTTGAAGATTGTTCCTGGGGCAGACCAGCTCATGGCCTATTATGTCGACTAGATGATGAGTGTCATTTGGAAGCACCAAGGAAGCGGCGAGACCTGCTAGGGTATCGGCTTCGATATTTTGGAGCCTAGGAAAGTGCTCTATAAAGAACCCCTCCAAGGTTGTAATGATGGCAATTGTTGTCTGATAATAGGGATCAGGTCCTCGTTGCGAACCTCGTATGAACCTCGGATCTGGTTAACAACCAACTGCGAGTCACCATATGCTTCCAGGTACCTGATCCCCACTTCCTTTACGAGTTGGAGCTCGATGACTAGAGCGTTATATTCGGCTACGTTGTTCGAACAGGGTTCTGTAAGAGAATACGCCCGGTTGACTACTAGTCTAGAGGAAGAAATTAGTACCATCCCGACTCTAGCAACGATATCACCTTATGGCCCCGTTCTTGAAGCACCATCGAAGAACATTCGCCAAATAGCGTCGTACAAAGTCATGTTTAAGGCGACGACTTCATCGAGAATTTTTTCATAAATTTTGGTTGTTTCTGAGCCTGGATGGGCTGCTAAGAAGTCAGCCAAGGCTTGACCTTTGATAGCCTTCTGCGGAATAAAAACCATGTCGTATGGGGATAATAGTATCGCCCAGGTGGCTAGACGAGAACTGAGTGCGCCTGTCTTGGTCATGGGAACCATGAGAGGATTAACTCGTAAAATAACATGGATGGTCTGTTCTGTCACATAGTATCGTGTTTTCTGAATGGCGAATACTAGGGCAAGGCACTCCTTCTCCACGGCGGTGTACCTATGTTCCGGTCCTACCATCATCTGGCTGAGATAGTAAATGGCTTATTCATGTTCCGCATCATTATTCTGTGCTAGCAGAGCACCGAGGGAGTGTTCCATCGCCCATACATAGAGCAAGAAGGGCTTTTCGACGACCGGGGCTACCAGAACTGGCGGATTCATCAGGTACTCCTTAATATCATCGAAGGCACGCTGACATTCCTCTTACCATATAAAAGAGACACCTTTCCTCATGAGTTGAGTGAAGGGTTAACATCGCCATGAGAGGTTAGATATAAACCTCTTGATATAGGCTAGTCTTTCCTAAAGGCCGCGGAGTTCGCGAAGGTTCCTTGGTGGATTCATCTCCAGGATTGCTTTTGTTTTGTCGGGATCTATGTGATTGCCCCGGGAAGTAATGACAAAGCCCAAGAACTTTCCGTTGGACCCCGCCAGGAAAGACTTGGTGGGATTCATCTTCAGTTTATGTGCTCGCATGAGGTCGAACACTCTTCTCAATTATGTAAGTGATCGTTTTTGGAGCGGCTCTTGATGGCGATGTCGTCAATGTAACACTCCACTATCTTGTACAAATGATCTCTGAAGATGACACCCATAGCCCGTTGATATGTCGCACCGACGTTCTTCAGGCCAAAGGGCATGACCGTATAACAATATACGTCGATCGGCGTTCGGAATAATGTATGCTTCTCGTCATCAGGAGACATCTTAATTTGATTGTATCCTAAAAAGCCATCAATAAAGGACATGCGCTCGAAGCCATACGTATTATCGATCATTATGTCAGTGATCGAAAGAGGGAATTCATCCGTAGGGTATGCTGCATTCAGATTACGGAAATCGATACAAATTCGTATCTTTCCGTTCTTTTTGATGACTGGCATTATGTTGGCTACCTAGTCTGGGTGCTGCTCTTCACGGATGAAATCGTTAGCTATGAGCTTGTTTACTTCCGCTTCAATGGAATTCATGATGTCCGGACGAAACCACCGCTGCTGTTGTTTGACTGGTTTTGCATCTGGATAAATGTTGAGCTTATGAAGTACAATCTCGGGGTTTAGCCCTGGCATGTCTTCATAGCTTCAGGCAAAGATATCGATGTATTCTCTGATGAGTTGTAAGAACGACTCCCGCTCGTCGTCTGTCAGACTTTTACTGACGAAGATTGATTTTGGAGAGGATTCATCGCCGAGGTTAACTTGCAAAACCTCATCTTCAGTGGAAGAATCATGAAGTTCAAAGCGTCATTGTGCATTTAGTTGCTAGACTCACGGCTCCAACTCAAGTGGTTCAAGTAGGTCTTCGTCTTCCTCATCGATATCGGCAGATGTCATGTTGACAGATAATATTTGTCTGAATATATCTCCAATACTGCTACCGGAGTCGTAAATGGGTGACTCGGACGAATGAGAGTGCTACTCGCATTGTTCATCAGAACTTTCGGGCATTGTTGGTGGAGTAACATATCCGAGGCCGCGTCTGGATTTGTGATAATGATCCCGACGTTTCCCTGTCGGTGTTGGCCGATGTAGAGGCAATCGTCGACTACTGCCATGATTTATACTCGTGGTAGCCTCCATGTCGTACCTCTGCTTTTGCTTTTGCATGAAGTACTTGGCTTGAGGACTATACAGGTAGAGCGGTAACCTTTCAGCGTCGGGTCCGAGATCGGACTCTTGTGGCATGAAAGATTGAGGACCTTCTTTTTCAGCCAAAGATGATCGTGTGATCCCATCCTCTTCTGTCTGGGACCAGGAAGTAAGCGCCTTTTACGGGAGCAAGTCGATTTGGGGTATGGACGGTTGTCACCCGCGTATACAGGCTAACGTCTAGACAGTCCCGTGCGGCATACGTTAGATTAGGCTTATCATACTCAGAATAGTCTAACGGCAGCCTCTTATTGATGAAATAAGGAATTTTATCCACAGGGATTATATCATCAGGAGAGGGGCTATCTACCTGAGTAACCAAGTATTTGGCGAGTTCTTCGTCCTTTTTGGCTACCCCCTGCGAGCTTAGAGGTCGGGATACTGTCTTGGGCAACTTGACCACCAACGGTTCAGTTTGAGGTATTGACTCGCCTGGGAGTGTTGGATCGACACTTGGCTGTTGGCTCATCTTGGGAAGATGGATGACAATTAGCTCAGCATGGGACTTTGCGTCTTCCGGTCATCATTGAGTAAATTTTGGTAATCATATTACCATCGGTGTTACAGAGGGCCTTCTATCTTCATGTTACCTTTGATTGGATTTCGGCAGTCGGATCACCATTGGCCCTATGACAGGTTTTGGCTCCTGGCTGGATCTCGGTAGACGGATGACCATTGGTTCCAACTGCGTAGGTGAGGCAGGAGAACCGAGCACCTCTTTATGCAAGGTTGCGACGAGGGGTGCGGCCTTGCCCGATTTACGGGCTTGGAGACGAATTCTCAAGGGTTCTTCTGGCCCTGTGATGGCTTCCAGTTCGTCAGTTATACATTTCCTGGATTTGTCATATAGACAAGCCTCCGAGGCATAATAAGACTCAACCCCTTTGAAGGGGATGTCGGCAAATTCAGTCTTCACGAAGCCGTGCCTACTGATATACTTGAAGCACTGGTGAAGGGTGGATGGCACGATCATATAGTCATGTATCCACGGACGTCCCAAGAGGATGTTGTAGGGCATGTCTACCTCTATGACGTAGCATGTAACTTCTGTCTTCAGGTCACCAATCTGGCACTTCAACCGGATCTTTCCTAGGGGATAGCTCCTTTCCGAGTTAAAACTGCTAATGGCAGTGTTGGTCGCTGCTAGTCGGTGCATAGGGATGACAAAAAGTTAGAGCAAGCTTTTTGGGATGATGCTTATTGACGAGCCAGGGTCGATATGCATTCGATCCACCTTGATGTCACCTATGTATCCAGTGTCGTATAAGGGGCGATCATGCAAATTGGTCTTGATGAACATGTCCTATGGAGTAAATACGATGTTGGACATTGTATCTGTGCTATCACCGCCCTATAGATCTGCTTGCGGGTCTTCCCCTGGAGGCTTGACCTGAGCTAAGTAGGCGTCATTATTTTGGAGTGCTTCTCTTAATGCGACACAAAGATCCTTGGAGAGCCTTAGGAGCTCGTATAACGACAACTTTGCTGGCGTATTAGCTAATTGTGCTAATATGTCACAGTTATAAGGTCTCTCCAGTCCCTGAGGTATGTCAGTGCGGAGTGGCCTGTCGATGCGGGTTTTCTTTGTTTTGGACTTATCCGCCAGTGGAGGCTGAGATGGCCTTGGAACATCAGAGGAAAGCAACGTTGCCGGCTGAGGATCTTCGGCTGAACTATCCCGTGCAGGCTGGACTTGTGCTCCAGACAGGGTAACAACGGCTGCAGCTTCTTCAGCTTCGACTGAAATTGTATAGCAGGATCTAGATTTCCTGCCCTTTTTCTTGCTGGTAGGAGATGACACCTCCTCGGTAACTTCGGGCACCAAGTCTGGATGCACCTACATAATCTCTCCTCGCGATGTGGTGAGGGGTACCAATCCAGATGTCTGGCTCCGGACGGGTGGAAGACTAGTAACCTCCATCGTTGCCCGAAGGACAGGTATGACCCCGTCTAGAGTGCTCGTTGGAGGGAAATTATCGAACTGAATAGACACCATATTTGCTGCCACGGTAACCTCTTCAAAGTCTATCGACAGAGCTTTGGAGTCGATAAGATTCTGAATGTACCGCTTCAATTGGAAGCAGTCATGAGTGGCATGATGGACATAACTGTAGAAGTAATAATACTTTGGGTCCTCCATTTCTGCTGCTCGGGGCTCGCGCCTTGGAGGAGGGAGCTGGATCCTACCCCCTTGTAAGAGCATATCGAAGATAGGTTTGACATGACTATCTTTAAATGAATAATTAACCTTGGGCCACGGACCTTTCGTCTATTTTTATTCGGGCTTCTGAGTCGCATCAGCAACCATGGCCTGTTTGCCCTTATTATCCTGGTTGGTAGTGGCGCCACTGTTGTTGTTGCAGGGGGGTGGGACCAGGACGTCTGCTTTTATCCTCTCTATCTGGGATATGTAATCCCAACTGGCGAGCTTTCTTCAATTTTGCCTCTGTATTGGTAGCACTTATGATGAAGGTCGTCCAATCCCTGAACTGATCGACACCTATCCAGAGGCTAATTGCAGGGAGCA
The DNA here is from genome assembly GCA_029216955.1 of Iris pallida. Taxonomy (NCBI): domain Eukaryota; kingdom Viridiplantae; phylum Streptophyta; class Magnoliopsida; order Asparagales; family Iridaceae; genus Iris; species Iris pallida. The sequence goes on from JANAVB010016195.1 coordinate 10,022,785, forward strand.
TCTTCTTCTGGCAGATTTCAATCAAGGAGCTCTCATGATTGCCTTGGGACAATCTCATTATGGTTTGGCGGAACCGCTCGATATAGTTCCTTGTTAGCTCCCTTTCTCCCTGAACGACGTCCATGAGAGACGACATCATTACATCATGCCCCACTTCGTAGAATCTTTCCAGGAACATGTGTTTGAAGTCGTCAAAAGAATGGATGCAGTTGTTGGAGAGGTTGCGGTACCAGTCGAACGCAATCCCCTCCAATGCTCCAATGAATAATCGCGTGAGGATGGCGTCACTATGTGGCAATTGGTCGGTTGTGACATCAAAGTAAGTCATGTACCGACTAGCGGAGGTCTTTCCATCATAAGAATCGATATAGAATGGCTTGTACTGTGGTGGAAAAGGCACATCTCTCCATGCTACGGGATATGGATGACGTATTCTAAGGTCCCGATAGGAGTCTCGGGCATTGAACATTGCTCGAAGCTCCTGGACTTCCCTCCTTGCCTCATTGGCTTTATCAGTAGCTGAGGGAATGGATGCTCCTAAGGGATCATCACCCAAAAAAAGGGGCGGTCGTGTTGGAGTCTGCGTTGACTGCGGGTCCCAAGCTTCTTTGTCCGTGCATTCTGGCCGGTTGTGTTTGTAAGGCGGCTTTGATTTTGTCTACGGACTTGACCAAAGACAGGAGCATGGCTTCAATTACTTATAGACATTGTCGATCAGAAGGTGTTTCATGATCATCGTCGGCCATAAAGACTGTCCGCACATGGTAGAGATGGAAGGGACCGTCACAGAGGTGCTCTTGGTGTCATACCCCGGTGCCGAAAAATCATCGGAGAATGTCAGAATGTCTTCCTCCTCGAACTCGGAAGGGGTGCTACCCCCTATGCAGGAAATTACATTATCTTGGTGAGGGTGGTGATCTTGAAGGAAATCCATGTCTGTTGTACAGTTCTGGGGGGACCTCTACCCCCTGTATGTGCTTTTGGTACATCAGATTGTCACATATATTGAGGGGACTGCTACCCCCAGCTTTATTTCCTCTCAAGGAGGCCGAAGGTGTACCCCCGGCTGCCGGAAGCTTCTTTTCGGATCGAGTGCCTAAATAGACACCCCCTGTGGTTGTCGATGGGAACCCCCCAGATGAGGGTCTTCTTGCAATACTGGCCAAGATGGCCGGGCTGGAAGAGCTTATCTTCGTTCCTCCCTTGCCAGGAGGAACCTTTTGAGTTGAATTACAGGAGATAAAAGGAAACTCCTCGTCCCCTGGAATTTGCACCTGTTTCTTGAGTTTTTGTCGGGCAAGTGCTGGCTGCTGTAGTTGTTAGAAAATTGACTGCCGACCTTCAGGTGCTGCTAATTTGTCACATCATCAGTTGATGATGACTCGGGTGCAACAACGGCTCGAGAGGGACTCTTTGCATGCCAATGTTGCCACCTTGCATTCGTGAGTAATCACCTCACGCAAGTCGGTAGCAAGATGATCTACCTTTGCACCACACTTGTGGACTCGGGTATCCCGAGCACACGGGTGCTTAGGTATCATATTTGCTTCCTGATCCGTGGCTAGTAAAAGTACTTTCTCTGGATCGTTAGAGGAAGAATTTAAAGACCCACCCTGTCCGTTAGCCCTGGGGGACTGGAAGTGGGTGGTTCTGTAGAACTTTTCGTCGGAAGCCCCTGTAACAGTCAACGGAGCCCGCTGACAATCAGCAACTTGGACAGTTAACTGGGCTGGTTGGGCCCGTACTGCCCTAGACTTTTTTGACTTAGCACCTGAAGTCGTATAGTAAAAAGAGTCCAAATTGATACATCCCACATTCTCAACGGGCCGCATGGCGTCGGGCCCGCATGAGAGGCGGTCGAACACAGAGCTTCTGACAGGGCCGCATGAGACATCCTGTCTGAGGCCAGGATTGGCTGCCACATGGACCATCTTCTTGCGGCTAGAGCTGGCTGCCGCATAGACCATCTTCTTGCGGCTATAGCTGGCTGCCACATGGACCATTTTCTTGCGGCCAGAGTTGGCTGTCGTATGAGTTGTCTGCTTGCGGCCAGAGTTGGCTTCCGTATGGACAGACTGCCCATCTGCCTTATGCGGCTTCTTCTTTGTCCGCATGGATTTCCCTTGTGCCCCCAAAAACTCAGCATCGTAGTATTTCTTTCTGCTGGATTTGGGGACAGTGAGGTCCTCTACAGTCGGAAGTAAAGCCGCAGGAGAGTTTTGGTCACCGTCTTGGGCTGCAGAAGGAGCTTCTTCGGGAACTTGGTCAGGGGCAAAAGTTTTGTGCGCCGACGTCCTACGAGTCCTCTTTGGGTTGGTTTGCTTCTAAGACGGGCTGACATTCCCTTCAGAGACCATTTCTTCGAAGGCTTGTTGGTCAAAACGAACCATAAGCATTTGTTGCGTAGCGCCGAACTTGGACGCGTCAGATTGCATCACCAGCTTCTCATCAGAAGAGAAGGACGTCCCCAGCAGAGTCGCTATCGTGTTCGCCATAAAAAAAAACAAAGACAGGTATTACAGAACACTGAAATTGATTGCTAACTCGCTTGTACAAAGAAAAGCCTCGAAAGAAATCCTAGGAAACAATCTAAGTACAGTTGTTTAGTTTTGATTCTGGGGGGTGACGGTGGAGGCTCGGGAAAGTGCTACCAACTCTGCCTTACTCCGTGGACTATCTGACGCAGTCTTTAGATCTTGAAGAAATGTCACAACCCGTACCCTAGAGTAAGGGCATGAGAAGTGGGTACGTCCAGCCTACGCCGCAGTGTCGGAGGTAGAATGCTGTCCTAGGTCACAACATCTAACAATATAATTCTAAGCAGTTTATACTCCCCGAATGGGGGTGACATAGCAGAAAGTAAACTCAATCACAACTAAGGAAGAAGAAGCACGATATGATATAGAACTCAAAGAAATATAGATGATCAGAAGAGTCTAAGATAACATCTCAGGAAACATCCAAAAATACAAGTCTCAACTACTGAATATGAAAGAATATATACAATCTAGATCTCAATGACAGAAATAAAGTCTAACTAAGCTAGTCTCAAGACAACGTAAGTAAGATAAAGCCTAACTAAACTAGTCTAGGCAGTAGGGGTAATGTCATCAGCTAGAGCTGGGTACTCCTGAGAGTCCAACTCACAAGTGTCGTCTAGGGCTGTCCCATAGAAAGTATCCACACAGGCCTCCTCCTCGTCCTCTGTAATATTTTCAACAGGTCCAGTCAGGACAGAGCGAGCACAATACATCTCAACAGTTCATAGCAGGTTAGAAAATATAATCATGCAGTAAAGTAAGATACAAGAACTGAAAGAAAGTACATAATGTAAACAGGGAGAGAACTGTAATAAAAATATCTACTATAAGTAGTGAACTAACAGTGGCTAGTGAGTCAGAGTACAATATAAACATGTGAATGGCATAGGAGATTCTGATGCTACACTACGGAAAGATTCTGATGCTACACTACTTGGACATTATTCACATGTCTACTTCTACTCTCCCGTACCCCAATCAATACACAAGGATCCAGCCAGGTTATGTTATGATTCCATGCAATGGCCCACAAGGGGTGATACATGGTAGGCCCATAAATGGATGATTCTTGGAATGCCCATAAATGGGAGATTCAAGGAGACTCTGTGATCATGAGAGTACATGTCACAAGTGATCAATGAACCATGAAGCATAGTGATACACAATGTAAGTAAAACGTATAGAACATGTAGTATCCGATGCTCCTGAAGGATAACATCTCAAGAAAGGATCTATATAGTACTAATATGTGTGACCAACGTAAAAGTATCAAGTAAAGTAATTTAAAGCAGGAAAATAATTCTAAACAGGATATGAAATGATCAGAGAATGTACTCGCCTGGTATCTGAGTGTCCGGATGAATTGTACTGTCCGAGGAGAGGTGTCTGGCTCATAATCAGAACAGCACAAGTCAGAACAAGTCTAATATGATAACAAGATGTAATTCAATGCATTCTACATAAATCTAGGTCAATCTAGGCCAAAGTCAACTCTTGGTCAACCTTAGTCAACCAAGAAGTCAAACCCAGGTCAAACAAGCCAAACTAGGTCTAAACAAGTTAATCTAGGCTCATCAAGTCTAAACTAGTCTATCTAGTCCAATCTAGACCCAACCAAGTCTAGCCTTGCTAGCACACACATATCAAGAACAACAAGTCAAAAACAAGTCTAGTTAGCTAGTGCACAAAGGACCATAGGCTAAAAGCTATCCACACACATCACATCACTATATACACATAGATAGTCTATTTATATACACAAACATCATATATATTATCCATACATTCATATATGCATATTTGCATCTAGATATACATAAGCTCATACATAAATACATATATACATAGATACATAGAGAGGTAGTGAGATAGGAATTAGGTGTCAAGTGTGTGGTACATAGTGTATAGGTGTCACAGTGTACATGGCAAGTGAGGGTGCAAGTGTGTGTGAACAAAGTTGTCAAGATAGAGTGTATACAAGTGAGTGTGTGTGTGTGTGAAGAGTGAGAGTTAAACAATGAGGGAAAACAGTGAATGGAGAACTGGAAATCAGTGAACCCACATGACAGTTAACCTATAAACTAAAACACAGATTTGAGTTCAACTAATGGTAGTGTTAAGGAGAACTCTTGACAGTTCTCAGGAACTTAAATCTCAGGTTTGAGAGTTCAAACCAATGACAACTCTCAAATGAACTTAATCTCAGATTTCTCAGTACATAGATCATAACAAACTCAGATTTAACTCAAAGTGAAATAGAAAATGAAATCAATACATTAACCACTGTTTTCAGTCCCTAACTTCAACCCACCAATTTCGATTTCACTTTCCAACCAATTCACACCAAAATCGAAACCCAAGTAGTACATGCATAGACACAACATAATAGGGTCTTAAACCATGTAATTAACAGTATTAACTAAGCTAAAATAGATGCCAAAATCCAAATTTGAAAACTGGAAATACATAAAAATACATGTTTCAGTCCAAAATAGTGTAAATAGGATTTGATGGGTTAAAACATGCTAAGATGTAAATGTAATGGTTGGTAATGCAGATATAACCTGTGCACGTGTCTTAGGGCCCAATACATGTCCACCACAATATGACACGACGTGTCCAACACAAAATGACCAAAACAGACAAACACAGAACATTCATACAAACACTACATCGTGTACGAGTGCACGCGTGTCGTGCACCCGACACATGTCAAACCAAATCTCGTGCTCATGCATGGGGGTACGTCTAGGGTCCAGCTACCTGTCCAACACCCTGAATTATGTCCACATGTGTCGTGTCCTGACTTATCAAGCCGTATCAGTGGCCGAAAACCCAATGTACGCGTGCAGTGCAAAATTAGAGCACGAGCTCGTGCTCGCTCAACACGACACGGGGACACATGAGACTTGACGCACGTGGTGTCAGTCAATGCCCCTAGCCACGTGTTAAGTGGTTCGTGTCGAGTCGCCGTGTTCGTAGAGAAATTTACCCCGAGTAGCAGGAGAATACTGTAGCCGCATGCGGGGACTGTGTTCGTGTCCAAATCCTGACGCGACACAACACAAAAACAACCTCAGACCAAAAAAAATCCATAAGCAATAATTAACCCTAGAAATCTATTCAATTACTTTCCTAAAAATAGATCGAAATGCCCTTTGGGGCATTTCGACAATCACCTATGCCTACAGTCGGATACGTGTCTAATATGGATACGAAATGGGTCCACCTGACACGAAACCAAATCCTACTGTTAGGGGACTCCAAGGGATAGGCTACCATGCAAAGAAAACTAGAATTTAATGGTGTTTAGATGGTTTTACCTATTGGTGAGCTTTTCAAGAAAAACCCATTTCTAGAACTTTTTCCTTTGATAGCAAACTCTCCCAAATTCCTCTCCTACTGAAATTTCCTTCCATGGACAGAAAGTATAGATGAATTAGAATCTAATGCAATTAGTTTGGATTGAAAAGGAATTAAAATGGATTTTCTATGAATTAATGAAGTTGGAAAAATACCTCTTCTTCTCAAGCTTTGTGAAATTTCCTAAAGAGGCTTAACCTAATAGAAGAGACTACTTATTAGGTGGGGTTCCCTAGGCTAGTGTGGCTGGCCAACTAAGTTAGGGTTAGGGTTTGGCAATAGCTACTGGGCTTTGGGCTTTGTTTCGTAAGTTAAGGCTATGTGATTTCCTTTTGATCCCAAAACCATGAGTCATGACTTATGACTTCTCTATTCTATGGTTAACTTGAGTCTAATGACTAACCATGGGTTAACTCTAGTCTAACTAGGGTTACATGACCTAACCAAGTCTAAAAACAACTAGGGTTAGCTTCTAGGTTAGTCTACCAAAGTCAATGCTAGTCAAAGTCAACCTAGTCAACCATCATTCAAATAATTCCAAAATAAATCCTAAAAATTCTCATAAATTCAAATAAATTATAATAAATTCAAATAACCTTAAAAATGACAAAAATACCCTCAAACTAGAAATATAGTAGTGACAAATCTACCCTCCTTAAAAGAATTTCGTCCTCGAAATTGAAAGGCGAAACGCAACTGATGAGAAGGATACAAAGTATACCTCAAGATCCAAAAAGATACGGGTATCGCTCGCGCATCTCATCCTTCCGCTCCTAGGTAGACTCTCCTGGAGAATGATGCCTCCATACAACGTGAACCAAAGGTACCACCTGGTTCCTCAGTACCTTCTCCCGTCGATCCAGAATCTCCACTGGCTGCTCTGGATAGCTGAGAGAAGGCCCAACCTCAATCTCCGAATGATCGAGCACATGGCTAAGGTCAGCCACGTACCGTCTAAACTGTGATACATGGAATACATTGTGGACCCCCACTAGTACAGGTGGCAAGTCTAGCCTGTATGCCACGTCACCGACTCTCCCGCTGATAACGAAAGGGCCGATGAAGCACGGGCTAAGCTTTCCACCTTCACCAAAATGTATCGTACCACGAGTCGGAGATATCCTCAAGAAAATGTGGTCTCCAACCTAATCACAAGCAAGGTCTCAATTTAGTTATGATAAACAAACCTGATCAATAAAACACAAACCCTAAATCTAATCCTACTCTAATTTGTACCTCAAACTCCAACGGCCTCCGGTGGCTATCGGTCCAGCGCCGATGTCTGTCCTGTGCCACGCGAAGTCTGTCCCTGACAAGCTTCACCTCCTCGGCTGCGTCAACAACCATCTCTGGTCCGAGTAAAGCTCGCTCACCAACATCATCCCAAGATAAGGGCGTACGACACCTACGCCCGTACAGAGACTCGAAAGATGATATCTCAATGCTGGCCTGAAAACTGTTGTTGTAAGCAAACTCCACCAAATGTAGATGATCCTCCCAGGAACCTCTAAAGTCTAGGACGCACGTCCGCAGCATATCCTCAAGTGTCTGAATAGTCCTCTCTGACTGTCCGTCCGTCTGGGGGTGGTATGCAGTACTAAACTTGAGCTGAGTGCCCAAGCTGGTCTGCAGACTCCTCCAAAAATAGAAAGTAAAGCGACTATCCTGATCCGAGATGATGCTGACCGGAACCCCATGAATCCTGACTATCTGTCGTATGTACATCTCCGCGAGCCTCTCTGTGGACGTACCCACCTTGAATGGTAAGAAGTAGGCCGATTTGGTCAACCTGTCAACGATGACCCAAATTGCGTCTTTCCCTCCTGGTGTACGCGGCAATCCAGATACGAAATCTATAGTGATATGCTCCCACTTCCACTCGGGAATGGGCAATGGCTGCAACAATCCACCGGGCCTCTGCCTCTCTGCCTTGACCTGCAGACAGACCAAGCACCTAGCTACGAAACGAGCTACCTCGCGTTTCATCCCGGACCACCAAATATGCTCCTTCAGATCTCGGTACATCTTGTTAGCACCAGGGTGTATAGAGTATTAAGATCTGTGGGCCTCCTGTAAAACCTACTCCCTGAGTTCTCCGCTGGGCACACATAACCTGGAACCATGCCTCAAGGCACCATCCTCTGCAAGAGAAAACTCGTCATCCAGCAATCCTGCTCGAACCTGCTCTCGGAGACACCGCAGAGCAACGTCCTCAAATTGTGTCGACTTGATCCTCTCTACCAAGTCTGACTGAATCTGCCGGCCCCATATCTGCATCTGCACTCCGGGCACAATCACCTCAATCCCGAGGCTCTCTAAGTCTGCAAGCAAGTGCCGATCCATAGTCAAACACGTGGCCGTCGGATACCTACTCAAGGCATCGGCAACTACGTTGGCCTTTCCTGGGTGATACTGAAGTGATATGTCAAAGTCTTTCATCAACTCTAGCCATCTGCGCTGCCTCATGTTCAGCTCCTTCTGAGTGAACACATACTTTAAGCTCTTGTGAACTGTAAAAATCTCCACCCTCTCTCCATACAGATAGTGCTTCCACAACTTCAGAGCAAATATCACTGCTGCCAGCTCCAGGTCATGGGTAGGGTAGTTCTTCTCATGGGGACGTAACTGCCTGGAAGCCTAGGCAATCACCTTCCCGTGCTGCTGTAATACAAAACCCAACTCCTTCCCTGAAGCGTCACTATAGATAGTGAATCCTCCTGATCCTGAAGGCAATGTCAGAATCGGAGCTGTCGTAAGCCGCTTCTTCAACTCATCAAAAGCTGCCTGACACTCCTCTGACCAAATATACTCAGCATCCTTCCGGGTCAACCGAGTCAACGGTTCTGCAACCCGGGAGAAATCCTGCACAAATCTTCTATAATATCCTGCCAGCCCCAAGAAACTGCAGATCTCTGCAACTGAAGTCGGCGCTGCCCATGTCTCAACTGCTATGATCTTTTTGGGGTCAACTGAGATCCCATCTCCAGTCACCACATGCCCTAAAAAGTTAACCCGGTCCAAGAAGAACTCACACTTGGAGAGCTTTCCATAAAGCTGCTCCTTCCTGAGAGTCTCCAGTACTATCCTCCAATGCTCCTCGTGCTCCTCCTCAGTCTTGGAATATACCAAGATGTCATCAATGAACATCACCACAAACTGATCCAGGTACTGGTGGAACACCTTGTTCATTAGGTTCATAAACACTGCTGGTGCATTGGTTAACCCAAACGGCATAACCAAAAACTCAAACTGCCCGTACCGCATCCTGAAAGCGGTCTTGGGAACATCCTCCCCCTTCACCTTTACATGGTGAAATCCTGACATCAGATCAATCTTGGAAAATACCCGAGCTCCGCTCAACTGGTCAAAAAGATCATCGATCCGCGGCAGTGGGTATCTGTTCTTGATCGTGAGGTTGTTGAGTGCCCTATAGTCAATACACATCCGTACTGACCCATGCTTCTTCGGCACAAATAATACTGGTGCACCCTATAGTGACGAACTCGAACGGATGAAGCCCTTGTCCTGCTGCTCATCCACCTACTTCTTCAGCTCCACCAACTCACTATTGTTCACCCGATAGACATGCTGAGAGATAGGTTCCGCTCCCGGAACCAAGTCTATCGAGAACTCAATGTCTCTGTCTGGTGGTAATCCAGGTAACTCCAATAGAAAAACATCCATATACTCTGCTATCAAGGGGTGTGGAATCGTCTGCTCTTCAACAGAGACTCCACAGAAAACTTCGCTGCTCTGCTCCGCCTGACGTCTGGAGAACTCGAACTGTGGCTCTCCCAGCACTCTGAAGAGAACTATACCCCCTCTGCAATCAATGCTGACGTGGTGCCTGCTCAACCAATCTATACCGAGTACTATATCGTAGTTCGACAATGGCATTACGAGCAGGCTCACCTCCAACTCACGGCCTCCCAAAACAACACTCCGACGCTTACAAACATCACTCACGAAGATAATGCCACCCCCGATCGTGATCTTGTAAGTCCTAGGCAACGATTCAGCTATGATACCGTGTCTAATCATAAATGATACTGATATGAAGCTATGCGAAGCACCGGAATCGAATAATGCAAAAGCTGGACTGGAGTCGAGAAGAACCGAACCTGCGATCAGCTCTCCTATCACCTCTGCATCTCCGGCCGCCATGGCAAAAGCTCGCCCCTGCTGGCCTCCCCTGGCCTGCTGCTGGTGCTGGACGAACCTCTGCTGCTGTGTCGGCAGGGCTGGTCCCCTCTGATGGCCTGCTGGAGCTCTGACTGCTGCTCCCTGAGCTGCTCGTCCCATGCGACTCTCCCTCATCTGGTGGTCTGCTGAACCACACACTAAGTACTGGCCCAGCCTCTTTCGGTACTCATTGAAGACATGCCCAGGCTTCTTGCAGTAAGCACAAGTGATAACCTGTCTCTGGCCCTGCTGGTGCTTGTAGAAGCATAGAAAAGAATAAAAAAAGATCCATACGGCCAGGGAGCCCCATGCGGCTCAGAGAGTTCATGCGGCTCAAGGATCCATGCGGCTCAAGCGTCTATACGGCTCAAACAAGTTCTATGCGGCTCAGAGAGGAGCCACGTGGCCTGCAAACAGCCCTTTCGTTTGTCCTTTACTGCATTAAATGCCTTGACGGCTGACAGCCCTGACACATGACAGCCCTGACACAAAAATACAATTATGACTCCGTCATAATGGTAGACTCCTAGGAAATGAAGGAAATCTCTGACACGATCCCCCGAGATCTAGAAACTGTCATGCGGCCTTGACACCTGGACAGTCGCATGCGGCTCAAGTAGAGACCACCCCCATGCGGCTCAGGCCAAAGCTGCCCCATGCGGCTCACGAAGACTATTCCCATGCGGCTCACGAAGACTATCCCTATGCGGCTCACGAAGACTATCTTTATGCGGTTCACGAAGAAGGCACCCATCATGCGGTCACCTACACTCATGCGGCTCAGATCATTACCATGCGGTCCAAATGTTCAGGGATCCACTCTCAAGCAGCCTTGACACGTGGCCAGCCTTATGCGGCTCAATGAGGAGCAACCTTCCTGCGGCTCAGATTTATGCAGTGGCTCATGGTTAAGACACGTGGCATGATAGCGGGGCACGTGGCATCAAATTGATCGAAATCCCTCAACAGATCCTAATAAAATATTGGGATCAAATCAGATCATTTACAATCAAGCAAATTAATGACACGTGTCGAGAAATCCGAGGTTGGCATGACAAATCAGGAGGATTTATGTCAATCATCATTAATTATCCACAAAAGATTTGATACAATCATATTTATTGCTCAAATCTCGTATATTCAAGATGAACGGCTCAGATCCAGTGATCCTTAGCCGCCGACTTTTAAGAATGGGCAATAATTGCAAACCCTAATGATGCCCTCCACTCTTATAAATAGCAAGGTGCCTTTCCCTTGCGAGGAACACATACAGAGATAGGAGATTCTCAGATAAAAAAAAGAGAGACATAGAGAGCCAGATAGCTAGAGAGAGAATATACAGAGCCTGAAAGGAGAGCATTTCTTCATCAACGCCAAACAGTTCTTCTACAGAGCCAAGGCTGTACCCGATCGTCCAAGGAGTAAGGCAGAGCTGCCGTTGCTTTTTCGAGCCTCTATCGTCACCCCCAAGAATCTAAAATAAACAATTGTACTTAGATTGCTGTACCTAGGTTTTCGTCCCTAGGCTTTCTTTGTACAAGCGAGTTTGTATTGTGAAGTAAAAGCCCAGTCCTCCGATAATTGTTCTGCTCTTTTATATTTTATGGCAAACACGATGGTGGCTCTGCTGAGGACAAACTTCTCCACGGCTGAGGAGTTGGTGACGCAATCGGATGCTGCCAAACTTGGCTCCACGCAATAGAAGATGGTCGTCCGCTTCGACCAACAGGCGTTTGAAGAAATGCTCTCTGAGGGAGGCGCTGGCCCGGTCCAGAAACGAACCCACACAAAGAAAGCTCGCAGCGAGTGGAGGCCAAAATCATTTGCTCCTCCCCAAGCTCTGGACGGAGTACTCTCTACTGCCCAAAACGGCGAAGACGACTCTCGCACGGCCCTACTTCGAGCCATAGAGGACTCTGCTGTCCCCAAGTCCGGCAAAGAAAAGCAATACGATGCTGGACTTGCAGGGGCAAAGAGTGATTGCATGTGCTCTAGGAAGAAACCAAACAAGGGTACTAGCCGCAAGACGAAGACTCATGCGGCCAAGATTGCCATCCGTATGAATGATGACCTTGCGGCTGAGACTGCTAACCAAGGGCATAATACTCATGCGGCCAGGATTTCCAGCCGTATGGAGAACATTCATGCGGCCAGGACTTCCAGCCGTATGGAGAAGAACTATGTGGCTACGCCTGCCAGCCGCATGAAGATTATTGATGCCAGACGCATGACGCCTACTCCACGTGGCTCTGTCTTCGACCGCCTCTTCTATGGTCCTGATCTCTTGTGCTCCCAAGAAGACATGTCTGATTCTCTTCAGCACCACTTAGACTCTTCCTACTATGTGCCCTCACGCACTAGAGTGAAGAAGTCTAGGGCAGCACGAGCTTGGCAAGCTCGGTCCGCTGATCCGACCTCTGACCATCCGAGCGTCCCATACACTGTCATGCGGGCCTCTGATGGGAAGTTGTATAGAACCACTCGAGTCCAGTCCCCGGCGGCAAACGAACAGAGAGGTTTCCAAAAGTCTTCCAAAATCCAGGGAGCAAACATGGTCGATCCAGACCCATATGACTTGCGTGAGGCCATCCTCCACAAACGCAAGAAAAGAGAAGGTGCATCGGGGTGCAAAGAGTCCTCCCACGGACGTCACTGCACCCAAGTCATCGTCAACTGTTGTTGCAATAATGCGACGATACGAGAAGACCGACAGTCCATCTTCCAAAGACTACAACAACCATGTTCAGAAGATGAGGCACTTCCCGTCGTCTCCTGCAACTCTGCTCAGAAAATCCCCACCGATAGGAAAGGAAAGAAGACAAATATTCCTAGCACGAAGATTTCAACCACCACGACTAAGAAATTATCGTCTAAACGGGTGCCCACCACCAGAGTTTTCCAAGGTACCCGTTCAAAGACGAAATCTGCTACAGTGGGAGATTCATCGTCCACACCACTAGGGGTTGCTAGGACGGGGGTAGCACTCCTCAGAACATCCACGATAAACCGATGTTCCAAGAAGATGAGCCCGAAGAAACAACTCTTCCATCAGATACAGCAAGGGCAGACGTCCCCGAGGACGTCCACGACTCCCAAGATGAAGCAAACTCTGAAGCTGGGGGTACTATCCCTTCTGAGTCCGAACCAGAGGAAGACATTCCCATATACCCTGATGACTTCTCGCTACAGGGGTATGAGTCGGAAGACACGTCCTCCACCGTGCCATCCATCTCTCCTCACGTAAGGACGGTATTCATGACGGACAGCAACCAAGGTGGTTCCAGTGATCGCCAACGCATCGACACTCTGGAGGCCATACTGCATGCCTTGGTCAAGTCTGTGGACAAGATCAAAGCGGCCCTTCCAAATCTGCAAGGAGGGACGCCTGGCCAAACAAGCGCGAGTCCCGCGGTCAATACGGACTCGAATTCTGCGGCACCAAATTTGGGCAACAATCCTCCTGAAGTAACGGCACCCACCGCTGTGGATGAGGCCCGAGAAGCGAGAAGAGAGGTCCAGGAGCTCCGAGCCATGTTTCACGCTCGAGAAAACTCTCAAGACCTCAGAATACGGCAACTATACCCTGCTGCATGGAGGGATGTCCCCTTCCCGCCAAGATATAAGCCGTTCAACATCAACCCGTATGATGGTAAGACCTCCGCCAGTCGGTACATCACTTACTTCGAGGTCACCACCGACCATCTGCCCCATGACGATGCCATCCTCACACGATTATTTATTGGGGCATTGGAAGGAGTCATCTTTGACTGGTATCGCAACCTGCCAGACAACTACATCCACTCCTTCGCCGGCTTCCATCCTGCAGCTCATCCACCTACTTCTTCAGCTCCACCAACTCACTATTGTTCACCCGATAGATATGTTGAGAGATGGGTTCCGCTCTCGGAACCAAGTCTATCGAGAACTCAATGTCTCTGTCTGGTGGCAATCCAGGCAACTCTTCTAGAAAAACATCCATATACTCTGCTATCAAGGGGTATGGAATCATTTGCTCTTCAACCGAGACTCCACAGAAAACTCTGCTGCTCTGCTCCGCCTGACATCTGGAGTACTCAAACTCTGGCTCCCCCGACACTCTGAAGAGAACTCTGCCCCCTCTGCAATCAATGCTGGCGTGGTGCCTGCTCAATCAATCCATACCGAGTACTATATTATAGTTCGACAATGGCATTACGAGCAGGCTCACCTCCAACTCACGGCCTCCCAAAACAACACTCCGACCCTTACTAAAGTCAGTCACGAGGATAATGCCACCTCCAGTCATGATCTTGTAAGTCCTAGGCAACGATTCAGCTATGATACCGTCTCTAATCGTAAATGATACTGATATGAAGATATACGAAGCACCGAAATCGAATAATGCAAAAGCTGGACTGGAGTCGAGAAGAACCGAACCTGCGATCAGCTCTCCTATTACCACTATATCTCTGGCCGCCATGGCAAAAGCTCGCCTCTGCTGGCCTCCCCTGGCCTGCTACTGGTGCTGGACGAACCTCTACTGCTGTATCGGCAGGGCTGGTCCCCTCTGCTGGCCTGCTGGAGCTCTGACTGCTACTCCCTGAGCTGCTCGTCCCATGCGACACTCTTTCATCTGGTGGTCTGTTGAACCATACACTAAGCACTGGCCCAGCCTCTTCCGGTACTCATTGAAGACATGCCCGTGCTTCTTGCAGTAAGCACAAGTGATAACCTATCTCTGGCCCTGCTGGTGCTGTCTCGGCTGCTGTTGCTGTCTCTGCTGGAACGGCTGCGGCTGGAACTGCCTCGGCTGCTGGTGCTGAAAGTGAGGCCTCTTGGCCTGGCCTCCGCTGCTACTTCCTCCAACTGGGTCTTGCCCCCTCTTGAGCCTAAGCTCAAGATCATCCTCAGCCATAAGGCTCCCATCAAGATCTCCTCGAAAGTGGCATCCATGTTGCCCTTGGTCAAGGACTTGACTTCCTTGACCAAACCCTTCCGGAACTCTGGGCCTTCGTCGTCTCGCTCAAGCCCTCTACGAATCTGCCGAGGCGGCCGAACTCCCCAGCGTACTCCTCTACTGACAGGCTCCCCTGAACTAAGCTCTCGAACTGCGACTCCAAGGCTCGTAGCGCTGAATCTGGAAAGAACTTCTTCTTGAAGAAGCCCTTGAACTCCTCCCAGGTCTGTCCAGCTACCCCCACACTGGGGTCTGACTGATACTAGGTGCGAGCAAGATCTCGCATCCGGCTAGCTGCTACATTTATCTGGAGATCTATCGGTATCCGGGCCAGGCGAAAGATCTTCTCTATATGCTCGATCCACTCATCAGCATATAGAATCACCTCCGTCCCCAGGAAGTCTCTGGGGCTCATCTTCTGGAACTGCTCTATCCTCGGTGTCCTTGGCTGCTGAACCACTGGTCGAGCTGCGACTGTCGTAAGGGCCAACTCCATGCCCCAGTCCTGTCGGGCCTACTGCCGGTCCATAAACTGCTGGAAGTAAACAAACATCTGTGTCGCATCCACGTATCCTGTAAGCGGTGGCTGCTGGAACTGCATCTCTAGGATGACTGGGTCCTGCCTCCTAGCTGGTGGAGGCATACCCCCTGCTGCTGCTGCTGATGCTGAAGCCCCAATATGACCAGAGGAGGTAGGAGCTACAGTCTCCTGTCCCTGCTGAACTGGCTGAGAGGTAGCAGTCCCCTCTACAGCATCCCCATGAATGGTACGCTGCGACCGCGTCTCCACCATCCTGAAGACAGACTAACAAGAGTATGAATTTCTGAGAAAGAAGCGATATAACAAAGGCGGACAGATTAAATTCAAAAGAATCAGTTGACAATAAGGATTTAGATGGCAATAAAAGAGTTTTTCCTAATGTGATTGAGTACCTGGAAAACTAATATCCTATATCCTACTGCAGGCTGTAGTGATACTCTGGTTCGAATACCACTACACTTCTAGTCTAGACCTGCATGGGCCACCACCAAAAATGTGTCACGACCAGCACCCTAAAGTAAGGGCACGAGAAGTGGGTACGTCCAGCCTACGCCGCAGTGTCGGTGGTAGAACACTGTCCTAGGTCACAACATCTAACAATATAATTCTAAGCAGTTAATACTCCCCGAATGGGGGTGACATAGCAGAAAGTAAACTCAATCACAACTAAGGAAGATGAAGCACGATATGATATAGAACTCAAAGAAATATAGATGATCAGAAGAGTCTAAGATAACATCTCAGCAAACATCCAGAAATACAAGTCTCAACTACTGAATATGAAAGAATATATACAATCTAGATCTCAATAACAGAAATAAAGTCTAACTAAGCTAGTCTCAAGACAACATATGTAAGTAAAGCCTAACTAAACTAGTCTAGGCAGTAGGGGTAATGCCATCAGCTAGAGCTGAGTCCTCCTGAGAGTCCAGCTCACAAGTGTCGTCTAGGGCTGTCCCATAGAAAGTATCCACACAGGCCTCCTCCTCGTCCTCTGTAATATTTTCAACAGGTCCAGTCAGGACAAAGCGAGCACAATATATCTCAACAGTTCATAGCAGGTTAGAAAATATAATCATGCAGTAAAGTAAGATACAGGAACTGAAAGAAAGTACAGAATGTAAACAGAGAGAGAACTGTAATAGAAATATCTACTATAAGTAGAGAACTAACAGTGGCTAGTGAGTCAGAGTACAATATAAATATATGAATGACATAGGAGATTCTGATGCTATACTACGGAAAGATTCTGATGCTACACTACTTGGATATTATTCACATGTCTACTTCTACTCCTCCGTACCCCAATCAATACACAAGGATCAGGCCAGGTTTTGTTATGATTCCATGCAATGGCCCATAAGGGGTGATACATGGTAGGCCCATAAATGGGTGATTCTAGGAATGCCCATAAATAGAAGATTCAAGGAGACTCTGTGATCATGAGAGTACATGCCACAAGTGATCAATGAACCATGAAGCATAGTGATACAAAATATAAGTGAAACACACAGAACATGTAGTATCTGATGCTTCGGAAGGATAATATCTCAAGAAGGGATCCATATAGTACTAATCCGTGTGACCAACGTAATAGTATCAAGTAAAGTAATTTAAAGCAGGAAAATAATTCTAAATAGGATATGAAATGATCAGAGAATGTACTCGCCTGGTATCTGAGTGTCCGGATGAAATGTACTGTCCGAGGAGAGGTGTCTGGCTTCTAATCAGAACAGCACAAGTCACAACAAGTCTAAAATGATAACAAGATACAATTCAATGCATTCTACATAAATCTAGGTCAATCTAGGCTAAAGTCAACTCTTGGTCAACCTTAGTCAACCAAGAAGTCAAACCTAGGTCAAACTATGGTCAAACTAACCAAACTAGGTCTAAACAAGTTAATCTAGGCTCATCAAGTCTAAACTAGTCTATCTAGTCCAATCTAGACTCAACCAAGTCCAGCCTTGCTAGCACACACATCTCAAGAACAACAAGTCAAAACAAGTCTAGTTAGCTAGTGCACAAAGGACCATAGGGTAAAAGCTATCCACACACATCACATCACTATATACACATAGAAAGTCTATTTATATACACATACACCATATATATATTATCCATACATTCATATATGTATATTTGCATCTATATATACATAAGCTCATACATAAATACATATATACATAGATACATAGAGAGGTAGTGAGATAGGAACTAGGTGTCAAGTGTGTGGTACTTAGTGTATAGGTGTCACAGTGTACATGGCAAGTGAGGGTGAAAGTGTGTGTGAACAAAGTTGTCAAGATAGAGTGTATACAAGTGAGTGTGTGTGTGAAGAGTGAGAGTTAAACAATGAGGGAAAATAGTGAATGGAGAACTGGAAATCAGTGAACCCACATGATAGTTAACCTATAAACTAAAACTCAGATTTGAGTTCAACCAATGGCAGTGTTAAGGAGAACTCTTGACAGTTCTCAGGAACTTAAATCTCATGTTTGAGAGTTCAAACCAATGACAACTCTCAAATGAACTTAATCTCAGATTTCTCAGTACATAGATTATAACAAAACTCAGATTTAACTCAAAGTAAAATAGGAAATAAAATCAATACATTAACTACTGTTTTCAGTCCCTAACTTCAACCCACCAATTTCGATTTCACTTTCCAACCAATTCACACCAAAATCGAAACCCAAGTAGTACATGCATAGACACAACATAATAAGGTCTTAAACCATGTAATTAACAGTATTAACTAAGCTAAAATGGATGCCAAAATCCAAATTTGAAAACTGGAAATACATAAAAATACATGTTTCAGTCCAAAATAGTGTAAATGGGATTTGATGGGTTAAAACATGCTAAGATGTAAATGTAATGGTTGGTAATGCAAATATAACCTGTGCACGTGTCTTAGGGCCCAATACGTGTCCACCACATTGTGACACGACGTGTCCAACAAGAAATGACCAAAATAGACACACACAGAACATTCATACAGACACTACATCGTGCACGAGTGCACGCGTGTCGTACACCTGACACAGGTCAAACTAAATCTCGTGCTCGTGCATGGGGGTATGCCTAGGGTCCAGCTACGTGTCCAACACCCTGAATTATGTCCATAGGTGTCGTGTCCAGACTTATCAAGCCGTATCAGTGGCCGAAAACCCACTATATGCGTGCAGTGCAAAATCAGTGCACGAGCTCATGCTCGCTCGACACGACACGGGGACACATGAGACTTGACGCACATGGTTTCAGTCAATGCCCCTAGCCACGTGTCAAGTGGTTCGTGTCGAGTCGCCGTATCCGTGGAGAAATTTACCCTGAGTAGCAGGAGAATACTGTAGCCGCGTGCGAGGACTGTGTTCATATCCAAATACTGACACGACACGACACGAAAACAACCTCAGACCAAAAGAAATCCATAAGCAACTATTAACCCTAGAAATCTATTCAATTACTTTCCTAAAAATAGATCGAAATGCCCTTTGGGGCATTTCAACAAACATCTATGCCTGCAGTCGGATACGTGTCCGATATGGACACGAAATGGGTCCACCTGACACGAAACCAAATCCTACTATTAGGGGACTCATAGTGCTAGGCTACCATGCAAAGAAAACTGGAATTTAATGGTGTTTAGATGGTTTTACCTATTGGTGAGCTTTTCAAGAAAAACCCCTTTCTAGAACTTTTTCCTTTGATAGCAAACTCCCCCAAATTGCTCTTCCACTGAAATTTCCTTCCATGGACAGAAAGTATAGATGAATTAGAATCTAATGCAATTGGTTAGGATTAAAAAGGAATTAAAATGGATTTTCTATGAATTAATGAAGTTGGAAAAATACCTCTTCTTCTCAAGCTTTGTGAAATTTCCTAAAAAGGCTTAACCTAATGGAAGAGACTACTTATAGGGTATGGTTCCCTAGGCTAGTGTGGCTGGCCAACTAAGTTAGGGTTAGGGTTTGGCAATAGCTAATGGGCTTTGGGCTTTGTTTTATAAGTTAAGGCTATGTGATTTTCTATTGATCCCAAAACCGTGAGTCATGACTTATGACTTATCTATTCTTTGGTTAACTTGAGTCTAATGACTAACCATGGGTTAACTCTAGTCTAACTAGGGTTACATGACCTAACCAAGTCCAGAAACAACTAAGGTCAGCTTCTAGGTTAGTCTACCAAAGTCAATGCTAGTCAAAGTCAACATAATCAACCATCATTCAAATAATTCCAAAATAGATCCTAAAAATTTCCATAAATTCAAATAAATTATAATAAATTCAAATAACCTTAAAAATAAAAAAAATACCCTCAAACTAGAAATATGGTAGTGACAAGAAATTGCTTTCTTGAAGGTTGCCAGCCTTTTGCAAGGGTGTAGCACCCTGCTATATATAGTGGTATGTGTGTTGAGCTGCATAGATGGCATGTGGCTACGTGGCTAATTAGCATGTGAAGACCCGCTCTTTGGCCGCTATCTGTCAATTTGTTGGGATTTTTGTGCAGCAAATCTGGGCGGTTAGGACTTGGTCAGCCTGCCACGTATCCTATGGCAGGGATCATTTTGAGCCGCATAGATCTCTCAGTTTTCGACCATGTGGGACCGCATGGGACTCATGCAGCTTAAGTTGCAAACTTCCTTCGCCCAGACATAGCTTTAAGGCTTTAAGCCGCATAGATTCTATATTTTGGCCACATAAAGCTCATGCGGCTTGGATCACAGCTACTCTTGGCTGCATGAAGTTTGAAGACTTTGGGGCCGCATATGTTTGAGCCGCATAAGGTTCATGCGGCTTAGGTGACACTCCTTCTGGCCGCATGAAGGCATACGAACCCTGCTTTTGGGTGACGTCTCACGTCTTATCTTTTTGTCAAAGTGTTAGAGCTGCCATTTTTGTCAGTTTTGACAGAATTTGTCAGCTTTATCAGACGAACTAATTCTCTTAGCCGCATATCTTCCTTCTACAGCTGGTTATCGACGGGCCGTATATGGCGTTGAATCTGTCATGCGGCTTTCCCTTTATGCAGACCTGTTTGGCCTAAAGTATACATGCGGCAAATTATGATCCGCATGAACCCCATATTTTCTCTGCTTCTACAAGGAGGAACTTTATCACTGAAAGCTATCTCTCTAAAAGTTCTTAGTAAAGGTATAGCATACATAGCCTCTCTTTGTGCATGCCTATGAGGAAGAAACTGTCC
Organism: Iris pallida; assembly: GCA_029216955.1. Classification (NCBI taxonomy): domain Eukaryota; kingdom Viridiplantae; phylum Streptophyta; class Magnoliopsida; order Asparagales; family Iridaceae; genus Iris; species Iris pallida. The sequence goes on from JANAVB010016195.1 coordinate 10,043,558, forward strand.
TCTTTTATAGCTTTTCTTCACTAGAAAAACTATGTACGTATGTGCAAAAAATATACTATAGTCTGCTTCAAAGATGCATGCAATTGGGTAGGCGCATGAGCCTTAAGGTTTAGTAGGGAGTGAACATATTCGAGAATCACGTATAGCTTGCCACGTGTTTTGATACGTGCTGCACGAAATACTGCCATGTCCGCACACGATCTTTTTTCTGTGGATTAGCTATGCATCAAATAATTTTAGACGCATAGCATCTGGTTACTTACTACAAATAGTATCTTTTTATTGAATAATATGTGTCAAACAATACTTTAAACGCGTAGCTTTTTGACTACATACTGTAAATACTGTTCTGGAAGTAGTCACATAAAACTGTAGGAACGAGATGTAAAGCGCTATACTCTAGAGGGGGGTGAATAAAGTAGGCAGCAAAAATTTAGCTATTAAAAATTTGTTAGTAGCAAGATCACAGAATATATCACAAATATGAAAATATAAAAAAGTCGAGAGCAGAGAGAAAACGCAAACACAAGGATGTATACTGGTTTTTCTCTTGTGAGGACTATGCAAGACGGAAGAACTCTAGCTTCCAATTGAAATCCACTATGGAAAAATGTCGCAAGTTTTCATGCGAACTTCTTGTAACTTCTACAAACGCGAGCTTTAATCCGAAGAAATCAACCAACTTCAATTGTGAAATGTCTTACTTCTTATTAAGCCTCTGATTACAATCATTCTGAAACTTCTAGACCGTACTGCACTGGCAAATAGACTAGAGGATTGTAACGGGCTTGGGATTTGAAATTAAAAAACTTAGAAGGCTTTGGAAGACCCTAGTAGGCTTAGGGAGAAAAGAAGAAAAAGTGAATTGGTGTATTGAAATGGTAGAAGTTTTTCTCTATTTATTGGTTTTCTAAAGGGAGAATTCGGACAGAATTCTTTGAGAGAAACACGGCTGATAGCCATTGCATTCTTAACTGCGGGAAGACTGGGTTCAAATCCCAACGTTCCACTAACCAAACTCGAGCCAAATTTGGGCCATACTCGGTCCAAATTATGTTGGTCCAGAATTGGTTTGTTATAGTTTTGTAAATAAGGTTTTAGGCTTTTCAGAAGTCAAGCAGTTAGGAGCTTTTATAAATACGCTAATTTTTAAAATGAAAGGATATTTTGAAGCAATTTTGGGACAGCTTATTTGCTTGTACGACTCGGTGTACATTGTATTCCTAGACTCAATAAATTATGAAAAATATATTGATATTGAAAATACAGACTTAAAGGCAAAATGGCTCCAAGTCTTGAACGGTAGCAGTAGCAGTTCTCAGCAGTCGTCCAAGTAGCCCTTATATCAAGACAGAGTTAGGTTAATTATTAAAATTAGGTTTGGCCATGACCAATGGGCCAACAATCTTCTCTATTTTGATAATTGACAAACCTTGACCGATATAACATCTCGATCTTCATTTGAAAAAAAATCAAAACATTGTTCATAGTACTTGTATGGTATTGTACTGTACTATCTCCTTTGTTGGTAGAAATTTTCTGAAAAAGATGTTAGATACATTTTCTTCCTCGTTGTCACTTATCAAAATAATAGCAAAGAGAGAAGCACCCTCGCAATCCATGCATAAGAGACGCACATTGAAGAAACATAATATATAAAAAAAATAACATAAATTCACAGGCAGTTTTATGAACGAAGCATCAGGTAAGATATAGTGTTAAGCATAAAACACAGAAGTGCATACCAAAAAGAAAGAAACAATACGCACCGAATAATAGAGGATGCATAATAATAAAAAGAGTTTGAATACATCAACTCAGCAAGCAGCCACAGAAGTACCAAAAAATAAAAGATAAAGTACTACTATTTTGGAATGTCGGAGCATTTCCAATAACACATAGACAAATAAAAGAGTCTAATCAGAAAAACATCTAGTCAAAAAACAGTAACATCTAGATCAAATCCTCAGCTGCTAAACAAAGTCATCATCATCGCGATCAGCATCGCCACCATGTCCAGAAGGACCAGCCCCAAATGAGCCATCTCCATGAGAAGGGTGTGGAGTAGCACCAGAACTACGGTATCTGTCATAAGCGTTACCTGTCACTACCACTTTTCTAGATTAGGAGTATTTTGGTAATTATGTGATTTTAAATTTTAAATAATATTTTAATTGGTGCTTTTGTGTTTGTAGTTGGTTTTACCTTAGCTAACCATGATTAGAGACTAATCATGACTTTAGAAACTTAATTATCAAGTTAGACTTGAATTTTAATTTTAGTCCAAATTAGAAAACTTTTTGAATTCATTTTAGTTTTTTTTAATATATTGCTTTTAGGATTTTTGCTAAAAGGCTTTATATAAAACTTAAGTGGAGTTTTTGGCCCATACCTAAACCCTAACCCTAGCAGCCCATGGCCGGCTAACGACCCCCCCTCTATATATTCATAACTTGTAGCCGCCAAGCCTTTTTACAAACCCTATTTTTTTCTTTCCTCAAAGTAGCCTCTTTTTCTCATCTTTCATCCGATTTGGACCAAACGAATTGCGTTGAGATCCTTGGGAGGAGAGGAAGTTGCTGGAGGATAACTAGCAAGGAGTTGGAGGCGTTTGACCGTAGGATTTGGGTGCTAGGCATTTTGGAGTGCTTTTGTATTGATATTCCAACTCGTAATAGGTAAATGCTACTAAACACTTTAATATTATGTTTTCTCTTCATAGAAGCATGCATCTAGGTGCCCTAGACCTGTAGATGTAGTTTGGTAAGATTTTGTGTCCGTTTGATATGTGTATCAGAGGCGTGTTTGTGTATTGTAACATGTGTTTGATGAAATGCCTCATAGAATTAAAAGTTATTGTTTTTCAAAACTAATTTCATATATTTGTAGCCGTATATGAGGGGATTCCAAGACCCTATTTTCGAGTTTGTTTTGGCACAGTTCTTGTGTCCAAATCGGACACGAGGACATAGCACGAGCCCCCGTGCACTGTCCTGCCTCTCGAGTGTCATAACTCGATGGACACGACACGATTTGGGGTAAAAATTGGTAGACACGTGGAGAATATGCCTAACATCATACTTCCAGAATTTGGGGTGATTTGATGGGGTGGTTGGGAAGTTATCGAGGTCGCATGGATTCGGGCTGTTGTGCACATGCGTGGAAAATCTGCCCAGACACGCGTTTATAGCACTGACACGAGGACACGTGGACTTAAAACAAGGTGTTCTACACCTAGACCTATACATAGGCTAGCCACAGACTCAACCCCGAGGCACATGGTGGCGTGAGTTGTGTCCTAGGTTGGTCGACACCTCCCCACGAGGCCGTGCGCACCCGCGCGTGCAGCCCCTCCCCGATACGCATGTGGACACGCGACACGGCATGACTTGGACACATTGCAAACACCTAGACACGTACCCTTACACCTTAGCAACCCCTTGGCACGAGCACGAGGCATCTCGTTCGACACACGAGTCTCTGGGTTGCTCGGCACACCCCGCACACACGTACACTATAATGTTTTGGATATGCACTATTTGGACACAACTTGGACACAATTTTGGTTCGGTATGGACACGAGCATGACACACACATACACCCCCTCCCTGTTTCCAGTTTGTACAGTATATGCATATGTATTCAGATTTTAGGTTTTGAGTTGGGTTAGTGTATTGAGTTTTCGGTTTTGAATTGAATACGTGATATCTTGAGTTGGTTGATAATCAAAATTTATGAAATTGAGTTTCAACTCAGTTTTTCTGAGTTGATTCAAAGTTGAATTCCATTTTGTGTTTGAGTTGGGTTGATATGTGTTGGGTTGTGAATTTGATTTAGATTTTCCTTTATATCCTTATATATATATATATATATATATATATATATATATATATATATTCAACAGTAGAAGATTTTATTGAATGATGGAACAAAATAATTTCGAAAGTACAACCATCATTAAAAGACTATAAAAAAGCTATAGGGACGTCGGGCTTGTGCTTGCTTCTTGTCAATACCTTCGATAGTTGTCTTCTAACTTCTTTCTCAAGCAAGTCTACTGAAAATTTGAACTCCTCATAAAGCCACTTGTTTCTGTTTTTCCAAAGTACCCATGTGATCGCTCCGACAACAACCTCCTTCAGATGCAAATTCGACCGTTTCCACCAAGATTAGAAGCGATTAAGCAGAAGATAATGATGCGTAGGTATCTGTAATTCTGTGTTGAATACTTGCCAGATTTTGGAAGAAAACTCCCCATCTCCGAAGATATGCTCCAACTTTTCCTCCTTCGGCTCAATGCAACAATGACATTTCGAAGCTAATTGAAAGCCCATACTTCTCACATTCTCATCAGTCGATAACTTATTATGAAGAAGCCTCGATAGTAAAATGGACCACTTCGCTGGCATGCACGAACTCCATATATGTGAGAAATGTGGTTGTCGAGTTGTTGGTATCCTAATCGCTTTCCACGCCGCAGATACTGTAAACTTGCCCGATGTTGTCGACGTCCAAACCCAATCACCATTGGCAGAATTGGTTATAAACTGATTCGTGAACTCACGACCTTTAAGTAATCTTCGCCATACATGTGAGCATTTCTGCGGGGCTTCTGCATAGTCCAAAGGCTGAAATTTGTAATACCTTGCTTTAATAAACCGATGCCATAGCCCATCTTGCGTTTTAAGTTTCTACCACAACTTGGCTGTAAATGCATCCATGGTCTCTTGCAGACACCTCAACCCAAGACCAGCTTCATCAATCGGCCGTGCCATAGATTTCTAACTCGACCAAATATGTTTCTGAACACCTTCATTAGTACCCCAAAAAAATTGCACAAACATGTCCTCTAGACATTAAGAACCGTCTGGAGAGGATTGCAAGCCGATAAAGTGTACATGGGAATTGAAGATATAACTGATTTAATAAGTGTCAGTTTACCTCCATAAGAAAGCGTCTTCTGCTGCCATCCTTCCAATCTTCGTCGTACTTTCTGAATTAGCTTGTCATAAAGAGATGCATTCCTCATACCCATGGACATTGGACATCCTAAGTACGTGAATAGAAGAGTTCTGATCCCGAATCGAGTAATGGCATAGAGTTCCTCCTGTCGATCAAAGTTCGAAGATACGTAAATGGAAGATTTTACTGCATTCACCTGCTGGCCAGAGACACATTCATATCGTCGCAATAATCCATGTATCAGCTGTATAGAGAGGACATCCCCTGACGAAAAGATTAGAATGTCATCTGTAAATGCCAAGTGACTGACCGTCGAGCAACCACTGGGAGAATAATAATGTGAAAATGAATTATTTTCTAACAAGTTGTTAAGGTTTCTGGAGAGAACTTCAGCAGCAAGGATGAAAAGAGCTGGTGACAGTGGATCACCCTGACGTACACTCCTAAATGCTTGAAAGAAACCGAATGTTACTCCGTTAATGATGGTGGAGTACCACACATTGTTGATCAATCTGAAGACCATACTTATCCACCGCTCGTCGAAGCCAAATCTTTGTATAACAGACATTAAGAAACTCCAATCTAACCTGTCATAGGCTTTGGTCATGTCTAGCTTGATAGCTATATTGCCTCCTCTATGTTTGGTATTCATCAAACTGACCATTTCTTGAGCTAATAAGATATTATCAATGATCTCCCTTCCCTTCACGAATCTACTTTATTCAAGTGAGATCAGTCTTGGAAGAATAGGACCCAACCTTTGTCACCCCCAGTTTTCAGAAACAGGGGTATTTTTGTCATTTTATATTTTTGAATATTTTTAAAATTTATTTTATTATTTATGATATTATCTTGGGGTTGAAATTTATTTTATTATTTATGATATTGTTTTGGGGTTATTTGAGTCGGGTTCAAATTTTAACTCAATCCGACTTGAAACGGGGACCCGGGGGTAGTTTGACTCTAGTGGGACCCACACACTAGTTAGGCATGGCCCACATGATATTAATTTTAGTCCACATGATAAAAATATTTTAGTTAGAGGTTAGACTAATTATTATGGATAAGGTTAGTGTGATTAGAGACTTTAGAATGACTAATTTAGCCCCAACCAATTAGCCCTTTCCTAATACTCATAGAATAGGTTAGTGGGGGCATTTTGGACCTTACCATAATAGGACAAATAGCCCCATATGGCCAGCCACTTTGGGAGAGGATAGGCTCAAGTTCATTTTATTATTCTCATCCACACACTCTCTCTTGTTCTTCCCCAAATTCTTAGAGAGCAATCCCTAGCAATTTCTCCACCAAATCTTTCTATTTCGCCACCAAATCTTCTTTTTTCCTTCTCCATTCTAGCCAAGGAGGAAGCTACCCAAGTTTGGGAGGATTCGGAGCTCGTTCGTGTCCTTTTGGAATCTCTACGTGTCGGTGTCGCTTCGGGAAGGCTTTTTTTCGATTCGATCTACCGGGAGGTATAAATCCCTTCTCCTTTTCATTTTCTCATGCATATAGGTCTATTTTGAACCCATAGGAATGACCTCCATGGTTGTATCTCTATTTATGTCCATTTCGTGTCTATTTGGAGGTCATAGGAGTGTCCTTTGTGTTGTGGTTGTGTCCATGTGGGAAAACCCCAAATTTGGACACACTATGTGTTGTTGTTATGTATGAATGAATTATTACATGTTTAATCTCATATTTTTGTATTGGAGATGTGTTCTATAGTGTCTCATATATATATATTAGTGTAGAGAGTGAGTTCTTGATATATTATGTTATATACTTATGTTCTTTTGTCTCAAACTACCCAAATCCGTCATAATTTTTATCCACGTTTTTAATTTCAGCCATAACTTAGAAATGTCATAACTTCTAGCTCAAAGCTCGGTTTAATCTCTCAGTTTTTTTAAAAGAAGCGTATTGAACTTAGCTTTCCAAAAACATATATTAATAGGCCTGATTCTTTCTGTAACTTTCTGGAGAATTATTTGAGTGTCAGTTGTACGAAAGACAAACGCGTTCTCGGTGTTTTCGCGATTCCGGGAGTTTCCGGAAACGAAAACGCGATCCGTTTGAAGTTTCGAAAAGCTAACACATAGATCTATAACATACTTTAATCCTAGATTTTAATTCATGCTGAGATGGTATAGTATTGATTATTAGTAGGAGTTACTATTCGGCATATGCATTTTGTGCACCCTTGTGTGTAATATAATATTCTATTTGATTTTAACCCATGTTAATGTATATACATTATTTAATTAAATAAAGAATGCAAGCATGAGTAAATGTTTAAATAAATGATGTATGAGGTATAAGTATCCTATCTAATGTAAGCATGTATAAGTATGGCTTATAATGAATATGTAGGTTCCATAGTATGTAATGTATGGTGCATATAGTAGTGCAAGAGAATAAATGAATGATGAATGAATGCAAGCATGAATGTAATGTAATAATAGATGTAATGTATGCAATATACAAGTTAATGAAATATAATCTTCTATGTTAACACAAATCCTATATTACCTCATGTACCCCTTACACTATGTAGACACTATCACACTTGACACTTTGTTCACTTACACTTTGACACTCTTTGATATGTATACACTATGTATGCCCATTTAACCCTCACTTGCCCCTTTGCCATGTTCACATACACACACATAGCCTCTTAAATAAGTATTTATGAATACAGTTAACTTAGCTATGTATGTATATTATATATATGTTAGCATATTGTGTTGTAATATATAAATTTATATAACCATTTGAAATGCCATGATTATAGACCTAATGTTGAATACCAATATATGCATATGTATATATGTGTAGACATATATAGTTTAAAGTAATAGATTACCTAGTGTATATCTAATGTGAATTCTTGCCTATTTGAGTATTGAATAATTGCATGCTATATAGAGTTGGGTGTATGTTAGCTTGTATAGCCTTGTATTGATGTGTGCTTGCTAGGATAGTCTTAGTTAGGCCTAGTAAGACTTGCTGGGTTAGGACATGACCTAGTTTGACTAGTACAGTTGACCAGAGTTGACCAAGGGTTGACTTTGGCCTAGTTTGACCTAGATTCATGTAGAATGCATTGTAGTACTTTATATTACCCTTCTGGACATGTTGTGACTTGTGCTGTTCCAATTAGGAGCCAGACACCTCTCCTCGGACAATATCTTTACCTTGGACATTCAGATATCAGGCGAGTACATTCTCTGATCATTTCATATCCTGTTTAGAATTATTTTCTGTATTAAATTACTTTACTTATGCTGTCACGACATTATCACAGATTAGTACTATACAGATCTCGTACTCCTATGCTTTCACCTTACATGTACAACTTTTTAGTGTAGATCATGTACAACTCTTTAGTATAGATCATGTACAACTCTGTAGTGTAGATCATGTACAACTCTGTAGTGTAGATCATGTACAACTCTGTAGTGTAGATCATGTACAACTCTGTAGTGTAGATCATGTACAACTCTTTAGTGTAGATCATGTACAAATCTGTTCCGTTCACATGTGCTATCCTGTACTCTGACTCACTAGCCACTGTTAGTTCCTTACTTATAGTAGATATTTCTATTATAATTTTCTCTCTCTGTTTACATACTATATTCTTCAGCACCTGTATCTTACTTTACTGCATGATTATATTTTCTAACCTGCTATGAACTGTTGAGATGTAATGTGCTCGCTCTTGTCCTGACTGGACCTGTTGATAAATTTTACACATAGCCTGGGATTGCCTGCTAGCCTAGAGGAGACACAGTAGAGGTTGTTTAGATAGTTATTTCATTTTGTCTGGAGTTGTATTTACTTGTGGATTACTGTATTTGAGTTTTGAGATGTATTTCTGGGATTATGTATCTTAGACACTTAGACTTCTATCTCCTGTATCTCTTTTGGATTTCATGTTTATCTATCTTTATCATTCTACCTTAGATTGTGATTGAGTTGTACCTCTGTGTTGGCCTTCTTATGGAGAGTATTCATATTATGCAAGTTATAGTTCATGACCTAGAACAGTGTTCTACCGCCGACACTGCGGCGTAGGCTGGGCGTTGTTACATACTCGTATCCTCACGGTGGGTGCGGGTCGTGACACGTTTTTAGTGGTGGCCCATGCAGGTCGAGTTTATGTAGTGGTATTCGAACTAGAGTACCACTACAGCCTCCGGTAGGAATAGGATATATTTTGAAGGTACTCAATCACGGTTAGGATTCCTTGAGAGATTTCTGGGACGACCCTTGAGAATCTTATTTTAACTTCGATTTGAAATCTGTTTTTCTTTGATTTGATTTACCTTTACTTCCTGTTACTGAACTTGATTTTGATGAATTATTGTTGAATTTTGAATCTTGATGTCAGTGGTTGAATTTGAGTCTGTATTTTTAGGATTTTTGATGGATTATTATTAAATTTTGAATCTTGATGTTAGTTGTTGAATTTGAGTTTGTATTTATATGTTTATGTACATTTTTTGGAATTAAGGTATAACCTGATAACATACTTGATAAGGATAGTGAGAAAGGTAAAAGTCTACTTTATTATGGAATTTAGAATTTATTGCAGTCATATTTGCTAGCATGACAAGGACGTAGAGCCTGATATAGCTATACTTATCTTAGTTATGAAATCTAGATTTTCTTGCAGCCATACCGGGTGGCGTGGTAAGAATTCTAGATAACGTGATTATAGGGTGTATGCCTTATTATGGACTCTATCGTTTATTGCAGCTATGCTTATTGGCGTGGCAGAATTCTGACAACATAATTTCAAAAAGACGCATATGATTATCAGATTGTACCTTAAATATTTTTGAACATGTTTTCTCTACTTTTGTTTTAGTCCTTCAAAAAAAAAGAAAAAAAGAAAGAAAGAGAGAATTGTTATTTGTTTGTTTTGTTTTGTTTCTCATTTATTTAATTTAGGAGTAGCTTTAGCTGTTTTTATAAACTTTGTGTAACTTCTTACTATGAAATTCTTCTTAATACAATGAATCGATGATTTTGCTAGACTTTATCTTGGATTTGAAAATTTAGCTCTGGGTTTCAAAATGGGTTTTTCTTTTAAACAGATAAGCAAAAACAGATTTTATCGTTATTTCTTTCTTGCTATTATTCTTGTATTAAATAATAATAATAATACTGTCTTGATTACGTCAATCACCTTCTTGCAACCTTGGTAGGAATCTAATTGTTGGTCTTAACGTAGAATTAGAATTTTATATTGGGACATGAGAATATATATGAATATATATAGTGGACACTTTCCTGACCCTTATGCATGCTACACTTGATTTTCATCTATCTGAATACATATTAATATGTCGTTAATGTTTAAATTTTCAAAACCCCAATATTTCCGATTCTTTGTTTTTCCTAGCTTAACTCGTAATTTAAATATAAAATTTTATGATAATAGTTTTATTTATATCACTGCACATGTATGTTATACGTAGGGTTTCAATTCAAAAAAAAATTTTGGTTGAGTTTTGTGTTTAAATTTGTCAAATCTTAGACTGTGTGCATATTAACCCTTAATTCGGGATTTTAAATGTTAGTTCAAATTGATTGTTTTAAATGTAATATTTAGAGCTGTGTACATTGTTGTTGTAGGGATATAAATTTAGGTTCCATATTCTTACATGTTAGGTTGTGATAAACATTGAGTTGGTTTTGATGTGCAAATTCTCCAAAATCCTGAAAACTGAATACATGTTAACATTTTTACATTGATTTCCATGTTTAGTTCAATTTCAGATTTAACATGTACTATTGAACTGTATGCGTAGATAAATGTATTGATAGTATATTAGGGTTTCATTTCTATCATGTTAGGATGTATTGGGAGCATTGAGATTAGTTGTGATGTTTTAAACTCCTAAATTTTGAAATTGCATTATGTTAATATTGCACTGGTTTAAATGTTAGCTTATTTTCAGATTTTGTATGTAAATGCTGAACTAAAACTGGGTTTAACCTTTCAATACAAAGTTATAACCCTGTACAAGGACACACACACACCCTAACTTAGTATACCCTGTCATGTAACCTAACTATTCCTCTCTATGTCATGATTATATATCTATATAGATATATAGAGCTTAGGCATACATTTTATAATGTATATACATACATAACTAAATCTCTACCTCTTTATATATACATATATACATGGTTAGCCATGCATGTTATGAGCAAATGAGTTGTGTATTGTAGATTGTTTAACCAATATGCCATGATTAGTGTAACTTGATAGTTATTGTTTGAAACCCCAAATCCTCCTATGCACTTTCATGTATATTTCACATACACACACGCCTATTATCTAACCATATGAACAGGTCCACATACACCCATACACACACGAACTACATAACTTGTACATAATGCTAGCTTTTTCCTCTCTAACGCTATATATATAAATATATTGTGATTGGATTTCCATGCAATTGGCTTTCATTCTTTAACTTTTGATTTTAATTTTCTTGAATAGTACCCCTTATTAGATAAATGGTAGTTAACTTTATTTTATTTTGATAAGTACCAGTTTTCATATAGGATGGTAGACTGCCTTACAGTCTTGATGATTGTTATTTCTGTATCTTTTCTAGTTTAGCACCCTAGATTGCTTGTGTGTTTTGATACCATATGACCGTTTTGGTTTAGCATGACTAGTATACCTAGATGAGACTTTCACTACCACCGTATACCATGACCCTATATGTTATCCTTTTAAATCGTATGATTATTTAAGTTCTGAGACTTTGATTGTGGGGGGGTTTGACCTAGAAGGAGTATGAACATTTTAATTTTGAGGATAAAATTTTTCTAAAGTGGGTAGACTTGTAACACCCAGTTCTCTAAAATGAGGGTAATTTGAAATTTTGTAATTTTAATCATTTATTGATTTGACATTTAAATCATGATATGATTTTTGGTAATTTTTAAATCATTTTAAAACTATTTCAAATCATGACTTGTGATTTTGATGTTTTGCTAGTGAAACACTAGAGACTGTTTGATCTAGAGCCTAACCATGTGATTAGGATATTTTAATATCATTTCTGGCCTAAGGATATTTTGCATTTGACCTCTTTGAATTATTTTTATATTTATTGCGTTGGTGATTGTTGATTTTGACCTTTGATAGGTGTGATTTGTGATGGTTTTGTGTCCGTATCGGACACGTATCAGTTTTTATTTATAAATGTTTGATGTGCCTCAAAGAGATTTTTTTTTATTGCTGATTTTTTTTTTGAAAAGTATTTGAATGAGATTGTTTTCTGTATGTGTTTCCTGTGACTGCTTTGTTTTAATTTCGAGGACGAAATTTTTTTTAAGGTGGATAGATTTGTCACCCCCAGTTTTAAGAAATAGGGGTATTTTTGTCATTTTACATTTTTGAATATTTTTAAAATTTATTTTATTATTTATGATATTATTTTGGGGTTGAAATTTATTTTATTATTTATGATATTGTTTTGGGGTTATTTGAGTCGGGTTCGAATTTCAACTCAATCCGACTTGAAACGGGGACCCGGGAGTAGTTTGACTCTAGTGGGACCCACACACTAGTTAGGCATGGCCCATATGATATTAATTTTAGTCCACATGATAGAAATATTTTAGTTAGAGGTTAGACTAATTATTATGGATAAGGTTAGTGTGATTAGAGACTTTAGAATGACTAATTTAGCCCCAACTAATTAGCCCTTTCCTAATACTCATAGAATAGGTTAGTGGAGGCATTTTGGACCTTACCATAATAGGACAAATAGCCCCATATGGCCAGCCACTTTGGGAGAGGATAGGCTCAAGTTCATTTCATTATTCTCATCCACACTCTCTCTCTTGTTCTTCCCCAAATTCCTAGAGAGCAATCTCTAGCAATTTCTCCACCAAATTCTTCCATTTCGCCACCAAATCTTCTTCTTTCCTTCTCTATTCTAGCCAAGGAGGAAGCTACCCAAGTTTGGGAGGATTCGGAGCTCGTTCGTGTCCTTTTGGAATCTCTACGTGTCGGTGTCGCTCCGGGAAGGCTTTTCTTCGATTCGATCTACCGGGAGGTATAAATCCCTTCTCCTTTTCATTTCCTCATGCATATAGGTCTATTTTGAACCCATAGGAATGACCCCCATGGTTGTATCTCCATTTGTGTCCATTTCGTGTCCATTTGGAGGTCATAGGAGTGTCCTTTGTGTTGTGGTTGTGTCCATGTGGGAAAACCCCAAATTTGGACACACTATGTGTTGTTGTTATGTATGAATGAATTATTACATGTTTAATCTCATATTTTTGTATTGGAGATGTGTTCTATAGTGTCTTATATATATATATATATATTAGTGTAGAGAGTGAGTTCTTGATATATTATGTTATATACTTGTGTTCTTTTGTCTCAAACTACCCAAATCCGTCATGATTTTTATCCACGTTTTTAATTTCAGCCATAACTTAGAAATGTCATAACTTCTAGCTCAAAGCTCGGTTTAATCTTCCATTTTTTTTAAAAGAAGCGTATTGAAGTTACCTTTCCAAAAACATATATTAATAGGCCTAATTCTTTCTGTAACTTTCTGGAAAATTATTTGAGTGTCAGCTGTACGAAAGACAAACGCGTTCTCGGTGTTTTCGCGATTTTAGGTGTTTCCGGAAACGAAAACGCGATCCGTTTGAAGTTTCGGAAAGCTAACACATAGATCTATAACATACTTTAATCCTAGATTTTAATTCATGCTGATATGGTACAGTATTGATTATTAGTAGGAGTTACTATTCGGCATATGTATTTTGTGCACCCTTGTGTGTAATATAATGTTCTATTTGATTTTAACCCATGTTAATGTATATACATTATGTAATTAAATAGAGAATGCAAGCATAAGTAAATGTTTAAATAAATGATATATGAGGTGTAAGTATCCTATCTAATGTAAGCATGTATAAGTATGGCTTGTAATGAATATGTAGGTTCCATAGTATGTAATGTATGGTGCATATAGTAGTGCAAGAGAATAAATGAATGATGAATGAATGCAAGCATGAATGTAATGTAATAATAGATGTAATGTATACAATATACAAGTTAATGAGATGTAATGTTCTATGTTAACACAAATCCTATATTACCTCATGTACCCCTTACACTATGTAGACACTATCACACTTGACACTTTGTTCACTTACACTTTGACACTCTTTGATATGTATACACTATGTATGCCCATTTAACCCTTACTTGCCCCTTTGTCATGTTCACATACACACACATAGCCTCTTAAATAAGTATTTATGAATACAGTTAACTTAGCTATGTATGTATATTATATACACAAAAAAGTTGTATCCGTCCGCTCTTGCCAGCGCTCTCCGACAGGCTAGCATGGTGTTGTACTCCCAGGACTGATGGTAGAATCGGAAAATGAAAGCGTCATCAGCTGTAACACCATCTTCTGCTACAGGCCTCATCAAAGATCAGTTGTGCATTAACAGCCACCCCATCAGATAATGGTATGGCAGCTCTATGCGCTCAAAATCCATCGCCGGGTCACGGGCGATGAACTTGGCAGAAAAGGCGCGAAGGCCATGGTGTATGCTGCACACCATGGCCGGAAGAAGAGCCAGCTTGGCCCCAAAGACCATCTTTACGGCAGGGAGGATAAAATGGCGACTTATTCTCTCAATGGAACCTGTCCCTCTGGAGACTACGCAGTTCCGTAGCCACACCATCAGGAATCCCGCCAAAAGCCCCTTCTTTGACAGTCGCTGAGTACCATGATAAAAATAATTAAAGGAGTCGGTCTTACTCCCAATGGTGTCGCCCGTGGACCTCGATCTCTTGGTAGTTGACACCAAGTGTTGTACCTCCTTATGAGTTTGAGGATCGCAAGAAAAAACTCGGCCTGAGGCGCCTAGTATGAAAAGGTATGAGACCCAGGTGGTGGTGTGAGGAATGCTTCCTTCCGAGCTACCATCCTTCTTGATAGCCGTCTGATGACAAGTACTGTGGTGACATAACAATTCCCGATACACGGCAACAAAGCCTGGGAACTACTGATCCAAATCCTCGAGCTCTTCGCTCGTAGGGGTGTACACTTCAAAGACTTCTTTCGCCCAGGGCAGCTTGGAGATAACGTATATCTCGTAGAGAGCGAGTCCCAGCTCCCCTCCCGGTGTGAAGAAGGTTCCCGTCCGCCGGTTGTACATCTCCAGAAGAGCCATGAACAATGGCTTATTTATGGGTAGACCATGACAGGTGTCCCGAATGGCGTGGTAGAGACCGATCTCACGTAGGAGAGTCACATATTTCTGCAGAATTAACGTGGTCAAGTTGGCCCACGTAGGGATAGGGTTTATCCAGTTCGGCAACGCCAACCGGCCGACGGGATACGACCCTTTGCGAGCAAGCTGGTTTAAGAAGGTATCAGCCTGAGAGAATGTAAAATTGGGACCCGTGACGTTTATAAAGGTACTCGGAGCCAGTCCCATCAAGTACCGACTGACCGGTTCCCTTCCCGCATACACTGACCCCAAATTCCTATTGTAGTGGATGTTTTCCACAAATATCCCCGACTCGCTTGGCGTCAAGGAGTCTACCATCTTTCTGTCTAACGGTAGCATATTAAACCAGGACAGAAGAAAGTGACGCTCTATCGGAGGGATATGGATCTCCATCCCATCAAGAGTAAAGTCCCAGCTCTCGGATATATCCAGCGCCCGAGTGTTCTTTACAGACAAAGCGTCCCCAAAGAGGAACGCAGGCTTCAAGTATTCTCCCTCCAATTGCCCCGAGTTTATCATGGTGCAGAGGTAGTGAAAGGACTGTTTCTTGATAGCATTCAGCCTCTCCAAAGGCTCTTTTGGGAGCTGGTTCGTCACATACTCGACTATATGGTAATATCGATAGCCCAAAGCCGATTGGGCGCGACCCACCAGAGGCTCTCGTGCTGCATTAACTGGCAGATTCACTGAAGAAGGAAAGAAAGAAACAAATCAAAAGATGACTAAAACAAAACTACTGAGTGCTTTGGCTTACATGAGCTTATGCGGCTCTATTTAAAGATGAGCTTATGCGGCTCTATTTAAAGACGAGCTTATGCGGCTCTGTTTAAAGACAAGCTTATGCGATTCTGTGTTTTAAAAGAGCTCATGCGGCCTTGTTCGGACATGAGCTTATGCGGCACTAATTAGCGTAAGCTTATGTGGCTCTGATTAGCGTGGGCTTATGCGGTTCTACTTAGCAGAGCGTTATGCTGTTCGATTCAGAGAGACTTATGCGGCTCTGTGCGACGGGTCATTATACGGTTCAATTTGTGAAGTATCTATGCGGCCACTAGACAACTCCCATGCAGCTCGGACATGGGGTATACCCTCATGCGGCTCGGACATGGGACGTACATGCGGCCCATACAATTTGAACAGTTCGACAAAAACGAGGGACGCATTAAAAGCTTGTGCATAAAGCATGCAACAGAGCCGTCTTTGGTATGGTTTTAAAGTATACGATCCGCCCAAACCCTTACCATCAATGGAGAGTGAACGTCGGGGTAGACTTCAGGCGCCGTGGCTGATGAAGAAGGCACTCCCTTACCCTTCGTCGTGGTTGTAGAAGACTTGGGGGCCATTGTTGACTGATGAGAGGAGAAGGAAGACGAAGACAATGAAGACGAGAGAAAGTAAAGAAGTCTACCCTCTCCACAAAACCTCTTATTTATAGGTAGACAAAGGGGGGCTCATGAACCGACGGCCGCTTCGATCTGCGTGCCGCATAAAAACAAAACTGACTCTTCGTTCATCGAGGAAAATTCAGATATTTAAACCGACCCTTGGGATCCTGCCCCAAAAGGCGGCTTTAAATTTGAAGCAAATCAAGAGTAATTAATGAGACACACACGTGGCAGGGAGTCTATGCGGCCAGACAGTCTATGCGGCCAGAAATGACCCATACGGCTAGGAAGGCCATGCGGCTAAGAAGTCCATGCGGCCAGAACATCCTCTGCGGCTAGGAAGTCCATGCGGCTAGAATATCCTATGCGGCCAGAAGAGCTAATATATAGCCATGCTTCTTATTCAAAGTATTTCAATTTTTAAATTGAAAACTTTGAAGGGGGTCTTGTAGAAGCATGGAAAATGACAAGAAAAGCCCATGCGGCTCCAAACAGAAGGAGCCTCATGCGGCTCAGGAATCCTTCAAAACTTTATGCGGCTCGAAACTCCCCAATAGCTCCATGTGGCTCACGCAAAGGCACGTGGACATACGCTGTCTGCTTCTACAGCTGGCCATAAAGCAGCCTCCCAATTAATTGTTCTGATGACAGCTCTGACATAAAGTTGAAATAATGATGGCGTACTTCTTGGGAAAAGAAGAAAAGCTTTTATAACTGGCAGGATTCGTCGAGTCCAAAGCACCCCTATGTGGCTGCTTCCTTCATGCGGCTGCCATCTTTATGCGGTCGTCCTATTCATGCGGCTGCCCGTTTCATGCAGTTGCTTCCTTCATGCGGCTGCCCGCTTCATGCGGTTGCTTCCTTCATGCGGCTGCACGCTTCATGCGGCTGCTTTCTTCATACGGCTGCCCGCTTTATGCGACTGCTTCCTTCATGCGACTGTCTTCTTCATGCGGCTGCCTCCTCCATGCGGCCGTCTCCTTCACGAAGCTGCTATCCCCATACGGCAGCTACCTTCATGCGGCTAGGATTATGGGGGCCACCCGTATGCGGTTCACTTAGACCGTACTTATGCGGCTCTGCTAGACGCCCCGTTCATAACGGTTGAGACACGTGGCGGTCCTCGCGACAGTTGAGACACGTGGCGATCTTATCCCCCTCGGAGTTATGGCTGCTAGCAAATCAGAACAAACCCAGATTTGTTCCAATCATCTTACTTACCCGAATCAAATCAGATTAATTATAATCAAGCAGAATGAACACGTGGTAGGAGATCCGAGTTTATCACGAAGATTCATGGCAATCAGTATTAATTGTCCATACGAATTTGGTGCAATAAAAAATTAATTACTCCGATTTGATGCAATCAAGATTAATGGTCCAGATTATTGGCCGCCGACTTTTCAAGGGGGAATCATTGCAAACCCTAATGATCACACCCCACTCCTATAAATAGCAAGGTGCCATTTCCTTGCAAAAGGATCCGTAAAAAAATATAGCAAGGTGCGATTCCCTTGCAACAGAGATTCTCTCCACCCGGCTGGACATTCAGAGAGACTAAGGCACGCACAGAAGAGTCTTTCCACACATCCCGAGAGCATTTCTTCATCAGAGCCAAGGCTACGTTCGATCGTCCAAGAAGTAAGGCAGAGCTGCCGTCGCTTTCCTGAGCCTCTATCGTCACCCCCCAGAATCAAAAATAAACAATCGTACTTAGATTAATATACCTAGGTTTTCATTGTACGAGCGAGTTTGTATTGTGAGTCTAAGTTCAGTCCTCCTATAAAATTGTTACTACCATATTTCTAGTTTGAGGGTATTTTTGTCATTTTTAAGGTTATTTGAATTTATTATAATTTATTTGAATTTATGGGAATTTTTAGGATTTATTTTGGAATTATTTGAATGATGGTTGACTAGGTTGACTTTGACTAGCATTGACTTTGGTAGACTAACCTAGAAGCTAATCCTAGTTGTGTTGGACTTGGTTAGGTCATGTAACCCTAGTTAGACTAGGGTTAACCCATGGTTAGTCATTAGACTCATGTTAACCATAGAATAGATAAGTCATAAGTTATGACTTATGGTTTTGAACCATTAATTTTTAACTAAGCCCAAAGCCCATTAGCTATTGCCCAACACTAACCCTAACTTAGTTGGCCGGCCAAGCATTAGTATTCCTCCCCTATAAGTAGTCTCCTCCATTTAGGGCTAGCCTCTTTTAGGAAAGAACACAAGTTAAGGAAGAGGTATTTTTCCAACTTCATTAATTCATAGAAATTCTATTTTAATTCCTTTTTCTTTCAAACAAATTGCAATAGGTTCTAATTTAGGTATACTTAATGTTTGTGGAGGAAAATCTCATCTTTGGGACAATTTGGAGCTAGTTGCTAGCAAGGAGAACCCCCTATTGAAGCTTTTCTTGCATTTGGACACCAATAGGTAAAACTATCTAAACACCATTAAAATTCTAGTTTCTTTGCATATTTGGAAAGCCCTAGGTCTACCCTAACTATATGTATACCTAAACCTAGGTTTTGTGTCCATTTTGTGTCCTAAATGGACACGTATCAGTCCCATAGGCAAGGTGTTTGATGAAATGCCCCAAAGGGCATTTCGATTTGATTTTTGAAAAGTGTTTGAATAGGCATTTAGATCTAGGTGTGGGTTAATGTTTTCCAGTGGTCTGAGTTTGAATTTGTGTTGTGTTGTGTTGGAATCTGGACCCGAACACATGCGTTCCAGCCGCACGTACTGTCCTGCTATTCGAAGAGTCGTACTCATTGGACACGGTGACTCAGGTCATGCCACTTAGCGTGGGCCAAAGGGCAATGATTGACACGAGGTCCTACAAGTTGGAGACATTTTCGTGTCGTGTCGGACATGTTTTCTAGCCCGTACTGGGTTTGTACTGACTGATCAGTCGATAAATCGCGTTCTGATACGCGTGTTTGGACACGTCTGTGTGACTCGACACGGCGGTACAGGATGACACGTAGGTAGCCCTATGTGTGGCGAACCTAGGGTTGTGAGCTCGTGTCTTGGTTTGGCCTGTGTCGTGTGCACGACACACATGCACACACGCACGAGGCTGCACTGCTGTGCAGTATCCAGTTGTATTGATTTGGGTTTATTCGTGTTGGACACGTTATGTCACGTTGTGGTGGACATAAGACACTTCCTAAGACACGTGCACAAGTGTGTGTTTATTTACCAACCAATAAACCATGATGTTAAATTGTTTTCGAAGGCTAATTTCTATTTACCCTATTTTTGATACCAAGTTATATGTTTCAGTATTTCTCAGTTTTCCCAATTTTAATAATCGAATTTAGGCAGTCTATTTTACCTATTTAAATGCTGTTAAATATTGGTTTTATACCCTAATGTTGTTCTCCTATGTGGAATATACTTGTGTGTGAATTTTGGATGATTTTCTTTGAGTATTGGGTTTGATTTGGGGACCTGAATGTATTGAACTGAAAACTGTGCTGAAAATGAATGAATTGGTTTTCTTCCCCTTCCTGTAACTGAACACTAATCCCTTCCTCTGTCCAGAAACTGACTGTACCCTCTAAACACACACACATTGAATTCCAGGTTTTCCTTAGTCCCTCACACCATATCAGTCACTCTCACACACTGTTTTATGACAGTGTACCCTTCACTGTTTCCTGTGCAACCTACACACACACACACTCACTTGTATACACCCACACACACTATTTTACATTCCTATCACTGTTACACTCATTCACTAGCACACACATTCAAATCCTATTACACACACATCCTGAGTTCACTCTTTACACATGTACACACACTTTGCCCTTCCCTCTCCCTATATACACATGAATATATATATATATAATATGTGTATATCTATATATGTAATGTATATATATATAGTTACTATATATATAATATAGGTAGCCTATATATATATATATATATATATATATATATATATATATATATATATATGATGATTTCCTATATGTAAAAGAAAAATATATATATATGATGATTTCCTAATGAATATGTACTATAACCTATATGTAATGTATATATATAATGTAATGCATATAAAATATGTATATATATATATATATATATATATATATATATATATATATATATATATATATATATATATATCTATGTAATGTGTATGTATCTATATATATGTATATTGATAAGTAAGTTAGACATGAATGAATGTATGCTAGTTTATATAGCATATAGTTATATTGTGAAATTGTGATATAGTTGAGATAGGCTTGATTTAGGCTTGGATAGCCTTGTAATGGTGTGTGTTAACTAGTGTAGGCTTGTTTAGACCTAGAATGACTTGTTTGACCTAATTTAGACTTGTTAGACCTAGTTTGACCATAGTTGACCTAGTTTGACTTCTAGGGTTGACCAGAGTTGACCAAGAGTTGACTTTGGTCTAGATTAATCTAGAATCATGTAGAATGCATAGTACGACTTTATTATACCATTTTAGACTTGTTTTGACTTGTGCTGTTCTGATTAGGAGCCAGACACCTCTCCTCGGATAGTACATTTCATCCGGACACTCAGATAGCAGGCGAGTACATTCTCTGATCATTTTATAACTTGTTAGAATTATATTCTTGCTTTAGATTACTTTACTTGATGCTGTCACGACATTATCACGGATTAGTACTATATGGATCTCTTCATGCGATGTTATCCCCTCGGGAGCATCGGGTACATTGTGTCATGTGCGTTTTACTTTCATCATGTACTCCTGTGCTTTCACCATACATGTACACTCTTGTGAATCGTGTACTCTCATGTTCACGGAGCCCTCATATATACTATCGTATGCACCCTTTCATGGGCCTTCATGTGATATTATGTATAATAACATAACCTGCTTAGATCCTTGTGTATTGATTGAGGAAAACGGGAGAGTGCTAATAGTCATGTGAACAAATTCTATAGTAGTACAGATCATGTGAAACTCCTTAGTGTAGATCATGTACCAATCTGTCCTGTTCACATGTGCTATCCTGTACTCTACATCACTAGCCACTATTAGTTCTCTATATACAGTAGCTATTTACATACAATTCTCTTCTTTTATGTCGTGTACTTTCTTTCAGTTTTATGTATCTTACTCTACTGCATGTTTATATTTTCTAACCTGCTATGATCTGTTGAGATGTATTGTGCTCGCTCCTGTCCTGACTGGACCTGTTAAAAATATTATAGAGGACGAGGAGGAGGCCTGTGTGGATACCTTCTACGGGGCAGCCCTAGACGACGCTTGTGAGCTGGACTCTCAGGAGGACCCAGCTCTAGCTGATGACTTTACCCCTACTGCCTAGACTAGCTTAGTTAGGCTTTATCTTACTTATGTTGTCTTGAGACTAGCTTAGTTAGGCTTTATTTCTGTCATTGAGATCTGGATTGTATATATTCTTTCATACTCTGTAGTTGAGACCTTGTATTTCTGGATGTTGCTGAGATGTTATCTTAGACTCTTCTGATCACCTGTATTTCTTTGAGTTCTATATCATATCGTACTTCTTCTTTCTTAGTTGTGATTGAGTTTACATTCTGCTATGTCACCCCCATTCGGGGAGTATAAACTGCTTAGAATTATATTGTTCGATGTTGTGACCTAGGACAGCATTCTACCGCCGACACTATGGCGTAAGCTGGACGTACCCACGTCTCGTGCCCTTACTCTAGGGTGCGGGTCGTGACACGTTTTTAGTGGTGGCCCGTGCAGGTCAAGACTAGAAGTGTAGTGGTATTCGAACCAGAGTATCACTACAGCCTGCAGTAGGATATAGGACATTAGTTTTCAAGGTACTCAATCACATTAGGAAAAACTTTTTTATTGCCATCTAGATCCTAATTGTCAACTGATTCTTTTGAATTTTAACTGTCCGCCTTTGTTATATCGCTTCTTTCTCGGAAATTGATACTCTTGTTGGTCTGTCTTCAGGATGGTGGAGACGCGGTCGCAGCATACCATTCATGGGGATCCTGTAGAGGGGACTGCTACCTCTCAGCCAGTTCAGCAGGGACAGGAGACTGTAGCTCTTGCCACCTCTGTTCGTATTGGGGCTTCATCAGCAGCAGCAGGGAGTATGCCTCCACCGGCTCGGAGGCAGGACCCAGTCATTGCAGAGATGCCTTTCCAGCAGCCGCCGCCTACAGGATACGTAGATACGGCATAGATGTTCTCCTACTTCCAGCAGTTTATGGACCAGCAACAGGCCCGATAGGACAGGGGCATGGAGTTGGCCCTTACGATAGTCGCAGCTCGACTAGTGGTTCAGCAGTCGAGGACACCGGGGATAGAGCAGTTCCAGAAGATGAGCCCCAGAGGCTTCCTGGGGACAGAGGGGATTCTATTTGCTGACGAATGGATCGAGAATATAGAGGAGATCTTTTGCCTAGCCCGGATACCGACAGATCTTCAGATAGAGGCAGCAGCTAGCCGGATGCGAGATCTTGCTCGCACCTAGTATCAGTCAGACCCCAGGGTGGGGATAGCTGGACAGACCTGGGAGGAGTTCAAGGGCTTCTTCAAGAAGAAGTTCTTTCCAGATTCAGCGCTCCGAGCCTTGGAGTCGCAGTTCGAGAGCTTAGTTCAGGGGAGCCTGTCAGTAGAGGAGTACACTGGGGAGTTCGGCCGCCTCGGCAGATTCGTAGAGGGCTTGAGCGAGACGATGAAGGCCCAGAGGTTCCGGAAGGGCCTGGTCAAGGAAGTAAAGTCCTTGACCAAGGGCAACAAGGATGCTGTAAACCCCCTAAATTTCTACTATGATTATTTTTTTTCTTTTAATATATTTTATTTATTTATTTTGTACTTCGTATTTGCACGTCATCTACGAGTTCAATTTTGTATTTGCGTAGCGTACGGGATTTACGTTTCGTAAATTTCTCGACCAGTACGAATATGTGTCGAGGTACATATTTTAGAAAAAATACTTTTATTGTAAATTTATTTTATATGGGAAGTACATGTTCACATAAATATGATAAATATTTTTATTATTTTGGTCGTCATTTAAAAATAAATAGTGATATGGGAAATTTGGTTTATATGAAATGTATTCCAAAATATTTTCTACGAAATTTGAAATTTGTTTATTAATATGTTTTGTTACTTATAAAAGCTATTGTACAATTTAATATCTAAGTATTTATCATGAATTTTTGAAATTAATTATTACTATATTTAATTAATCATAAAAATGTTATTTGAAATATTGTTTGATTTAATATTTAATTAGTTATTATGATTTAAATTGGAAAAAGATTTTATTGACCTTATTTTAAATAGATTTTAAGTTATAGATAAGTTTTACCTATATTTAATTGGATTTAAATCGATTTGAATTAATATAGAATTTATCCATGAGGATTTAAATAAACCCAACCCTTATCCTAATGGGAATTCCCACCTCCTATATAAGGAGAGGTACTCTTCTATAATTTTTGACTATCCATAGATTGTGCATCGTGTCGGTGTCTCACATCTACTATATCCCCTCCATTACATATACAATAATTTTGTCCCGTCCGACAAACCCGGACGTCCACCCAGCCGTGTCGGACACTCCCGACACGACGTAACCAAACCCGACATTTCAAATCACCCTATCCCTAACGACCAGCCCACCTCCTGGACCCCTCTGGCCGACACTTCAAATTTCCGGCATCCGGCCACCGGATCACCACATCCGTCAACCACCACCGCAGCTCGACCACACCTCCGCGTCTCCCCGGCATCTCCAGTACCACCATCGACCTCATCACCGGCATCCCCGCCATGGCCAACACACCGCCGCCATCACCGCCACCTACACCTACGACAACCTCTCCTCCTCTCTTCCCCAAACCAAGCAACCCATCACCGCCGCCACCACCAGAAATATGAGAAAGGGGGAAATAGAACCTGACCTCCGCCCGTGCCGTGCCGCCTCCGTCGGTGGGCTCCCGCTTCACAGTAGTCTCCAGCCCGAGTCACCGCCGGCAGACCGACGCCGCAGCCGTACAACGTCCACCGCGCCGTTCGTCTTTTCCTGGCCGCCTCGACGGCCACTCGCTGCCTGGAGCCGTCAACCCTTCCACTTCCCAGCACCGTGCCCGTAGCTCCGGCATGCTCCTCCACCACCACAGCGGCAGCCGACGCCACTTAGCCGGCGCCGACGCTTGACTCCTCGCGCCGTCCAGATCGCGCCACTCCGCACGAGCCCTAATTTCGGCCGCCGCATTCCACTGGCCGCGCCATACTCTGCGGACTCCGTCGATCAGCCCAGCCGACGCCGCCAACCTGCAGCCCTCTCCTTCCTCGAGCGCCGACCGTCGACTCTCCTCTCCGTCAAGCTGCCAGCACCGGCGTGGACCCCCTCTCGCCACCTGGACTCCGACGAGGCCGCGAGCCACCGAAACCTCACTGTGAGAACCCTCACTCTTCCTCTCTTGACCTCTTCTCTCTCTCTTCCTAGAAACCCTTTTCCTATTCCTTTTATTTCTCATTCGACTTTAAGAAAGAACCCAGCAGTTATAATTTATTATTATTATTAAGTTATTATTACTATTATTATTATTATTATTATTATTATTATTATTATTATTAATATTAATAAAAGGGAAAGAAGCTAAGAAATTATTTAAGGATTATTTTTATCATTATTATTATTATTATCATTATGTTTATTATTATTATTAATGTTAACAGTAGTATTATAAATATTTTTGTACATGGGTATTGGTATTTTGCCATTGGTATTATTAGTGACAATATTACTTTCAAAACTTTAATTGTATAGAAAAATAATTTGATTAATATTTTATAAATATTTGTGGAAAAATATATATACTAGTGAATACTATTTTATCTAAGTATTTTTACAAAAATTTCATCTTTATAATTTAGTTTTAACCTCAAGAATAATCTTCTAGATTTGCCAAGTATTACTTTAAAATATTTTGATTAATAAAAAGGTAGTTTTACACTATGATTTTAAATATATATGTATTTAAGATATTTTGTTTAAAATTTTTTACGTAGTTTTAAGTATCATAAATTTTTTCAAAAAAAATGATACGTAACTTTCCACACAAATTCTTCTCGACTACCACCGTTAACTGTGACTAAATATTGCTTCCTATTTTGTTGTGGATTCGTACCCTTACTCATTGATCATAGCTATTGGACAAACAGGACTTATTGGATCATTGCACCACACCAGGTGACACACCAGGCAAGACACCTTGCCTTTACTGTTTAAATTTCCTGCTCAATATCATGCATGTTGTGTTTATTTTCAAGTTATTTCTTTCTAAATTATATGTAGATGCAAATTACTATATTTTATACAATTGGCTTAGAGTTAAGGGACTACCGTCAAATTTAGTGTGTCTCATTGACTTGTCACGATGGTACACGAGTTGTGTGTGAGAATTGTGAGTATCATATAGAGGTCACTTACGTATGGGTTGATCCCCCGTGCGCATGCGTAGGAATAACTTTCAATAGATGCATGATTAGAAGACTTGACAGTTATCTATATTAAAAAGTGTGGTGGAAATGATACGTGTTTGTGTGTCATAGTTACGACACACGTATAGTATCATTGGGGAGAGGGGACAGCTACTAGCATAGGGGCTACTTTTATTTTACACATTTGGGAGATAGTGTCTCGGATGAGCACTACGTGTTACCCGGCCGATAGTATCTCGGATGAGCGCTACTTGTTGGCCACTCTTTATTACTTGCTTGTGACAGCCCCTACGTAGGACGTTGTCCTCTAAATTACAATTCACATAGAATGGTTAGGAAACTTTACGCATGTATATTTTCTATTGAGCTCTTACTATTCAGTTTATGGCATGATATTATGTGTCGTGTTACGTCCCTCTGAGGACCTGATTTTTCTCCAGGTGTGTGTTCATGTTTTCTGCAGGTGTTCAAGCCAAGGCCGTGGTCTTCTTCATTCCTTCGAAGACAATTGTGCTTGGTTCATTTTATCATTTTGTCGATCGCTTTCTTGTACATTTATATCATTGAGATAGTTGATAGTGGACTTTGTCTCCGCCCAACGATTGTATCATAAATGTTCAAGTTGAATTTTTCTATTATTATTCTTTTCATTGTGGATGAGATTTAGTTTGTCTTGGAATACTACATTATACAGCTTATGTATCCATACGAGGCCTATGTACTTCGTATGAATACAGCTGGCATGTCTACGTTCCTAGTCCTACGTATTATGGGACTGGGGCGTCATATGTTTTTGTGGGGGCCCATGCAGGTCAAGTTTGCCATTTCGGTTACATGACTATATTGAACGGGCCTGCAATATAGGATTATAATCTAGGAATCTCATCCATATTCTTGATCACCTTTCTTGACCTTCCTTGATTTCTATATACCCACTCCCGTGGCTTTCCTTAATTTTTGCATCTTGCTTGAACTCTTTCTACCAACACCCTATCATCTCGTGCTTAAACATGGTTAGGAAGATGACTGCACTACTATATACTTAATGGTCAACCCTTTGGCGAGAAGGATTATATTGACAAATAATATCCATTGAGGTTATATTTGAGTATAAAGGCATTATTTTTCCTAGAGACGCGATCTTAAGGATTAGTTAATTCCAAGTTGGGTAGTAGCATATTACCGCCTTCAAGGGATGGTGAGAATATTATTTTGTTATTACAAGGTGGTATACACAAGAGGATAACTGGAGCGAGAAAACAAATTTTTGATTTACGAATTTTTTGAAATGGTGAAATAGTTATGATTTATTAGAGATATAAAATTGATTGAGAAATAACTTAAGTTTTTATATTGTGACGCATGATTTACGGTTAACTTTAAAAGTTTGGATTTGAATATTATAAAGTTTATCTCGAGATTATTTATGGAGTTTTAATTATATTTTTTAGACAATTAGAGAAGACGAAAGTTTAGTTTGAGAGAGCTTGAGGTTTAAAATTGAGTCGTATGATTTATAAGTTTATTTAATTTTTTTAGTTGGAGAAATGATGATAAAATTTTGCTTAAATATTTGGAGGATATGAAAGCAACTTTGAAGAAAAATTTTAAATTTTAAACTGTGTCATATGATTTATGATTTAAAAAAGTTAATTAGATTTCAAGTTTAAAGCCTTGATTTTTGGTAAAAAAAAGATTTAATTTGAGTTACACAATTTGCGATTGATGAAACGGACTAAGAGTTTATCTCGAGGTACATTTGAGAATTGAATTTTTTTAAAAGTGATGGCTTATTATGAAAATTTAGTTGTGCCGCATTAGATATGATGAAGGATTTTTTGAATTTATTTAAAGGAAATTAAACTTTAAGTTATGATTAAATGCTTGAAGGAGTATCTTGAGATATATTTCAAAACTGTGGCGAAACTTGAAATTTAAAATTTGATCATATATTAGTAGAGAACCAAGAAGCAAGCAAGTCACCCTAATGGGATACAAGTATTCCTCATTAATTGCCAGGATAGTTGTATATACTCAAGTGTTGTTAGTCATCTACAAATCATGTGGTTATATTTCAATTTTGACTCACTCGACATTCCCTCAAAACCTAGATTTTATTGTGACTTTCTCATACCCCATCAAGTGGCTATCATACCTCTAGAAACTGTGTCTCTAACTTATTTTACCTTGAACTACGAGATTTCTAAATTATCTTTATTTCGTGCTTTAACCTTTTACTTTTGTGCATTAACTAGTACCTTATAAAAACCCACTTTCTATTTTGATCATTTGGCATACCCTATCGTGACTTTGATATTTGGAGCACAACATTAGACTTTTTCTTCCCACAAATTTTACAAGCAAGACCTATACGAGCCCACCTTCATGTAGGTATATCACGTGCCACTGAAACACGTCTCCTTGTACTCTAATTTCATATTGCGACTTTCGGGTCAAAAAGACTGGACTCTAATCCCTATCGTGAAACCAATATACTTTTTAACTATAGATGAGACTCGACCTCGACTCAATTCTTTTCGACCCGATATATGATTTTGTTCTACTTAATTCCTTACCTGCTTAACCTTGCATTTTATCTTGATTGCTGGACCTATCACACCATTAGTTTAATTCTTGTAAGTTGGGTAGAATACCTCACGGCCTAACCAACATTTTGTGGACCACATTGATAGGTTTACTTGGACCATAGAATTCAGTAGACCCTAACTTATCTAGTCAACCAAGCCGACTGCATAGGCCCAATTTTCGGGCGAAACTTAGATTTTATAAGATCTTGGACTAATTGATTTCTTTTATCATTATCCTTTACTTATTATTTTATCTACCTATGATGCTAAAAAAGCTTAGTTTTGCAAGCTTATTCTTTATCAAGCTTGATCATGACAGATGTTTAATGTGGGCGCCCACTAATACATTGTCTAATCAGAACCGACGTATTATGGTCTGATTAACCATAGTGCACTTGGTTCGCTTTTTGTATATTGTTCAACGTAGATGGAGACATAGTTAAACTTGACCTTAGAGTCTCACCCACGACTGCCTTGACAATTCTTTTGGAACTTATTCAATCGTCTTTGAACCACTCGTTCGAATTTAATATATATCTTCTTTGAACCCTTTATTTTTGCCTTTTGCCTGTTTTAGAAAGACAAACATCCGTACTTGATATTCTCTTAGTTGTCCACTGTCTATTGCCAAGATAGTTAGCCAGTTACCAACCGAAGTGTCTGTAACCCCATCTTGAGTTAATCATCCTCCTCGTGATACTAGATTCGTTATCACAACTTTTTAATCATTCTTGAGACTTAAGAATGATTCAAATCATTTCCTTAATCAAACCTAACCCCAAACGACCATATTTTCTCAAAGGACCCTGCATCCCAAGCCCCTAAGTTATTCTCCTTGATCCACCCAATGCCTTATTATTTCTAGGATTGTGTTATCATGATTGTCTTAGCTAGCGACCCTTGTCCATTACCATATTCGTGAATTATTTTCCTATATAACAAGTTCATTGTCTCGCCAAATGAATTGTTCATACTTTCTAATCGTTAAACTCTTGTACCCTACCTATTACTAAATTTCGAGGACAAAATTCTTGTAAGTTGGGTAGGATGTAAACCACCTAAATTTCTACTATGATTATTTTTTTTCTTTTAATATATTTTATTTATTTATTTTGTACTTCGTATCTGCACGTCGCCTACGAGTTCAATTTTGTATTTGCGTAGCGTGCGGGATTTACGTTTCGTAAATTTCTCGACGAGTGCCAATATGTGTTGAGGTACATATTTTAGAAAAAACACTTTTATTATAAATTTATTTTATATGGGAAGTACATGTTCACATAAATATGATAAATATTTTTATTATTTTGGTCGTCGTTTAAAAATAAATAGTGCTATGGGAAATTTGGTTTATATGAAATGTATTCCAAAATATTTTCTACGAAATTTGAAATTTATTTATTAATATGTTTTGTTACTTATAAATGCTATTGTACAATTTAATATCTAAGTATTTATCGTGAATTTTCGAAATTAATTATTACTATATTTAATTAATCATAAAAATGGTATTTAAAATATTGTTTGATTTAATATTTAATTAATTATTATCATTTAAATTGGAAAAAGATTTTATTGACCTTATTTTAAATAGCTTTTAAATTATAGATAAGTTTTACCTATATTGAATTGGATTTAAATCGATTTGAATTAATATAGAATTTATCCATAAGGATTTAAATAAACCCAACCCTTATCCTAATGGGAATTCCCACCTCCTATATAAGGAGAGGTACTCTTCCATAATTTTCGACTATCCATAGATTGTGCATCGTGTCGGTGTCTCGCATCTACTATATCCCCTCCATTACATATACAATAATTTTGTCCCGTCCGACAATCCCGGATGTCCACCCAGCCGTGTCGGACACTCTCGACACGACGTAACCCAACCCGACATTTCAAATCACCTTATCCCTAACGATCAGCCCACCTCCTGGACCCCTCTGGCCGACACTCCAAATTTTCGGCATCCGGCCACCGGATCACCACATCCGTCAACCACCACCGCAGCTCGACCACACCTTCGCGTCTCTCCGGCATCTCCAGTACCACCATCGACCTCATCATCGGCATCCCCGCCATGGCCAACATACCGCCGCCATCACCGCCACCTACACCTACGACAACCTCTCCTCCTCTCGTCCCCAAACCCAGCAACCCATCACCGCCGCCACCACCAGAAATAGGAGAAAGGGGGAAACATAACCTGACCTCCACCCGTGCCGTGCCGCCTCCGTCGGTGGGCTCCCGTTTTACAGTGGTCTCCAGCCCGAGTCGTCGCCGGCAGACCGAGCCGCAGCCGTACAATGGTCCACCGCGCCATTCGCCTTTTTCTGGCCGCCTCGACAGCAACTCGCCGCCCGGAGCCGTCAACCCTTCCACTTTCCAGCACCGTGCCCGTAGCTCCAGCATGCTTCTCCACCACCACAGCGGCAGCCGACACCACTTAGCCGGAGCCGGCGCTTGACTCTTCGTGCCGCCCAGATCGCGCCACTCCGCGCGAGCCCTAATTCCGGCCGCCGCCTTCCACTGGCTGCGCCACACTCAGCGGACTCCGCCGATCAGACCAGCCGGCGCCGCCAACCTGCAGCCCTCTCTTTCCTCGAGCGCCGACCGCCGACTCACCTCTCTGTCAAGCTACCAGCACCGGCATGGACCCCCTCTCGCCGCCTGGACTCCGGCGAGGCCGCGCGCCACCGAAACCTCACTGTGAGAACCCTCACTCTTCCTCTCTTGACCTCTTCTCTCTCTCTTCCTAGAAACCCTTTTCACATTCCTTTTATTTCTCATTCGGCTTTAAGAAGGAACCCAGCAGTTATAATTTAATATTATTATTAAGTTATTATTACTATTATTATTATTATTATTATTATTATTATTATAATTATTAATAAAAGGGAAAGAAGCTAAGAAATTATTTAAGGATTATTTTTATCATTATTATTAATTATCATTATTATTATTATTATTATTATGTTTATTATTATTATTAATGTTAACAGTAGTATTATAAATATTTTTGTATATGGGTATTGGTATTTTGCCATTGGTATTATTAGTGACAATATTACCTTCAAAACTTTAATTGTATAGAAAAATAATTTGATTAATATTTTAAAAATATTTGTGGAAAAATATATATACTAGTGCATACTATTTTATCTAAGGATTTTTACAAAAATTTCATCTTTACAATTTAGTTTTAACCTCAAGAATAATTTTCTAGATTTGCCAAGTATTACTTTAAAATATTTTGATTAATAAAAAGGTAGTTTCACACTATGATTTCAAATATATATGTAATTAAGATATTTTGTTTAAAAAAATTTACGTAGTTTTTAAGTATCATAAATATTTTCTAAAAAAATGATACGTAACTTTCCACACAAATTCTTCTCGACTACCACCGTTAACTGTGACTAAATCTTGCTTCCTATTTTGTTGTGGATTCGTACCCTTACTCATTGATCATAGCTATTGGACAAACAGGACTTATTGGATCATTGCACCACACCAGGCGACACACCAGGCAAGACATCTTGCCTTTACTGTTTAAATTTCCTGCTCAATATCATGCATGTTGTGTTTATTTTCAAATTATTTCTTTCTAAATTATATGTAGATGCAAATTACTATATTTTATACAATTGGCTTAGAGTTAAGGGACTACCGTCAAATTTAGTGTGTCTCGTTGACTTGTCACGATGGTACACGAGTTGTGTGTGAGAATTGTGAGTATCATATAGAGGTCACTTGCGTGTGGGCTGATCCCCCGTACGCATGCGTAGGAATAACTGTCAATAGATGCATGATTAGAAGACTTGACAGTTATCTATATTAAAATAGTGTGGTGGAAACGACACCTGTTTGTGTGTCATGGTTACGACACACGTATAGTATCATTGAGGGGAGGGGACACCTACTAGCATAGGGGCTACTTTTATTTTACACATTTGGGAGATAGTGTCTCGGATGAGCGCTACGTATTACCCGGCCGATAGTGTCTCGGATGAGCGCTACTTGTTGGCCACTCTTTATTACTTGCTTGTGACAGCCCCTGCTTAGAACATTGTCCTCTAAATTACAATCCATATAGAATGGTTAGGAACCTTTACGCATGTATATTTTCTATTGAGTTACTATTCAGTTTATGACATGATATTATGTGTCTTGTTACGTCCCTCTGAGGACCTGGTTTTTCCCCAGGTGTGTGTTCATGTTTTCTGCAGGTATTCAAGCCAAGGCTGTGGTCTTCTTCATTCCTTCGAAGACAATTATGCTTGGTTCGTTTTATCATTTTGTCGATCGCTTTCTTGTACATTTATATTATTGAGATAGTTGGTAGTGGACTTTGTCTCCACCCAACGATTGTATCATAAATGTTCAAGTTGAATTTTTCTATTATTATTCTTTTCATTGTGGATGAGATTTAGTTTGTCTTGAAATACTACATTATACAGCTTATGTATCCATACGAGGCATATGTACTTCGTATGAATACAGCTGGCATGTCTACGTTCCTAGTCCTACGTATTATGGGACTGGGCATCACAGATGCCACTTTTGAGAAGATTTGACGGGAGCCTTATTGGCTGAGGATGATCTTGAGCTTAGGCTCAAGAGGGAACGAGACCCAGTTGAGGGCAGCAGCGGCGAAGGCCAGGCCAAGAGGCCTCACTTTCAGTACCAGCAGCCGAGATAGCTCCAGCCGCAGCCGATTCAGCAGAGGCAAGTTCACCAGCAGTAGTTTCAGCGTCAGTTACCTAGGCAGCAGACAGTCAGTTGCATATTCTGTAAGAAGCTAGGGCATGGATGGCACGAGTGCAGGAAGAGGCTCGGAAAGTACCTCTTTTGCTGAGCGACAGATCACCAGCTGAGGGATTATGCTAGGTTTGGAGGACGAGTAGCTCAGGAAGGAGGAGCCAAGGCTCCAGCAGGCCAGCAGAGGGGACCAGCCCTGTCGACGCATGTAACACCCATATTCTGAATACGTATTTTGTCAAGCTTGCATATATTTCAGACCTGTATTTAATTTCTCAGATTTTGGCATGTACTTGTAATTGGCTTGATTTACAGATTTTGGTTCTCGTAATTGGGTTTTACCTGGCTTGGTTTATTTTGTGGAGGAGAATTGGTTTGATTTGGTTTGGTTTGGTTTAACATGCATTGGAACACCTTAGCCTATGTTCAACCCTCATTCCACCACAACCCACCCTCTTTATTATCCCCACCTAACACGCTCTCTCCTCATTACTTCTCTCCATTAATTTCTTCTCCTTCTTCTTCCTTCCTCTACACAATACTCCACCCATAGGCAAGTGCACCTTGCCACGACATAAGAACCATATTTTATTTGTTCATTAGCTAGATTAGGCCATGGTGATCAACATTAGTGCTTGACATTTTGTGATTTGGAGTCTCCATTGTTCTAGATCTAGGTTTTAACTATTTTTGGATTTACATCGTTTTGATCTATTTTGGTTGGATTTTTGTGGGTTTTGATGGTTTCATGTGGAAGAGAATTCAATTTTACTCAAGTTAGACCTTTGAAAATCTAGATTTGGTTTTGATTTGACCAAGATATGAAGATTTAAACTTTGGTGTTCTTGGAGAGTTCCTCTCGGCCTTGAGTAGCAGACTGCAGCCTGCGCTCTTTAGCGCAGTGCTGGACTGTGCATCCCCTCTCTCGGCCTGCGCTCTTTAGCGCAGCATCGACCGCGCTGCTTGCCCCTTGGCGAATTGTGCTCAGCCCCCTGCGCAGCTCATCCCTGCGCGGTTGGCTCCCGCGCAATCTAACCCTGCGCGCTTGGACCCTGCGCACTCTACCCCTGCGCAGTTCATTCCTGCGCCAACCATTCCTGCGCAGTTCATTCCTGCGCCAACCATTCCTGCGCAGTTCATTCCTGTGCCAACCATTCCTGTGCAGTTTATTCCTGCGCCAACCATTCCTGCGCAGTTCATTCCTGCGCCAACCATTCCTGCGCCATCCACTCCTGCGCAACCCGACCCCAAGGACCCTTGCGCAATCTGTCCAATCATGGAGATTTGGTTTTATTTTTCCTTAAGCTTGGCTCTTCTATAGCCCTATATATTGATATTTTATTAGATATTTTACGCCCACTCCTGCTTGCTTGCTTGTGTAATCCACTTGTCTTATCTTGCATCATGTCTAGGACGTGACTCCCTGGTTCCCACGGTCAGGGATTCATACTGAATATGGATTAGGCTAATGACTAGATCAAACTATAGTTCATGGAGAATTTCCAGTCACAGGCAATCTCGTTATCTGGGCGCTCTTAATTGGACTTGTAGCTTGCTGACGAGTAGAGCACATTTCCAGCGCACTGTCATGTGTTGCATCCTCTAAGTCACCTAAGGGTATATCGTCTCCGGGGCGATGTACCCAACCATACTCTCAACCCGCGGAAGGATAACTGGATGGTCTGCAGGGCTTGGGACTGGGAAATTCTTATTGCATCTTGTTAGTAATTAAGGCTTGTGATAACCCTAGTTAGTTAAGTAGTAAGCCGTAGTAATTGCTTGGCCGCATTATGAATGGATGGAGTCCAGCCTTGTCTAAGTCTTGTCTAGCCCCTGTACCTGGAACTCTTGTACATGCTTGTTTTACTTATCTCTAACAATAAATGTGTAGAGACAGAGTGCTGTTCAGGCGAATAGTTACAACCTCGGTCCTTGTCTGGTTTAAGGGTTGTAACCTGGCTCCCGGAATGGTCCAACGTCACTAGTCGTTTATTGTCCTGTTGCACTCTTTATTACTTGTACCTTCTTTTATTTCTTTTCTTATGTTCTGATATGCTAGCTTTTGTTCTTATTTCGTGGCCTCCTTTGTGGCACTTGCTCTTTCTGGGGTTTGACCCAGCTGGTTTTGTGTGGCCAAATTTCGGAGCAGCTCTCGAGGATCTTCCGAACCTCCAGCCCGATGGTGGCGACTAGAAGGAACCCGGGCTACGAGTGGGTTTTCTATTTTGTTTCGTTCACTCTATTGTAAAGTTATTCTTTTGAGGCGTTTAGCCGACGAGCACCTGTTAGCTCGATGCACTTTACTTACTGTCTGCCTACGGGCTGTAAACATGATTAACAAATCCTAGGGTTGATCATGTATGACTTAACTCTTGCTAGTCCCAGCATTTTGTACGACTAGCTTCATGATCAGCTGATATATAATATTTGGGACGCCTTTTATTGTATATTTGGTGGTCAAACATCTTGTGATCATATTACTTGCTTGAGATTGAGACAATAGGCTTGACCATAAGAGATCGTTGGCTTGTAGTAAACCCTCATATCTAGACAGCCGTGACCGTATAGTTGAGATATATTCTATTTCAATATACGTAGCTGGCTATGTACGCCCCCGCTCTCCAGTATTCTGGTTCTGGGGCGTGACAACGCAGCAGCAGAGATTTGTTCAGCATCAGCAACAGGCCAGGGGAGGCCAGCAGGGGCGAGCTTTCGCCATGGCGGCCGAGGATGCAGAGGCGATAGGAGAGCTGATCGCAGGTTCGGTTCTTCTTGACTCCAGTCCAGCTTTTGCATTATTCGATTCCGGTGCTTCGCATAGCTTTATATCAGTATCATTTGTGATTAGACACGGTATCATAGCTGAATCGTTGCCTAGGACTTACAAGATCACGACCGGGGATGGAATTATCCTCGTGAGTGATGTTTGTAAGGATCGGAGTGTTGTTCTGGGAGGCCGTGAGTTAGAGGTGAGCCTGCTCGTAATGCCATTGTCGAACTATGATATAGTACTCGGTATGGATTGGTTGAGCAGGCACCACGCCATCATTGATTGCAGAGGGGGTAGAGTTCTCTTCGGAGTGCCGGGGGAGCCAAAGTTTGAGTACTCCAGACGTCAGGCGGAGCAGAGCAGCAGGGTTTTCTGCGGAGTCTCGGTTAAGGAGCAGACGATTCCACACCCCTTGATAGCAGAGTATATGGATGTTTTTCCAGAGAAGTTAGACAGAGACATTGAGTTCTCGATAGACTTGGTTCCAGGAGCGGAACCCATCTCTCAGCATGTCTATCGAGTGAACAACAGTGAGTTGGTGGAGCTGAAGAAGCAGGTGGATGAGCTGTAGGAAAAAGGCTTCATCCGTTCGAGTTCATCGCCATGGGGTGCACCAGTATTGTTTGTGCCGAAGAAGGATGGGTCAGTACGGATGTGTATTGACTATAGGGCACTCAACAACCTCACGATCAAGAACAGATACCCACTGTCACGGATCGATGATCTTTTTGACCAGTTGAGCGGAGCTCGGGTATTTTCCAAGATTGATCTTAGGTTAGGATATAACCAGGTGAAGGTGAAGGGGGAGGATATTCCCAAGACCGCTTTCAGGATGCGGTACGGGCAGTTTGAGTTTTTGGTTATGCCGTTTGGGCTAACCAATGCACCAGCAGTGTTTATGAACCTAATGAACAAGGTGTTCCACCAGTACCTGGATCAGTTTGTGGTAGTGTTCATTGATGACATCTTGGTATATTCCAAGTCTGAGGAGGAGCATGAGGAGCATCTGAGGATAGTGCTGGAGACTCTCAGGAAGGAGCAGCTTTATGGGAAGCTCTCCAAGTGTGAGTTTTTCTTGGACCAGGTTGACATTTTGGGGCATGTGGTGACTGGAGACAGGATCTCCCCAAGAAGAATAGCAGTTGAGGCATGGACAGCGCCGACTTCAGTGACAGAGATCAGGAGTTTCTTGGGGCTGGCAGGATATTATCGGAGATTTGTGCAGGATTTCTCCCGGGTTGCAGAGCCGTTTACTCGGTTGACCCGGAAGGATGCTGAGTTATTTTGGTCAGAGAAGTGTCAGGCAGTTCTAATGAGTTAAAGAAGTGGCTTACGACAGTTCCGATTCTAACATTGCCTTCAGGATCAGGGGGATTCACTATTTATAGTGACGCTTCAGGGAAGGGGCTGGGTTGTGTCTTACAACAGCATGGGAAGGTGATTGCCTATACTTCCAGGCAATTATGTCCCCATGAGAAAACTACCCTATCCACGACCTGGAGCTTGCAGCAGTGATATTTGCTCTGAAGTTGTGAAAGCACAATCTGTATGGAGAGAGGGTGGAGATTTTTACAGATCACAAGAGCTTAAAGTATGTGTTCACTCAGAAGGAGCTGAACATGAGGCAGCGCAGATGGCTAGAGTTGATGAAAGACTTCGACATATCACTTCAATATCACCCAAGAAAGGCCAACGTGGTTGTTGATGCCTTGAGTAAGTATCCGACAGCCATGTGTTTGACCATGGACCGTCACTTGCTTGCTGACTTAGAGAGCCTTGGGATTGAGATGATCGTGCCCGGAGTACAGATGCAGATGTGGGGCATGCAGATTCAGTCAGACTTGGTGGAGAGGATCAAGTCGGCACAGTTTGAGGACGTTGCTCTGCGGTGTCTCCGAGAGCAGGTTCGAGCAGGATTGGTGGAGGGCGAGTTTTCTCTTACAGAGGATGGTGCCTTGCGGCACGGTTCTAGGTTATGTATGCCCAGCAGAGATCTCAGGGAGCAGGTTTTGCAAGAGGCCCACAGATCTCAGTACTCTATATACCCTGGTGCCAACAAGATGTACCGAGATCTGAGGGAGCATGTTTGGTGGCACGGGATGAAGTGGGAGGTAGCTCGCTTCGTAGCAAGGTGCCTGGTCTGTCAGCAGGTCAAGGCAGAGAGGCAGAGGCCTGATGGATTGTTGCAGCCATTGTCCACTCCCGAGTGGAAGTGGGAGCATATCACTATGGATTTCGTATCTGGATTATCGCGTACACCAGGAGGAAAAGACGCGATTTGGGTCATCGTTGACAGGTTGACCAAATCGGCCCACTTTTTGCCATTCAAGGTGGATACGTCTACAGAGAGGCTTGCGGAGATGTATATGCGGCAGATAGTCCGAATTCATGGGGTTCCAGTCTGTATCATCTTGGATCGGGATAGTCGCTTTACTTCTTATTTATGGAGGAGTCTGCAGACTAGCTTGGGCACTCAGCTCAAGTTTAGTACTGCATACCACCCCCAGACGGACGGACAGTCAGAGAGGACTATTCAGACGCTCGAGGATATGCTGCGGACGTGCATCTTGGACTTTGGAGGTTCCTGGAAGGATCATCTACATTTGGTGGAGTTTGCTTACAACAACAGTTTCCAGGCCAGCATTGAGATGTCACCTTTTGAGGCTCTGTACGGGCGTAGGTGTCGTACACCCTTATCTTGGGATGATGTTGGTGAGCGAGCTTTACTGGGACCAGAGATGGTTGTTGATGCAGCCGAGAAGGTGAAGCTCATCAGAGACAGACTTTGCATGGCGCAGGACAGACATCGGCATTGGGGCGATAGCCATCGGAGGCCGTTGGAGTTTGAGGTACAGATTATAGTAGGATTTGATTTAGGGTTTGTGTTATAATTTTGATCATGTTTGTTTATCATAATTAAATTAAGACCTTGCTTGTGATTAGGTTGGAGACCAGGTTTTCTTGAGGATATCTCCGACTCGTGGTACGATACGTTTTGGTGGAGGTGGGAAGCTTAGCCCGCGCTTCATCGACCCTTTCGTTATCAGTGGGAGAGTCGGTGACATGGCATACAGGCTAGACTTGCCACCTGCACTAGTGGGAGTCCATAATGTATTCCATGTATCACAGTTAAGACGGTACGTGGCTGATCCTAGCCATGTGCTCGATCATTCAAAGATTGAGGTTGGATCTTCTCTCAGCTATCCAGAGCAGCCAGTGGAGATACTGGATCGACGGGAGAAGGTTTTGAGGAACCAGGTGATACCCTTGGTATGCGTCACATGGAGGCATCATTCTCCAGGAGAGTCTACCTGGGAGCGGGAAGATGAGATGCGCGAGCGGTACCCTTATCTTTTTGGACCGTGAGGTATACTTTCTATCCTTCTCATCAGTTGCATTTCACCTTTCAATTTCGAGAACAAAATTCTTTTAAGGAGGGTAGATTTGTCACTATCACATTTCTAGTTTGAGGGTACTTTTGTCATTTTTAAGGTTATTTGAATTTATTATAATTTATTTGAATTTTTGGGAATTTTTAGGATTTATTTTGGAATTATTTGAATGATGGTTTACTAGGTTGACTTTGACTAGCATTGACTTTGGTAGACTAACCTAGAAGCTAACCCTAGTTGTGTTGGACTTGGTTAGGTCATGTAACCCTAGTTAGACTAGAGTTAACCCATGGTTAGTCATTAGACTCAAGTTAACCATAGAATAGATAAGTCATAAGTCATGACTTACGGTTTTGAACCATTGATTTTTAACTAAGCCCAAAGCCCATTAGCTATTGCCAAATCCTAACCCTAACTTAGTTGGCCGGCCAAGCATTGGTATTCCCCCTATAAGTAGTCTCCTCCATTTAGGGCTAGCCTCTTTTAAGAAAGAACACAAGTTTAAGGAAGAGGTATTTTTCCAACTTCATTAATTCATAGAAATTCTATTTTAATTCCTTTTTCTTTCAAACAAATTGCAATAGGTTCTAATTTAGGTATACTTGCTGTTTGTGGAGGAAAATCTCAGCTTTAGGACAATTTGGAGCTATTTGCTAGCAAGGAGAACACCCCATATTGAAGCTTTTCTTGCATTTGGACACCAATAGGTAAAACTATATAAACACCATTAAAATTCAAGTTTCTTTGCATATTTGGAAAGCCCTAGGTCTACCCTAACTGTAGGTATACCTAAACCTAGGTTTCGTGTCCATTTCGTGTCCTAAATGTACACGTATCAGTCCCATAGGCAAGGTGTTTGATGAAATTCCCCAAAGGGCATTTCGATTTGATTTTTGAAAAGTGTTTGAATAGGAATTTAGATCTAGGTGTGGGTTGATGTTTTCCAGTGGTCTGAGTTTGAATTTGTGTCGTGTCGTATCGAAATCTGGACACGAACACGTACGTTCCAGCCGCACGTACTGTCCTGTTATTCGAAGAGTCGTACTCATTGGACACGGCGACTCAGGTCATGACACTTGGCGTGGGCCAAGAGACAATGACTGACATGAGGTCCTCCAAGTTGGAGATGCTCTCGTGTCGTGTCGGACACGTTTTCTAGCCCGTACTGGGTTTGCACTGACTGATCAGTCGATAAATCGCGTTCTGATACGCGTGTTTGGACACGTTTGTGTGACTCGACACGACGGTGCAGGGTGACATGTAGGTAGCCCTATGTGTGGCAAACCTAGGGTTATGAGCTCGTGTCCTGGTTTGGCCTGTGTTGTGTGTACGACACGCGTGCACACACGCACGAGGCTGCACTGTTGTGCAGTGTCCAGTTGTATTGATTTGGGTTTATTCGTGTTGGACACGTCATGTCACGTTGTGGTGGACACGAGACACTTCCTAAGACACGTGCACAAGTGTATTTTTATTTACCAACCAATAAACCATGATGTTAACTTGTTTTCGAAGGCTAATTTCCATTTACCCAATTTGTGATACCAAGTTATATGTTTCAGAATTTCTCAGTTTTCCCAGTTTTAATAATCGAATTTAGGCAGTATATTTTATCTAATTAAATGCTGTTAGATATTGGTTTTATATCCTAATGTTGTTCTCCTATGTGGAATCTACTTGTGTGTGAATTTTGGATGATTTTTATTGAGTATTGGGTTTGATTTGGGGACTTGAATGTATTGAACTAAAAACTGTGCTGAAAATGAATAAATTGGTTTTCTTCCCCGTCCTATGACTGAACACTAATCCCTTTCTCTGTCCAGAAACTGACTGTACACTCTAAACACACACACATTTAATTCCAGGTTTTCCTCAGTCCCTCACACCATATCAGTCACTCTCACACACTGTTTTATGACAGTGTACCCTTCACTATTTCCTGTGCAACCTACACACACACACTCACTTGTATACACCCACACACTATTTTATATTCCTATCACTGTTACACTCATTCACTAGCACACACATTCAAATACTGTTACACACACATCCTGAGTTCACTCTTTATACATGTACACACACTTTGTCCTTTCCTCTCCTTATATACACATGAATGTATGTATATAATATGTGTATATCTATATATGTAATGTATAATATATATATATATATATATATATATATATATATATATATATATATATATATAGTTAATGTATATATAATGTAGGTAGCCTTTATATATATATATATATATATATATATATATATATATATATATATATATATATATATATATATATATATATATATATATATGATGATTTCCTAATGAATATGTACTATAACCTATATGTAATGTATATATATATAATGTAATGCATATAAAATTTGTATATATATATATATATATATATATATATATATATATATAATGTGTATGTATCTATATATATGTATATTGATAACTAAGTTAGAAATGAATGAATGTATGCTAGTTTATATAGCATATAGTTATATTGTGAAATTGTGATATAGTTGAGATAGGCTTGATTTAGGCTTGGATAGCCTTGTAATGGTGTGTGTTAACTAGTGTAGGCTTGTTTAGACCTAGAATGACTTGTTTGACCTAATTTAGACTTGTTAGACCTAGTTTGACCATAGTTGACCTAGTTTGACTTCTAGGGTTGACCAGAGTTGACCAAGAGTTGACTTTGGTCTAGATTAATCTCGAATCATGTAGAATGTATAGTAGGACTTTATTATACCGTTTTAGACTTGTTGTGACTTGTGCTGTTCTGATTAGGAGCCAGACATCTCTCCTCGGATAGTACATTTCATCCGGACACTCAGATAGCAGGCGAGTACATTCTCTGATCATTTTATAACTTGTTAGAATTATATTCCTGCTTTAGATTACTTTACTTGATGCTGTCACGACATTATCACGGATTAGTACTATATGGATCTCTTCATGCGATATTATCCCCTCGGGAGCATCGGGTACATTGTGTCATGTGCGTTTCACTTTCATCATGTACTCCTGTGCATTCACCATACATGTACACTCTTGTAAATCATGTACTCTCATGTTCACGGAGCCCTCATGTATAATATCATGTGCACCCTTTCATAGGCCTTCATGTGATATCATGTATAATAACATAACCTGCTTAGATCCTTGTGTATTGATTGGGAAAAACGGGGGAGTGCTAATAGTCATGTGAACAAATTCCATAGTAGTGTAGATCATGTGAAACTCCTTAGTGTAGATCATGTACTAATCTGTCATGTTCACATGTGCTATCCTGTTCTCTACATCACTAGCCACTATTAATTCTCTATATACAGTAGCTATTTACATACAGTTCTCTTCTTTTACATCATGTACTTCCTTTCAGTTTCATGTATCTTACTCTACTGCATGTTTATATTTTCTAACCTGCTATGATCTGTTGAGATGTATTGTGCTCGCTCCTTTCCTGACTGGACCTGTTAAAAATATTACAGAGGACGAGGAGGAGGCCTGTGTGGATACCTTCTACGGGGCAGCACTAGACGACACTTGTGAGCTGGACTCTTAGGAGGACCCAGCTCTAGCTGATGACATTACCCCTACTGCCTAGACTAGCTTAATTAGGCTTTATCTTACTTATGTTGTCTTGAGACTAGCTTAGTTAGGCTTTATTTCTGTCATTGAGATCTGGATTGTATATATTCTTTCATACTCTGTAGTTGAGACCTTGTATTTCTGGATGTCACTGAGATGTTATCTTAGACTCTTCTGATCACCTGTATTTCTTTGAGTTCTATATCATATCGTGCTTCTTCTTCTTTAGTTGTGATTGAGTTTACATTCTGCTATGTCACCCACATTCGGGGAGTATAAACTGCTTAGAATTATATTGTTAGATGTTGTGACCTAGGATAGTGTTCTACCGTCGACACTGCGGCGTAGGCTGGACGTACCCACGTCTCGTGCTCTTACTCTAGGGTTCGGGTCGTGACAATTTAATTGTTCTGTACTTTTACAATCAATGGCAAACACTAGTGTTGTCAATGAAAATGGGTATGTGTGTGTAATGTAAATCAAAGTCTTCTAAAGTTTGCTTCATCCATAAAATTTGAGCACAACAACGTCCTGCGATGATATACTCGGCCTCAGTAGCTGATAATGCGATAGAATTTTGCTTCTTGCTAAACCAAGAGACTAGTGCCTTTCCTAGAAAATGACACGTGCCGCTACTAGTTTTTCTGTCTACTTTGCATCCAGCAAAATCAGCATTCGAGTAACTGATTAGGTCAAAAGGCGTGGTTTTGGGATACCATAAGCCGACAGAAGAAATGCATTTAAGGTATCGATAGATACGCTTAACTGCGCACAAGTATGATTCCTTAGGGTTACCATGAAAACATGCACACAAGCAAATACTAAACATTATATCAGGGCGACTAGCAGTTAAATAAAGTAAACTACCAATCATACCTCGATACTTACGTATGTCGACAGGTTTGCCTTGTTCATCTACATCAAGCTTGGTTGAAGTTGCCATTAGAGTGCCAAGGGGTTTGATGGCTTCCAGATCAAGCTTCTTTCGTAAATCTTTTGTGTACTTGGCTTGACTAATGAATGTCCTATTATTGGTTTGTTTGATTTGCGGTCCAAGGAAGAATTTGAGTCCTTCTATCAT
Organism: Iris pallida; assembly: GCA_029216955.1. Classification (NCBI taxonomy): domain Eukaryota; kingdom Viridiplantae; phylum Streptophyta; class Magnoliopsida; order Asparagales; family Iridaceae; genus Iris; species Iris pallida. The sequence goes on from JANAVB010016195.1 coordinate 10,087,923, forward strand.
GCTCATCTCAAACTCATTCTGCATACACTTGGAAAATTCTTGACAAAGAGACTCATCAGTAGATCCAAAGATAATATCATCAACATAAACTTGAATCAGAAGAATATTTCCATTTAAAGATTTTATGAACAGTGTAGTATCAACCATACCTTTTGAAAAATTGTTATAAAGCAAAAATGTGCTTAAACGATCGTGCCAAACACGAGGGGCTTATTTCAGACTTTATAAGGCTTTCTTCAACTTGAAAACATAGTCAGGGATTTTAAAATTAACAAATCTTGGAGGTTGAGCTACATAAACTTCTTCTTTTATAAAACTATTAAGAAATGCACATTTTACAAACATTTGAAAAGTTTAAAAATTATGAAAACATGCGAATGCCCATAACATGCGAATGGATTCTAATCTCACAACTAGGGCATTGATTTCATCGTAGTCGATACCTTCCTCTTGGTTGTATCCTTGAGCTACGAGTCGGGCCTTATTACGAGTGACTAAACTATTCTCATTCAATTTATTTCGAAATACCCAGCTGGTGCCAATTGTCGGATGATCAATAGGCTGGGGAACAAGTTCCTAAACTTGATTCTGTTCGAATTGGTTTAATTCCACTTGCATAGCATCTAACTAATAATTGTAGCTACATGCTTCTTCAATAGCTTTAGGTTCTAGCTGTGAAATAAATTCAGTACAGGAATCTATATCTTTATTAGAGGAACGAGTGCTTACACCCATGGTAATCTCACCTATTACCAAGTCCTTGGGATGGTCGACCATAAACTTTATTCTTTTTGGCAGACACTCAAGGTAGCTAGTTTCGGTTTATGGTTCTACAGGTGCTTTGCTCGGTGTACTGATGTCTTCATCATTATTGTCAATCGTATGTTGATTTAGTTCATCAAAAGTGATATTTATTGACTCTTCGATGATCATAGTCCTTTTGTTGAAGACTCGGTACCCTTTTTTTTGGTCGCATAACCTAAAAATATACCCTCAGTGACCTTTTCGTCAAACTTTCCCAAATTATCTTTAGTATGAAGAATGAAATGTTTACAACCAAAGATTTTTAAATAAGAGACTGTGGGTGTTCTATTAAACCATAACGCATATGGTGTCTTCTTCGATTTAGGTCGAATAAGAACCCTGTTGAGAACATAACAAGCTGTGTTGACAGCTTCAGTCCAAAAATACTTGGGTAGACTAAATTGGTTTAACATTACTCTAGTCATTTCAGATAGAGTCTTGTTCTTACGTTTCACAACTCTATTTTGTTGTGGAGTCCTAGAGCAGGAGAACTTATACAAATAATTGTGTGTGTCACAAAATTGCTTAAACTCTGCATTCTTGAATTTGTCGCCATGATCACTTCGAATACGAGTGATCATGAATCCTTTCTCATTTTGGACTTTCTTACAAAAAGAGACGAATTCAGACAATGCATTATTCTTGCATGTGAGAAAATATACCCACGTGTATCTAGAAAAATCATCTAATATTACAAATGCATATAACTTACCACCTATGCTGGTAATTTTACTAGGTCCAAATAAATCCATATATAGTAATTGTAGAGATCTAATGGTATTTACAGCGTTATTGGACTTAAATGTAGATCGGATAGCTTTGTTCTTTTCATATTCACTACATACCTTATCCTTTTTGAAAGTGATGTTTGGTAAGTCTCGTACCAATTTCTTCATGTATAGTCTTGAAATTGTGTCCATATTTGCATGACCGCGAGTCTCATATGCCATAGTTGACTCTCATCATTTTTGGCAAGTAAGCATCTACATGCTTTATTAGCATCTTCCAACAAATAGAAAACATATATATTGTCTTCCCTAATACGTTCAAAGATAGTACTACCAGTTGAGCTATCAACTATAACACATTTGTCTTTGACAAAGTTAATACCATAACTATGATCAGCCAAATGACTTATGCTGAGTAGGTTATGTTTTAACTCAGTTACTAGATAGACATTTTAATAACAGGATAGGGAGCCTTACCAATGTTGTCGATACCTACTATATACCCTTTAAGATTATTACCAAAGGAGACGTATCCTTCTTTCTTCTTCGACAATGTTGCGAATAGAGAAGTGTCACCGGTCATTACCGTGAGCAACCGTTGTCGATGATCCACTTGCTCCTAGCATCCGTAGGATGTTCCACCTATAAAAGAATTTGTAGATAAAACTTTTGGTACCCATTTCTTATAGGGTCCCATGATGTTAGTCTTTGGTATCAATGCACATATCTTCAAATCAACTAGCTTTTTTACTCTACATGCAGGAGAAATATGACCAATGGTGCAACAATAGTGACATCTAGCATGTTGAATGTTAGATGCAGTATGTTGTGCATGATTGGTAGGTCTTGGTTTCCTAGTTAGATGTTTGTAATGAAAAGCATGTCGGTTAGTCTTCTTGGGCAAAGGTTTGGCTGGTTTGGTCTGACAGTGTTAGTTTGACTATATTCCGATGTTTCGGTAAGTGACACATGTTAGGATAGGAAGCAACAATCTCAGACTATTTTTCTAACCTAATTTCTAACTTTTTGGAAGTGTCATAAAGTGTATTATAGTCAGTTGTGAGTGCATCATTTCTGATTTGTGCACATTGACGGTTCTTCTTCTCTTTGGATGAGTCTTACTTAAGTTTGGCAATGGTCTTATCTTTTTCTTTAGATAATCGTGTAATCTCGTGTAATTGCAACTTGACAGAGGAAAGGTCACCTGCCTCACTAGAAATATCATTACTTCTAACCTCAGCTTGTAGGTCGGTAAGCCCTTCATGTTTCACTATTGTACTATTTGAGTACCTTCTTAGAGTTATGGTATTTGCTACGCAATTTTTTGTAGTCTCCTAAGAGGTCACTAACGGCTTCTCCTAATTATTCAAAGGTAAAATCATCATAAGTATCAAACAAGGGATTAGTGTTTACCTGATCATAAATAATTAAGCATACATTTGCAGCGTCATTTGATTGTTCATCTTCGAAGTCGTTGCCTTCACTTTTATGCCATATGCTTGTGTTAGCATATCTACTGGAGGTAGATTTCTTCAGGTACCCTTTTTCATATTTATTTCCCTTCCTGGTTGATGATGATGCTGTCGAACAGTCCTTTTTGATGTGTCTTTTCTTCTTGCAACCATAGCAGATTAGGTCTTCTTCATTGTTGTTATTGTTGCTGTTGTGTTTTTTGTTCTTCGGTTGAATCTCATGAACATCTTGAACTTCTTTACTATGATAGCTTGATCTTTAGAGTCAGAATTACTGTCATCGGAATCTTCTTCGACAGATCTTCTGTGTTGAGCTTTGAGGGCGATTGACTTCTCCTTTGGTGCAACTTCTTCAAAGTCTTGAAGTTCCAGCCCGTGAGTGAGTAGCTTTCCCATGAGCGTTTCAAGAGACATAGTAGTGAGGTCATTTTCTTTAATAATTACAGTAGCCTTTGGAATCCAGTTCTTCGTGAGAGCTCATAGCAACTTGTGAATCTTCTCATGGTTATTATATTCCTTGCCTAGAGAAGACAAAGGAATTACAATATCCAAAAATCTTGTAAACGTCTGAGTAATGGATTCGTTTGGCTTCATTTGAATGTCTCATACTCTTGAGTAAGTCTACTGATCTTTTATTCCTTGACTTGCGTCGTGCCTTCGTAATTAACTTCGAGAAGTTTTCATACTTTATTGGATGTTATGCATGTAGATACCTTGTTAAATTCAGTCCTGTCTAAAGAACAAAATAATTCGTTAATAGCACGTGCGTCAAGACTGGCCTGTTTCTTTTCAGAATCAGTATACTTGTCATGTGCTTTCTCAACCAATTCTCCATCGATAAGAACACGGGAGAGCTTTATATAGCCATCAATTACAATAGACCATAGGTCGAAATCTAGAGATTTTAAGAAGAAACTCATGCATGTTTTCCAGTATGTGTAATTGGTACCATCAAATAGTAGGGGTATGTTTGTGGCTTGGCCTTCACTTATGAATTTCACAGTTGCCATATGTGATATAATGATCTAAGAAATAGTAGTAATATTACCTTGATTTACCTGTATAACCCGCTCTGATACCAATTGTAGGAACGAGATGTAAAGCGCTATACTCTAGAGGGGGTGAATAGAGTAGGCAACAGAAATTTAGCTATTAAAAATTTTTTAGTAGCAAGATCATAGAATATATCACAAATATGTAAATATAAAAAGTAGACAGTAGAGAGCAAACAAAAAACACAAGGATGTGTACTGGTTTTCCTCTTGTGAGGACTATTCCAGTTGTAAGAACTCCATCTTCCAGTTGAAATCCACTATAGAAAAATGTTGTAAGTTTTCATGCGAATTCTTGCAACTTCTACAAACGCGAACATTGATCTGAAACACTCGACCAACTTCAATTGCGAAGTGTCTTACTTCTTTTCAAGCCTCTAATTATATAACTCTGAAACTTCTAGACCGTACTGCACTGAACTAGAAGATTATAACTGGCTTGGGATTTAAAAATGAAAAGCTTAGAAGGCTTTGAAAAACTTAGTAGGCTTGAGAGAAGAGAAGAAAAGTGAATTGGTGTGTTGAATGGTAGAAATTCTTCTCTATTTATAGGTTTTCCAAAGGAAGAATTTAGGCAGAATTCTTTGAGAGAATCTCGGCAGATAGCTATCTGCATCCGTAATTGTAGGGAGACTGGGTTCAAATCCTATCGTTCCACTAACCGAACTCGAGTCGAATTCGGGCCGTACTCGGTCTAAATTATGTTGGTCCAGAATTGGTTGGTTAGGGTTTTGTTAATCAGGTTTTAGGCTTTTGAAAAGTTAAGCATTAGGAGCTTTTATAACGGGAAGGATATTTTGAAACATTTTGGGGTAGCCTATTTGCCAGTACAACTCATGTACATCGTATTCCTAAACTCAATAAATTATGAAATATATGATATGAAATATAGACTTAATGCAAAATGGCTCCAAGTCTTGAACGGTAGCAGTAGCAGTTCTCAGCAGTCGTTCAAGTAGCCCTTATATCGAGACAGGTTAGATCATTATTAAAATCAGGTTTGACCATGACTAATGGGCCAACAAAATTGCTCCTTTGACAACTGTTAAAGTGTAATGATGAAGGTGACGTAATCACTGACATCTTCCTCTTAGTCTGACCACTACAACCCTTTTCGTGGTTCATCTTTTATTCAAGACACAAAAACATCATGCGTCAAATGGACCATGCGTCTTTCTGACTCCCTTCGACATGCATCTCTTTAATCAATTATCAATAGACTATAGTGCTTCGGGGACGACTTCAACTTTTGAAATCTTTACATCTGGGCTCATAACATTCATGTGGCCCAATTTGTATTTTTTTATGCTTCTACACCTTCCTTCATTCTTCTTCTGCTCCTTCTTCTTTTAGGGTTTTTTCTTTTCTTTTTTTTGTTTGGGGGGTTGTCGGTTGAGTGAATTGTGTTCATGTAAGAGAGAAAAAGAGTGGAGAGAGTGTAGTTAGGGTAAAGTGAGCGGGTCTGGACTCGTGTAAACCCCCAAATTTTTTAAAGTTTTTTATTATTTTTATATTTGTATAAATTGCAGTATTTATATTATTAATATCCTTTTTTTATTTAATTTTTTTGTCATGTTATAATCAGAATAGTTAATAATTGTACCAAATGTTTTTTTTCAATATTCTAGAATTTATTTATTATTTTGATACATGAAATATTTCTTGAAAAGAATTTAATAGCTTTTTTTAGCTTATAAATTTTATAACTGGCACATACCAAGTAAATGCTATATTAGGTAAAGAATTATT
>JANAVB010016195.1:10098997-10413697 GCA_029216955.1 Iris pallida
CATGAAATATAAAGAGCAACAGTTATCGGAGGGACTGGACTTTACTACGTTACAAACTCGCTTGTACAAAGAAAGCCTAGGGACGAAAGCATAGGTACAGCAGTCTAAGTACAATTGTTTATTTTAGATTCTGGGGGTGACGATAGAGGCTCGGGAAAGCTACGGCAGCTGCCTTACTCCTTGGACGATCGTATGCAGCCTTGGCTCCAGAAGATTGCTTGGCGTTGAAGAAATACTCTATTTGCTCTCTCTGCTTTTTCTCTCCAAGTATTCTGGTGCTCTCTGATCTCGAAAAGTGGTCCTCTTGCAAGGGAATGGCACTTGCTATTTTAAGAAAGGAATGCAATCATTAGGGCTTGCAATGATTGCCCCTTAGACTGGCGGCGGCCTGTTGATTGATCAATCTGGGCCATTAATCCTGAGTGTGATGAATCTGGGCCATTTAGTGTAGATTGCACCAAATCCTATCAGTAATTAATGCTGATTGGAATAAATCTCCATGATGATGATTTGCTGATGTCGCGAATCTGAATGAATAATTTAATTCATTCTCCTGCCACGTGTCCCAGATTATTGGGATTTGACCCAATCTTTGATTGCAGTAAATCTGGGATTATTGAGATATGATCGGCTTTTGACACGTGTCCAGCCACATGTCCCAACTGTTGTACTCATGAGCCATGAAAGTCATCACACTCAAACCACATGAGAGTCGTCGTGCCCGAACCGCATGAGAGTCTCCATACCCGAACCGCATGAGAGTCTTCATGACCAAGCCGCATGAGAGTCTTCATACTCGAGCCGTATGAGCGTCGTCATGACCGAGCCGCATGAAGAGTCGTCACGATCGAGCCGCATGAGCGTCTCCATACTCGAGCCGCATGAGAGTCTTCATACTCGAAGAGTCGTCATGACCGAGTCATAACCGCATAGAGCTTATCCGAGCCGCATGAGGCTCCAGAAGACTTTCGGTCTGCATGAGTTTCTGAGCCGCATGAGGCTCCTTCTGGCTGAGCGCATGGCTTCCATGTTGATTTTGGGCCGCCTAAGGCCCCCCTGCTGCTTTTGGGCCGCATGAAGCTTTCTGGATTTTGAGCCGCATGAAGCTCCATGTTGAATTCGAGCGGCATAGAGAATCCCCTTCTTTCCTTGCGCTTGTGAAGGATCCCATCTCGCAAATCAAGGACATCTCGGTCAACCTTTGTACTCGTTTTGTGGCCCGGATATCCCGAACCCACGAGTGCGTAGGTATCATGTTTACAACTTTCCATCAGAGGCCGCTTTAATAGTTAGCGGGGCACTCTGATGGTCAAGGTTGGGATAGCTGACTGAGCTCGACGAGCCTGCGCTGCCCTAGACTTCTTCGACTTAGCACCCGAAGGTGTATAGTAGGAAGAGTCTAAGTTGGAAGGAGGGAAGAGAAGTTGGTGCCCTTTTCAAAGGAGGCAAGGGGGCTCTATTTATAGAATGGAGTGAGCCCTTTCTTTCTCCTTTCCGATGTGGGACTAAAAGCAATATTTTCCATGCTTCTACAAGACCCCCTTCAAAGTTTTCAAATTGAAAATTTGGAACACTTTGAATAAGAAGCATGGAAAGTAGAGTTATTTTGGTGTGGAGATCATATCAGAGGTAGCATGGACGTGATAGGTTTGGGTGCTTCTGCTGGAAATTTTGTGTGGACTTATCATCCTTGGCGTGCCTTGTTTTTAAGTACGGATAATAAGACGAGAGAGAACCAACATACTTACTCAGAGGTAATGAGGACGTGGTAAATATGAGGGTTTCTTCAATAGAGCCTTCCTACTCAGAGGTAATGAGGACGTGGCAGGAGTGGGATCCATGAAGGGTACACAGAACAACTCAGAGGTGCTATCAACATGGAAGTTCTATGCATTGGGTGAAAGAATGCTATGGAACAGCTGGGCTCCAAAAGCATGTGATGATGAGAAAAGATGTGGATGTACTAGGGGACCTAGTACGGCATTTGTGGTCAGCTGCAGACATTTGTGGTCAACAGAGGACATTTGTGGGCCTATTATCCTTGGCGTACCCTGGTTCAGGGTACGGATAATAAGACGAGAGAGGACCGACATACTTACTCAGAGGTAATAAGGACATGATAAGTACAGAAGTTTTATCGGGGAGTCTTCCTGCTTAGAGGTAATGAGGACATGCAGAAGCAGACTCAGCAAAAAATATTTGTGGACCTATTATCTTTGGCGTACTCCGGTTGTGGGTACAGATAATAAGTCGAAAGGGAATCATCATACTTACTCAGAGGTAATGAGGACATGGCAAGCATGAAGGTTTCTTCGATGGAGCCTTCCCATTCAGTGGTAATGAGGACATGACAGGAGTGGGCTCAATGAAGGAGGGTACATAGAACGACTCAGAGGTAATAATGACATGGAAGTTCTATACAAGGGGAGATTTGTTTTTGGCGGAAGTGAAACGACTCAGAGGTAATGAGGACATGGCCGTTTTGGAAATTTGTGGATCGGCTACCCTTTTTGTGCACTGGGAGTGCGGGTAGTGGATCATGAGAGAGGGTCTCTTCCAGGAAGAAAGTTCAGAGGTATGGTCATACATGACTTACTATCTGAAAGAGTGACCGCAAATGTGAGTTCAGAGGCACCAGCGGGTACATGACTCGATAATCTGAAATATGAGTTCAGCGGTACCAGCGGGTACATGACTCGGTAATCTGGAATATTGGGATGTGTGAGTTCAGCGGTACCAGTGGGTACATGACTCGATAATCTAAAAATTTGAAGGTGTAAGTTCAGCGGCACCGGCGGGTACATGACTCGATAATCTGGAAATTTGGAGGTGTGAGTTCAGCGGCACCGGCGGGTACATGACTCGATAATCTGGAAATTTGGAGGTGTAAGAGCGGCACTGGCAGGTACATGACTCGATGATCTGGAATATATCGTTTAGACATAATATTTCTTCAGAAACTTGCCGTTGACGGACAACATGAGCAAGTCTTCATTTTGCTTGGCGAGGCGGTAAGCACCGTTGGAGAATATGGCCTCGATGATAAATGGACCTTTCCATTTTGGCTGGAACTTGCCAGCGGTCTTGTGAGTCATGACCATCGGCCTCCGGACTGCCAAAACAAGATCGTCCACTTGGAATGTTCTGATTTTAACCTTTTTGTTGAAGGCTCCAGAGATGCGTGGTTGGTATAGTTCGATCCTTTGCTGAGCTAGGAGGCGCTTTTCATCTAAGGCCTCCAACTCTTGTAGTCGGCATCGGTAGTTATCCTCCGTCGTCAATTGATAAGTGAAGGCGACACGGAGTGAGGGTATTTGAGTCTCTAATGGGAGAACTGCCTCACTCCCGTACACCAGGGAGAATGGTATATTTCCGGTAGCTATTCGGACTGTAGTACGGTACGCCCAAAAGCATTCACCAAGCTTCTCGTTCCAGTCGTGTTTGTTGGACGATACGAACTTCTTGAGTAACTTGATGATGGTTTTGTTGAATGCCTCTGCCAACCCGTTTGCTGCTGGGTTGTATGGTGTCAAAGCAATATTCTAGATGCGATGCTTGTTGCAGAACCGATAGAAGGCGTGGCTTGCAAACTGTGGACCATTGTCGTGGATGATCCTTCGGGGCAGTCCAAAGCGATAGATAACGTGATGCTTGAGGAAGCTGATCACGTTTGAGGTTTTGACTTCTGCGAGTGGAACAGCTTCAGCCCATTTGGAGAAGTAATTCATGATCGCAAGTATGAAGCGATGTCCATGGAAGGAAGGTGGAGTAATTGGACCGATGATGTCCATTCCCCATGCTTCAAATGGCCAAGATGCCACTGTCGGATATAGAAATTCGGATGGCTGGTGAATGAAGTCTGCGTGGACTTGGCAGGCTTTGCATTTTCTCACATAGTCTATCGCATCCGCTACCATCGTAGGCCAGTAGTAGCCCATTCGGCGAAGACGGTCTTACAATTTAGGACCAGGCTGATGGGCCCCACAGACACCGTCATGAGCTTCTCGTACGGCTTCTTTGGATTCTGCGTTCGACAGACACCGAAGCAATACTCCATCATAGGATCGGCGATACAGCATTTTCGTCTTTGTATCGTATAAGAATCTGAGGGAACGCCGTTTGATGGAAGTGGCTTCCTTTGGGTTCTCGGGCAGGATATCATAGACGACGAAGTCGATGAATGGTTGTCTCCAATCTGGAACATCATCAATCGCCTGAGCGGAATAACTTGCCACGAATTGAACGTTGTTCTTGGGGCAGACCAGTTCGTAGCCTATCACATCTACCGATTGATGAGTATAATTTGGTACTGCTAGGGAAGCGGCCAGGCCGCTAAGGCATCGGCTTCGATATTTTGGAGTCTGGGGACGTACTCGATGAAGAACCCCTCGAACGATGAGATAATGTTGATTGCTATTTGGTGATAGGGGATCATGTCTTCGTGGCGAACTTCGTATGAGCCCCGGATTTGATTGACGATTAACTGAGAATCGCCGTATGTTTCAAGATATTCTAACCCCAGCTTTTTTGCAAGTTGGAGGCCAATGACCAGAGAGTTGTACTCGGCCACATTGTTAGTGCAGGGTTCCGTGAGGGAGTAAGCACGGTTGATCACCAATCCGGTAGGAGAAACCAGTACCACCCCGACTCCGACGATGTTGCCCTTAGGTCCAGTTCTCGAAGCGCCGTCGAAGAACATTTGCCATATATCATCGTGAGAGGTTGCATGCGAATCGGCGACCTCATCTGGGATTTTTTCATATATCCTGGACGACTCCGAGCCCGGGTGGGCTGCCAAAAAGTCTGCCAGGGCTTGACCTTTGACCGTCTTTTGTGGGACGAAGATCATATGATAGGGGGATAGCAATATTGCCCATGTAGCGAGGCGAGAGCTGAGTGCCTCTGGTTTAGTCATGAGGACCCTGAGAGGGTTGACTCGTGAGATCACATGTATTGTTTGTCCAGTGACATAGTGCCGCATCTTCTGAATGGCGAACACCAGGGCAAGGCACTCCTTCTCTACAGCGGTGTATCGGTGCTCTGGCCCAATCATCATTCGACTGAGATAATATATGGCTTGCTCATGGCCTGCATCATTGTTTTGTGCTAGCACGGCTCCGAGAGAATGCTCCATTACTCGTACATAGAGCAGGAATGGTTTTCCAGCAACCGGGGCCACCAGGACTAGAGGGTTCGACAAATATTCTTTGATGCTGTCGAAGGTCCGCTGACATTCCTCATCCCAAACGAACGAGACACCTTTCTTTATAAGGGGGGTGAATGGCCAACATCATCCGGAGAGGTTAGAAATGAACCTCCTGATGTAAGCTAGCCTCCCTTGAAGGCCTCTGAGTTCGCAGAGATTTCTCGGGGGACCCATCTCCATGATTGCCTTTGTCTTCTCAGGGTCTACATGGATACCCTGGGCGGTGATGATGAAACCCAAGAACTTCTCACTGGATATGCCCAGGAAGGACTTCGTAGGGTTTATTTTCAAATTGTGCGCTCGCATCAGGTCGAATACCGTCCTCAGATCCTGCAGATGGTCTCCCTTACAGCGACTCTTGACGGCGATGTCATCAACGTAGCACTCCACCGTCTTACGTAAGTGGTCCCTGAAGATGATACTCATGGCTCTTTGATATGTGGCGCCAGCATTCTTTAAACCGAAAGGTATGACTTTGTAGCAATACGTGCCAATCGGTGTTCGGAATGATGTGTGCTTTTCGTCGTCAGGAGATATCTTGATTTGGTTGTACCCCAAGAAGCCATCCATGAATGACATACGTTCAAAGGCGCAGGTATTGTCAATCATGATGTCCATGATAGGAAGGGGGAATTCATCTTTGGGGCATGCTTCGTTCAGATTGCGGAAGTCGATGCAGATTTGAATCTTTCCATTCTTCTTGAGGATGTATACTATGTTGGCGACCCAATTCGGATGTTGTTCCTCATGAATGAAGCCGCTGGCTATCAGTTTGTTGACTTCGGTTTCGATCGCATCCAAGATGCCTGGACGGAAGCGTCGCTGTTGTTGCTTGACTGGCTTTGCGTCCGGCCGAATGTTGAGCTTGTGAAGAGCAATATCGGGATTTAACCCCGGCATGTCTTCATAGCTCCATGCGAACACATCAATGTATTCTTTGACAAGTTCCAGCAGCGATTCTCGCTCTTCGTCTGTTAAGCTTTTACTGACGAAGATTGGTTTTAGAGAAGATTCGCTGCCGAGGACGACCTGTATAACCTCATCTTCAGTAGGAGGTTCTCTCAGTTTGAACCGTTTTTTCCATTATGTATCCAACTGCTGGGCCCACGGCTCTAGCTCGAGGATTTTAGGGATGTCTTCATCTTCTTCATAAGCATCGGCGAATGCCATGTTGACTGACAAGACTTGTCTGAATACATCTCCGATGCTGGTATCTGAGTCAGAAGTTGGTGACCTGGTTGAATGTGAATGCCAGTCGCATTCTTCATCTGAGCTTTCAGGGGTCGTCGTAGGTGTTACATACCCTAATCCACATCGAGTCTTGCTATAGTAGTCCCGTAGTTTGTCTGCCCGGACCGGTGGCTTCAAAGGTAATCGTCGTCCAGTACCGTAGTTCAAGCCTGGCGTTATCTCCAGACCATACCCCTGTTTCTGCATGAGATATTTGGATTGGGGGCTATAAAGATACAGAGGCAGTCTCCCGGCATCTGATCCAAGGTCGACTTCTTCTATAGTGAAGGGATGCGGGCCGTCCTTCCGGCCGAAGATGATTGGGTGGTCCCCTCCCTCGATTATGCGGTAAGCGTCTTCTGCTGGAGTAAGCTAGATTGCGGTGTGCACATTTGTCACCTGTGTGTGGAGGTGAGTGCCTATACCGTGTTCTATAGCATACATCGTACAGAGCTTATTAAGCTCGAGGTAGTTCAAAGATAGCCCTTTATTGATGAAGTAAGGTATCTTTTCTAGGGGATTACATCATCTGCAGAGGGAACATCAGTGTGGGCAGCCACATACTTGGCTAGCTTCGGTTCCTCTTCGGCTACCCCCTGTATAAACGAAGACTGAGAGGACGACCTGGGCAGCTTGATCGTCAGCGGTTCAGCTGGTGGAGCAGAGCGTGGAGTTGTTGGCAAACTAGCGACCCCCAGCTTGGCACTCGATGCTGGGCGGGGAGTGGTTGGTTCGCTAGAAGTACCAGGCCTTGCATCGGGGTGACGGCCCTTCTTGGGAAGGCGTATCATCATCGGCTTGTCGGAGGGATTGAGCTTTTCCGTTTGCGGCTGGCCGGCTCTCGGCAGCCTGATTGTCAGTAACTCCGTTGTGGGTCTTGGTACTTGGCCAGACCTTGGCAGTCGGATTATTATCTGCTCTTCTTGTGCCGAGAGGCTGATTGCGTCCTTACGCAGAGTGGCGGTAAGGGGTGCAGACTTACCAGGTTTGCGAGCTTTGAGGTGGATCGTCAGAGGCTCTTCTTATCCTGTGGCTGTCTCGGTACTAGCTTGTACATCTCCTTCACCAAGATGCTTCTTCGACTTTTCGTACAGGCAGGAGTCTGAGTAGTAGGATTCGACCCCTTTGAAGGGATCGATATCAGCAAATTTCGTCCTCACGAAGCCGTATTTGTCGACATATTTGAAGCACTGGTGCAGCGTGGAAGACACGATCATATAATCGTGTATCCATGGGCACCCCAAGAGGATGTTGTAAGAAGTGTCTGTATCTATGACGTAGCAGGTGACTTCGGATTGGAGATCGCCAATTTGACACTTCAGGCGAATCTTCCTAATTGGGTAGCTCATGCCCGAATTAAAATCGCTGATGGCGGTGCTTGTAGGCATCAGGCGATGCATTGGGATGCGGAGATGTAGCAGACCCTTCGGGATAATGCTTATGGAAGAGCTAGGATCAATGTGCATCCGATCCACCTTTACGTCGCCGATGTATCCAGTGTAGTATAGCGGGCGATCGTGCATGTTAGTTTTGATGAGCATGTCCTGCGGAGTGAAGACAATGTTGGGCATCGCTCCCGTACAGGCACTGTCTTGGAGATCTGCAGGCAGGTTTTCCCCCGTGAGGTTGACTTGTGCCAGTTATGCGTCGGTATTTTGGAGTGCATCGCTCAAAGCCGCACGAACATCCTTGAAGAGTCTCAGGAGCTCGTATAATGACAACTTGGCCGGTGTGTTGGCCAATTGTGCTAAGATGTCGAAGTTGTAGGGCTTCTCCAGTCCTTGTGATGCCTCTTTTCGGAGGGATTTGTCAAAGTGAGTCTCCTTCGGCTTAGGCTTGTCGGTCGTCGAAAGCTATGCCGATCCCGGAGCGTCAGTTGTAGCGGGCTGATGATCTTCAGCCGGGTTGTCAGCCACAGATTGGGATTGTGCCCCGGACCGCGTGACTACGGCTGTAGCTTCTTCGATATCTGTCGAGATCGTACGGCAGGACCTGACTTTTCTACTCTTCTTCTTGCAGATGGAAGATGATGTGGGCCGAGTCACTTTCGATACCAAGTCTGGATGGATCCACATGACCTTCCCTCGTGATGTGGTGAGGGGCACTAGACCAGCAGCCTGATCTCGGGGGGGTGGAAGATTAGCAATCTCTATTATCGCCAGAGGGATGGGGACCACACCGTCTTGAGTTTCCGTCGGAGGAAAGCTACCGAATTATACTGACACCATATTGGCTGCCACCGTTACGTCTTCAAAATCGATGGCCAGTGCGTTCGAATCGATGAGATTTTGGATGTACCGTTTTAGTTGGTAGCAGTCGTGTGTGGCATGGTGGACGTAGCGGTGGTAATGGCAGTACTTTGGGTTCTCCATGTCTGCCTGCCACGGTTCCCGTCTTGGTAGAGGAAGCTGAATTCTGTCTCCTTGTATGAGCATGTCCAAGATGGTCTTGACGTGACCGTCTTCGAAGGAGTAAGTGATTTGCGGCCATTGTTTGTCTGCCGACTTTGGCTCAAGTTTCTGCGCGGTGTCGGCCACCATAGCCTGCTTACCCATGCTGTCCCGGTTGTTGGAGGGGCTACCCCTATTGTCGTTGTTAGGACGCTTTCCCTTGTTCTCTCCGTCCGAGATGTGCAGTCCCAATTGGCGAGCCTTCTTCAATCGTTCTTCGACGCTTGTGGCACGGATGATGAACGTCTTCCAATCCTTGAATTGACTTTTGCCCATCCAGAGACTGATTGTTGGGAGCAATCTCTTTTGGCAAATTTCAATCAAGGAGGAATCCGAATTTCCAGATGGCAGCTTCATTGTGGTTTGGCGAAACCGCTCGATATAGTTTCTTGTTAGCTCTTTCTCCCCTTGGACGACGTCCATGAGGGTGGACATTGTGATGTCCTACCATACTTCGTAGAATCTCTCCAAGAACATGCGCTTGAAGCCGGCGAAGGAGTGGATGCAGTTGTCTGGCAGGTTGCGGTACCAGTCGAAGGCGACCCCTTCCAATGCCCCAATGAATAATCGTGTGAGAATAGCATCGTTATGGGGCAGATGGTCGGTGGTGACCTCGAAGTAGGTGATGTACCGACTTGCTGAGGTCTTGCCATCATAAGGATTGATATTGAATGACTTATATCTTGGTGGGAATGGAACGCCCCTCGAGGCAGCAGGGTACGGTTGTCGTATTCTGAGGTCTTGAGAGTTTTTTCGAGCGTGAAACATGGCTCGGAGTTCCTGGACCTCTCTTCTCGCTTCACGGGCCTCGTCCACGGCGGTGGGGGCCGTTGTTTCAGGAGGATCGTTGCCCGGGTTTGGTGCCGCCGAATTTGAGTCCGCATTGATCGTGGGACCCGCGCTTGTTTGACCAGGTGTCCCTCCTTACAGAGTTGGAAGGGCCGCTTTAATCTCGTCTACAGACTTGACCAAAGCAAGCAATATGGCTTCGAGACTGTCGATGCGTTGGCGATCACTAGAACCTCCTTGGTTGCTGTCTGTCATGAATACCGTCTTCACATAAGGAGAGATAGACGGAGCGGTGGAGGAAGCGCCCTCCAAATCGTACCCCTGTAGTGAGAAGTCATCGGGGTATGTGGGTATGTTCTCTTCTGGTTCAGACTCGGAAGGAACAGTACTCCCAGTCTCTGAGTTCGTCTCGTCTTGGGAATTGTGGACATTCTCGGGTACGTCAGGGTTTGCTGAATCTGATGGGAGAGTTGCCTCCCCTGACTCGTCTTCTTGGAACATCTGATTATTGTGGAGGCTCGGAGGGGTGCTACCCCCAGTCCCAGCAACCCCCTGCGTTGTGGACGACGAATCTCCCACTGTAGCAGATTTCGTCGTAGAGCGAGTACCTTGGAAAACTCCGATGGTGGGCACCCGCTTAGACGACAGTCTTTTAGTCAAAGTGGTTGAAATCTTCGGGCTGGGAACATTTGTCTTCTTCCCTCTTCCATCAGCGGAGACTTTTCGAGCAGAGTTGCAGGAGACGATGGGAAGTACCTCATCTTCTGAAGACGGCTGCTGCAGTCTTTGAAAGACGGACTGCCGGTCTTCTCGTACCGTCGTATTATTGCAGCAGCAGTTGATAATGACTTGGGTGCAGTGACGTCCGTGGGAGGACTTTTTATACACCGATGCATCTTCTCTTTCCTTGCGTTTGTGGAGGATGGCCTCACGCAAGTCAGACTGGTCTGGATCGACCATGCTTGCTCCCTGGATTTTGGGAGACTTTTGTGCACTTCTCTGTCCGATTGCCACCGGAGGCTGGACTCGAGTGGTTCTGTACAACTTTCCAACTGAGGCCCGCATAACGGTATGCGGGACGCTCAGATGATCAGAGGTAGGTCAGCGGATCGAGCGTGCCAAGCTCGCGCTGCCCCAGACTTCTTCGCTCTAGTGCATAAAGGCACATAGTAGGAAGAGTCTAGGTGATGCTGGAGAGAGTCAGACATATCTTCTTGGGAGCACAAGAGATCAGGACCATAAGACAGGCGGTCGAAGACAGAGCCGCGCGGGGTAGGCGTCATGCTGCCGTTCTCAACAATCTTCATGTGGCTGGCAGACGTAGCCGCATAGGCTTTCTTCATTCGGCTGGGAGTCTCAGCCGCATGAGTCTTCTTTATGCGGCTGGATGATCTGGCCGCATAGACTTTCTTCATGCGGCTGGTAGATCCACCCGCATGAGCCTCCTGCATGTGGTTGGCAGATTTGGCCACAGGAGTGCTCGGCTTCTTCTTGGGGCGCATAGAGTCGCTCTTTGTCCCTGCAAGTCCAGCATCGTAGTACTTTCCTCTGTCGGACTTGGGGACAACAGAGTCCTTTACGGCTCGAAGTGGAGCCGTATGAGAGTCGCCTTCGCCATCTTGGGTAGCAGAGAGTATCTCGTCCAGAGCTTGTGGAGGAGCAAATGATTTTGGCCTCCACTCACAGCGAGCTTTCTTTGTACGGGTTCGTTTCTGGACCGGGCCAGCACTTCCTTCAGATAGCATTTCTTCAAACGCCTGTTGGTCGAAGCGGACGACCATCTTCTGTTGCGTGGAGCCAAGTTTGGATGCATCCGATTGCGTCACCAACTCCTCAGCCGTGGAGAAGTTTGTCCCCAGCAGAGTCGCCATCGTGTTTGCCATGAAATATAAAAGAACAGAACAATTATCGGAGGACCGGACTTTTACTTCACGTTACAAACTCGCTTGTACAAAGAAAGCCTAGGGACGAAAACCTAGATACAGCAGTCTAAGTACAATTATTTATTTTAGATTCTGGGGGTGAAGATAGAGGCTCGGGAAGGCGACGACAGCCCTGCCTTACTCCTTGGACGATCGGTATGCAGCCTTGTCTCCTGTGACGAGATGGTTGGCGTTGATGAAGAAATGCTCTTCTTGCTCTCCCTCTATTACTTTTCTGGCTTCTCTCTTTCTTTGTGTATTTTCTCTCTGATTATTGGGGGAGCCTCTCTGTATATATCGCAAGGGAATGGCACCTTGCTTATTTATAGGAGTGGAGGCATCATTAGGGTTTGGATGATTACCCATTCTCAAAGTGGCGGTGGCCTGATGTTTAATCAATCTGGACCATTAGTCTTAAGCGTGAAGGATCTGGGCCATAAATGGGGATAGTATTGAATCCTGTGAATGATTAATGCTGATTGCTTTAAATCTTCATGATTGGTTGTGTCAAGCTTGGATCTCTCACCACGTGTCCCATTGGCTTGATCACGAGTGATATGCCCTGATCTCATTAATTATGAGGATAACGTTAAATATGGTTATTGGGATCTGGTAAATCTCTGATTGATTTAAAACCACGCGTCCCATAATTACCCTGCTACCAG
Organism: Iris pallida; assembly: GCA_029216955.1. NCBI lineage: Eukaryota > Viridiplantae > Streptophyta > Magnoliopsida > Asparagales > Iridaceae > Iris > Iris pallida. The sequence goes on from JANAVB010016195.1 coordinate 10,111,260, forward strand.
CTGTCAAGTCATGGGGGCAATTGAATCTCTGCCACGTGTCTTAATGGTGGACCCTGCCAGAGCCGCATGATATCCATGAACCGCATGAGACAGCGTCTCAGTGAGCCGCATAGGTATAGTACTTGCGAGCCGCATGGGATGGCTTCTTGGTGAGCCGCAGGAAGATGATTCCTGCCAGCCGCATGAAGCTGTTCTTCAATTGAGCCGCATGGGAATAGCCACGTGGCAATCTTGGATCGTGTCAGAGATTTTTTCCTGTTCCCGAAGAGCCTGTCATTATGACAGGACCATCATGGCACTTTATGATAAAGCCGTCAGCTGTCAAATCAGAGCATTAAATAAGGCCATTACTTGATGGCCAGCTGTGTGAAGGGATCCCACGGGGACACGTGGTGTTGATCGAGCCGCATCTCTCTGTTGGTCGTTTGTGAGCCGCATATACTTCCGAGCCGCATGAGGCTGGAAGACTCTTGGAACCGCATGGGACTGTCCCTATGTAAGCCGCATGGATTCTCCTGCTCCGAGCCGCATGAGACTGAGAGTCTCTCCGAACCGCATGGGACTGCCCCTGTATGAGCCGCATGGAGTTCTCCTGTTCCGAGCCGCATAGAGCATCATTCTGATATTTTCCATGCTTCTACAGCTACAACCGCCGACAGCCACTGTAGCACCGCAGTGCCACCCGATCCCGACAGAACAGAACAATTGCTCTGTTCCAAGGCAATCCCAGGTACCTTCATTCCAACCGAAATTCTCCTACGACACTTTATTATTTTCGATTTTGTGAATACCTCTAGAAACCCTACATAACCCTCTACAAGTCCCTACAAATAGGATTCGACGGGGACGAGCTATCGAAACAGAGACTTGATGCGAACATGGAAGAAAAACTCCTTTGAAAGCAGTTTATAAAATATTCCAAGTACCATGTTTGACATTAAATTATTGACAACCTGCATAACTGTTTAAAAATTCTAATTAGAGAAAGTCCTAGACAACCTATGGGGTTGTACAACCCTTCTTGTAGATCTAAATTTCATCCATTGTGAGCTAAGAAAATAGTTTTTTGAAATTCCAGAAAAACCTACTTTAAAAAAAATTGATTTGTTGAGAAAAATGTCTGATACGGCGTACGTCCCGACAAACTGGGCGACGTAGTCGCACACTATATGCATGGAAAGGAGCGTATGGATGTTGTCGACGTGTGAGAACTGACGGAACTCAATTTTGTTGCGTGTGCGCGACGAAATCAGTGCGTATCCGTCAAGATACCCCCGTATCGACCTTTTACAAATTTGGTCATAACATCGTATACAGTCGTCGGTTCGATACGAAACATGTGCCAAAATGACCGTATCAAAATTATGGTCCTGTGTGCCAAGTTTGGCCAGATTCTGAGAAAGTCGACCGGAACGCCTATTTGGCGGGCCTATGACCCAATCCAACGGGCAAAATTGTACACGGTCCACCGGAATTCAACTTTGGACATACGATTGGGTTTGTCTCCTCAAACCGGACCTGTAGACATGTAGTTTGACAACTTTAGAGACCATACACATTGGCACGCATTTTGGTACAAAATGGGTCCAACGGCGGACAACATTTTAACCTAAAATTACGATTTTGCCCCTGTTCCAGAATTGAACTTTTGGACAGGTGTTTCCTAGATATATCTTTTACACCGGAAATGTTCTTAATGTTTGTTTCAGCATCCAGAGCCGTTCGTGGATTTGAGATTTCTTACTGACGCAATTGATTGCTTGGAGTTACTATTTTCGCACTGCCAGGCAAGATACCTTGCCACCTTACTCTGTGATTTACTTATTCTTATTTTGAGTTATTTATATTCAGTATTACTTCTCCATTTTTAGTTTTATTTTATTGTGCGTCCAAGTCACACTTTGGTGCAAGCGATTGTATCGGTCATTTTACTTGCTTTTGTTTTATTCTCTTGCATTGACTTAGTCTAGTGATCACCCATTGATGATAAGGTATTGGTATATCTCATACAACCTTGACACATGATCATCACGGGTTGTGAGTCACATGCAGGACACGTACCCGCATAGTCGGCTGGCCACCGATATGTATGGAGCGTGTGACGGATAGGAGTAACTGCCAATGGAATTGCATGATAGAAGACTTGGCGGTTACTAGAGGTTCTTATCAGTCATAGAGATGACCATACTAGGCATTAGGTGGGGAGAACAATACCGGACGTATGGGCTTCTTTGCACTTCCCTGATTACCTGTGGGCTCCTCCGGAGACGCAGGCTCCAGGTGCCCTCTGACGTTTTCTAGAGCATTATGGACGTACCACTTGCACATGATGCCCTATGACGATCTTTGGACGTTACGGACGTAGGCCCCTGGTGCCTTATACGGGAACTATGCGGATCCCATCTACAGCCAGGGCTCATGCGTCGAAGGATTGTATCTCAACTACATATTCATAGTAGAATGGTTAGGAACCATATTGCATGCATCCCCTTTTACTCTCTATTATATATCATAGTTTATATGATATGGTGTTTTCTTGTATCTTGTTACGTCCCTCTGAGGACCTGGTTATCTCTCTTGGGATAGACGATTTCCCGCAGGAGTACGGCACGGCATTGGATCCTTCCTACATCGATGACGAGGCATCTCCAGCTGACTTTTAGTTTATTTATACATTGAGACATTTAGTGGACATCATCTGTTTTATTTATTTCTATTTTGCGGAGGTTGGACTCCGATCATTTGAGACTATGTTATATAGATGTTTGGAGTGGGTATGTCCACCCGGCTATCTCTTTGATGCATTTATTTATTATCTGGACCTTATTATCTTATGTATTGAGCTGTGATGAGATATAGTTTATTTATATTCTGGCCTGTGATTATATCATATATATAGCTTATGTACGTATACGAGGATTCCATATATTAGAGTATTCTTCGTATATGTGCAGCTGGCATGTCTATGTACTCGATCCTAAGTATTTTGGGACTGGAGCGTTACATGTTTTTGTGGTGGCCTATGCAGGTCAGAAAATATTGTTGGGTTACATGACTGTGCCCAACAAGCATGCATATAGGAATATGAATAATATCTCATCCATAACTACTACTTCCCTTGACTTCCAATCTTTTCAAATTTCTTTGATTACTTGAATTACCTCATATCTAATATTTCCTAATATCGTCCTATTCTTCCTCGTGCCAACAGTATGAATCTAAGAAGCGGACGCACTTTTGCCTTGGCTCTCACATCTGGTAAGGAGGCTACCCCGGAGGGACAAAATCCTCCGATGACTCCGATAACACAGTACCAGCCAGGACAGTCGCAGCCTACTACGACTCCGACGACGATGCACCCAGAGATCGCAGCACACCTAATCAGCCAAGCTAGGCAGACCACCACTGTGCTATCGGGAGGAAATGTACCACTGCCTCCACCACCACCATTCTCTCAGCAGTTTCCACCACAGTCGGGACCTCAGATGCCTCCACCACCAACTGATGGGAGCCCTACTTCCCAGTTTATGTATGCCATGATGCAGGCTCAATGGCAGTATACTGAGCTGATGAGACAGACTATGATGACAGCATTGGCTAGACCTCCACCTCCAGCACCGGTACCAGCACCAGCACCAGCACCGGCTCTGCATCCTTATGAAGGCTCTATTAAGAACTTCACAGACATGAACCCCAAGGCCTTCAGAGGAACCGAGAAGCCACTAGAGGTATCACAATGGCTTATTAGTACGGAGAAGCTGCTGAAGGCATCCCAGTTGCCAGCTCGATATTGGATGACAGCAGTGGACCTACTATTAGAAGATAATCTCACCACTGGTGGAAGGCGGAAGAGAGACGATTAGGCACGGGGATCACCTTGAAGCATTTTTATGATGCATTTTATGAGAGATTCTTCCCTATTCATGTTCGAGACGGTCTATACGACCAGTTGCTTCACCTGAAGCAAGGGAATATGATAGTTGATGAGTATATATATGGTAAAAAAAAGATTTCCAACTTAGTAAAAATTGTTGTGCACTGTTTACTTGGCATCCCCCCGCAACCCGACCCAAGCTCCGAAGAACATTTTGTGAGAGTTGACTTTCACTGCTTCATTGTTCTAATGGTTTTAGCTACTGGATACTGCCATTTTGTACACCACCTCAGGCAAGATACCTTTCCATATTTACTGCTTATATTATTTGTATCTTATTGTTTAGTTACTGCATGGTTACTGTTCATTTATTTCGATTTTCTTCAGTTGTATCACTGTTTACTGTTCATGATTTACTGTACTATGCTTCTAGTTATACATGATGCAAATGCTAGTCATATTTTTCATATTTGTCTTTAAATTTGCATATGGACCTAGAGTTAAGGGACTACCGTGTGTTAGTACATTTTTTATAAACTTTGACACAGTTGTACCACCAGATGTGCGCGTTGGCTGATCATCCATACGCATGCATTAGGTCTAACTGCTAATAGAGACATTTTAGGTGACTTGGCAGTTAGTAGAGTTACATGGTCGTGGATATGACTTAGATAGGTGCATAGGGTGGGGAGAACGGTATAACCACCACTTTCTTGGAACAGGGGTATTTTGGACTTTTTTTCTAATTATTGTTATTAGTGTGATTTCATATTATATCTTGAGTGGTAAATTATTTTTCAAAACTAAACTTTATATTTTGGTTAATTATCTAAATAATTAATGTAGTACATGTGTTATATTTTGAATATGGATAATGGTTAGCCTTTAGATTAGAATAGTGGTTAGTGATCTTAGAGGACCTAAACTGACTTGTCATGACCACCCAACTAGATGATTAGGACTAGCCTAATTGAACTTTAGTTAGTCTCTAGATAGATTAGAAGAATTAGCTATAAGATTTGACTAAACACCTAATTAGGAAAAGAGGTTTAATCCCTAAGTTGTCATAACACTAGAGAACAGCCTAATGGATATTCCTCAACCTCCTTATTTAAGTCCCACTTCATCTTCTTCCTCCTTATTTCATTCCAAACCCTAACCGTAATTAGGAGGTCCTTCCCCAAATGCTCCTACCACCAAATTGTCTCCAAATTTTCTCAAATTAGTCTCATTCTCACCCCCTTGGAAAGGAGAAGGCTCTATTGACTAGCTTGGAAGGATTGGAGCATTGGAGCTTGAAGGACTTTTGAATCTTGGATCCATTTGCATTAGAAATTTATCTCCTAATTTGTATAAGCTTTTTAACCCATTATTTTCTATCAAATTAGTATAAAAACTTCAATTAGGGACCCCCATGCATTAGGTTTTCCATGGAAAGGAGTTTTGACTCATCCTCATCTCATTTGGAGAATTTTTCCTTTGTATTTTGACCCATTTTCGGGGAAATCCGAGAATGAAATTTCTAGGGCTTGTAAAATAGGTTTGTTGGGTCATACAAGTGATTTAGAACATGTGGGTGAGCTTGGGGTCAAGTTTGAATCCATTTGGAGTGCGTATCATGAGTGTTTCGGATATTCATGCCAAGTATTTGTCAAAATGACTCAAAGAGCACCAATGTCTAAATTCCAATTCTAACCTTTGGTTTAGGAGTGTTTTGCTATAGATTTAACATTGGTGTGATTATCTAGCATACAGGAGTATAATAGTAGTTATATTGAAATGAGAGTTTGGGATACCAGTATAGCCCTGTTTTAGTCCACATGTGGACTGTTAGCACTATGGTTGTTGTAGCAGACCCTTTTCACATTACTGTTCAGATATCTAACTTAATTTCAGTCCCTATTTTAGCGTTCAGTCCTTAATTCATGCTAGGTGCATATGTATTAGTCTACATCCCTATCATTGTTTAGTCTATTTCACTGATATCTTGTTCAGTCGACTGATACTTCATATATCAGTCCTCGTTCATTACCATAACATGCATAACAGTCCTTTGGTTGTATGAGAGTTTATTCCTCCTTCATGTTTAACCATTTGTATTAGTTGTTCAATCACCTATTCTATTGATAGTTAGAGAATTAAGAGAGGGCAATGACTTTGATCAGTCCATGCCACCCAGGTTCCCATGTGTGTTCTGTCCTGCCTCCCTTACCTTCCAATTATGTACATTCAGTCCATATCATATCAAGTGCCTACTTGAGTTCAGTTTCTTTGAATTGAATGACATCCATTTTATATAGGAAGGTTTATAGGTTCAGTTCTTACCTAATGAACCAGTCCATAATAGATGTTTAGCCACGTTTGTTGGAGGTTCAGTCCTCATCATATAGCATCTGTCCTACATATTGATCTGCCCTGTTAGCCATATTAATATCAGTCCTAGGATATTTCAATTGGTTCAGTCACTCATTAATATCATTCCTAGGATACTCATTTAAGTTCAGACTTGATTAGATGTATCAGCCGCTGTCATACCTCTCTTTAGTATTTAGTTGTATTGCTCACATTAAGTGTTCAATCACCTTTTGAACTTAGTATCAATCAATTGAACTCCATTTGATGTTCAGTATTTGTCTCAGTTCTTGTTTGGATATTATTGCATTAGTTAAAATATAAGGGAGGCTCGGGTTTAGCTAATTACAGTGGCAACTGCTACTTGAAATAGAAGTAGAGGGGGTAAAGTTATATAAAGACATCAGTATTAGTGAAGAAAGGCTCGGGTTAGGCATTGGCAGTAAGCATATATGCCTCTGTTAACTGTTATGTGGGAGGAACTTTCATATAGCAGTAGTGAGAAGGAGCCTTGATATTTGAGTATCTAACATTTGATTGGTAATGGGGGAAAATTTGAAACAATGGTACCAATAACAGTTGCTACTTTAGAGCAGCAGCTAATACTATGAGAAGGCTCGAGTTTTTTGTACACTAGTTAGCTTGAAAGAGAGAGAGGCTTGGTTGCATAATAGTAGCTTAGTTAGGAAGAGGGAAAAACATTGCATATGCAGTAGCAGTTAACTAAGTGAAGGGGAGGGGATTACCTCTATCTTGTAATTGTTCAGTCCTTTGTTGTACTATGCAGTCCTAACTTCCTAATGTTACTTATTCATCTCCATTTGTGTTTAGTTCCGAAACATTATATCAGTTCCCCTTTGTATCAGTGATAGGTTCATAGGTTCAATCCTTACCTTAACTAATGATCAGTCACTGTAACTCCTAGTTACAGTCCCATATAACTTATTACTAGTTGGGAATACATGTACAGGTTCAATCCAACTCTTTTGATCCAGTCCCAGTTGAGGTAGGACTGGAATATTCAGTCCCTTTGATCTTTGATGTTTCATTCCATTAAATTGTTCACACCTCATTTGTATTTAGTCCCCATCTCCCAAAATCGTTCTATCATGCATTATTAATGGTTAATCATATATGTGAAGTCTATATGTGTTCAGCCCAGTCCCTAACTACATATGTTCAGATTTTCTAATTGTCCAGCCTTCTCAATTTATTCTTATCAAACCCCATGACTGTTAGCCCTTGGCATGTATCAGTTGATTGATACCCTTGAGTATCAGTCCTTATCTTTTTAGTGTCCAGTCCATACCATTAGTGCTCAGCCCCAATTCACATTAGACAGTCCATATTATTCATGCCCTAACATTTAAAGATCAGTCCATTGGTTCAGTCACCTTAGACAATTGTTCAGTCCCATTATTCATTAATGCTTCCATATGTCTGCACCATATATACATTTTATATGCAGTTCATAACTTTAAGTATCAGTCATATAATTGCTTAGTGGCTCGAGCATTTGAATGGTTGGTAAGTGAGATGTGAGGTAATGGGGGAGTGTCAGTGGTACAAAACTGATGTTTGTAGCCCATGAGACTAGGTGTCAAGAGTGATCCCTGCACTGCAGGAGCAGGCAAGGGTCCTGTAGTGAGCTAGTGTCCATGTGACACTAGTATAAGTCATATTCCACTTTGGATTCCTATATATTGTTCAGTTAAGGAAATATATATAGTAGTTAGCTAACTGAAATGAGAAGAGGACTTGGTAGCAGGGGTTATGAGTGAAGGGAATTAGCATTGGCCCAGTCCAATAGACTAGGTATCAGTACAATTCATTGAAGCCCAGGTTTGAGATTCATCCCTTCATTATCTAGTCTGTATACCATTATTCAGTCCTTTATTGGACTTCAAGTATAAACCCCTTTTTGTTTAGGTAACAGCCCATCTCATAAGACCCGTTGCATAGGCTATGGAGAGGGGTAAGATGAGGGGGTTTGAGTAGCTGTGGCAATTACCACTGAGAGTAGCAGTCAAAACAATGGACATGGGTCTATAGGTGTGAGAGTATATATAGGCTTGTGTGTGTTGAGTGCTTGGAATATATATATATATATATATATATATATATATATATATATATATATATCTATGTGTGTGTGTGTGTGTGTGTGTGTGTGTGTGTGTGTGTACCTAATACATTGTTTGCTCTAGAACACCAAATAACCCTGTATATCTCATATATAGGTTTGTGTGACACCACTTTGGGCATCGATCCTTATCCATTGCTCTGGACCGCCAGCGACTACATTCTCTGATAGTTTTTATTTATTTGATGATCATTAAGATTCATCTTCTAGTATAGTATTATTTGATTCTCTGACACAACACGGATTGGTATTTCTGGATTTATTCACTTGCGACACATGTATTATACTTGTTTGGCCCCTACTTCTAGAATCACTCACTGGAACTACCTATTGGAAATACCTACTGGCACCACTTACTTTCTGGCTGGACTTGTACTTGATTTGTGTGTCGGGATATGGATTCACTTGTACTTGTCGGGGCAGTGAAATACTCGAGTAGGCATGTAAATATTCTCAATCATACTGGAACCACCCCTGTTAGAAAGATAACCATCGCCGCTAGGCCAAGCGTGCAACATGTCGTATTCACTACTGGTCTAATCTGGAAAGTTAGCCGTAGCATGCTTGCCAAGCGTGCGATGTGCCGTATTTATCCCTTAGCCGTTTACATGTCGAAAGCAGTATTTCAAAACACACTGGTTTAGTTTCTTGTACTGGATTTACACTGGGCTCATATTGTACTGTCTGGACTTACATCACATTGTTCTAGTTCGAATATCTCTATTTACAGTCTCCATTGCTATGCTTTTCTGATTCACTATATTTAGTTTCCTTTTACTTAAATTAACTAATGTTCTATTTCATTCCCTGACTCATTCTATCATGTTCATCAACTATTACTGTCGATAACTGTTTTATAGTCTTTGTCATTTATTTAGAACTGCTAGAGGAGATGTGCTCGTTCCATCCTGACTGGATATATTTTTCAGATGATTGCTCATGGGATCTGTGTCCTACTTACTATGAATCCGATGAGGGGATAGCTACCATGGGTCCAGATTCTCAAGAGTGACCGAGAGACTTAGTTCTAGATTTGACTTATGTTAGATTCTCTGTTTGAACTTTTGGTATGTAATTTAATGGAGATTTTATTATTTGTATTAAGTCTTGGATTTTGGTTTTGGTATTAGTTGTTGTTGATTTTTGAGTCTTTGTAGTATTTAGACTTCTTTGATATCTTATCATGCTTTAGATTGTGATTGAGTATTAAATGTTATCTTTATACTTGTCCTCCATTCAGAGTTGAGATCTATGACAGGTATATTATATCATTGCGTGAGATTGTTGGTTAGCGACTTAGACAGCGTTCTACCACCGGTGCTGCAGCGTAGGCTGGGCGCTGTTACGCACTCGTGCCCCTATACCGGGTGCGGGTCATGATAAACAGTTCTACGTATCGGCCGAGTATGCACTTTCCTTTATTATTAGATGCTCTACTGCAGATACGGTCCTGCTTACCCCTTTATCCTATTCTTGCTAGCCTCTGATGTTCGAGGAATGTCATGCTTTGAGGTCCCTGGTGCCCAATGAGGGAGCCATACCAATCCCACTGTAGCCAGAGTATCCATTCGCTGAAGGTTTGTTCCTAACTACATGAACACAGTAGAATGGTTAGGTGACCTTAGTTGGTGTTATATCACATATCGTTCCAATAGTGGTATGGGACAGTGTCACATCATGGAATAGTGTGCTACCCCTTGTCCTTGTTTGGTTGTAAGGGTAGTATACTGTTTCGATGATAGGATATTGGGTCGTGTTATGATTTGGACTATTTACTTTTACTTGTGACTTTGTGACATATTTTATATTCAGTTCTTATTGCATGTTTATATGTATCTTGTTACGTCCCTCTGAGGACCTGGTGATTTCTTCAGGTGTATGTTTTAGTGACTTTTCGCAGGTGTTATAGCCAAAGTCGTGATCTTATCTTTGCTATCGAAGATGACTTGCTATTGGATCGACCTTTGCTACTCTTGACAAATTCTTTCTTTGTTATGTATTATAATATTAAGTTTAACTAAGGATGGCTGCATATCTCAACCATGTCTTGTCTTGATTTGGGATTGTCGTTCATCTTTCCTTTAATATCTATAACAGTATTAAAGACATTATCAAATACATTCTTCTCGATATACATGACATCAAGATTATGACTTATAAGATTATAACTCCAATAGGGCAAGTCCCAGAAGATGCTCTGCTTGGTCCAATTATGTCGATGACCAAATCTTTCGACACGATTGTTCAACATTGGATCTTCTATCACGATCGACAAATCCTTCACATTTTTTCAAATATCATATCCCGATAATCTTGGAGGTGGACGAGAAAGTTTTTGCATTCCGACTCTAAATGCCTCCTGGATGTGATACGGGTAGAAAGTGAACGGTGGCGGTCAAAGAATAAGACATTCCCTCCATGCTTAAAATAGAACGCATTACTGTTTTCCATACATATCGGACAAGACTTATTACCATGGGTACTCCATTATGATAACATACCATATGCATGAAAAATTATTGATAGTCCACATAAGTGAAGCTCTCATATGAAAGTTCTATTTTCTTGAATAACGTAAGTCAGGTCGCTCAACTGCAACAGTTGTTTCAGCTCATCCACTAACGGCTACAAATATATCTCAATATTCTTCGTCGAATTTTTAGGATCGGGTATGATAGATGTTAAGAACATATAAGCTGTCTTCATACAAATCCATGATGGTAGATTATAAGGAGTGAGAATCACCGGCCAAGAAGAGTATTGAGATCCCTACTATCCGAAAGGAGTGAAACCATCAGAACAGAGCGCCAATCGAACATTTCTAGGCTCTGCAGCATAATCCAGATAACACCTATCGAAATGCTTCCACGTCTCTCCATCGAAAGGGTGCAACAATTCTCCATTATCCTTTGTACGTTCCTCGTTATGCCACGTCATGTGTTATACTGTATTAAGGGATATATACATCCTCTGTAAGCGCTTCATGATCGGCAAGTAATGCATGTACTTGTACGAACGCCGAACAACAGTTCTAGTTGACTTTCCGTTTCTTCGAACTGGCTTGTAACGATCCGCGTGACAGAAACTACATCTTTTTTTGTCCTCATTCTTCTTATAATACAACATACATCCGTTGTGACAACAATCTATCTTCTCATACCCAGTCCGAGCTGTCGAACAAACATTTTAGATTTGTAGAAGTTTTGAGGAAGCTCTTTTGATTCTTTTGGTAACACCTCTTTGATTAATTGTAAGATCTTTTCATAGCAAGCTTGCAGTAAGTTGAAATCAGACTTTATGTTCAACAAGCACATCACTACCGACAATACAAAATGAGTCTCACAACCAGGGTATATATTAGTATCTCCATCCTTATCATAGAACTCCTTTGCATCAGGATTTGGATCCTTTGGATTAAAATTAGGCCCTGCCGCAGCATACACCACACCTCGTGCCAAGTTCTGCTCTCCATACTCAACATAGTCTATATCATCATCGATAGCAACATCCACAACAACAGCAGACTATCTTTTCGCATAAAGTTCGCCTTACGAGCCCACAGGTCATAATCACATATAAAACCCTTAAGGGTCAGATGCTTCCTCACAGTCACCACTTCTTCATGTAGGATCGATAGCACCTCTAGAGGGGGGTGAATAGAGTGCAGCAGAAAATAATTACCAATTAAAAATTCTAAGCAGGTGAAGCAAATGATTAAACAAACTTAAATGCAAATAAAGTAGTAAATAGTAGAGGCAAGAAAGCAATATGCAGACACAACAGGTTTATACTGGTTTTCCTCTGAGAGGACTAGTCCAGTTCGCGAGAACTCTTGCTCACTATAATCTACTATTTTGAATAGAGATTACACCACGTCCTTTACTCCAAAGAATACGCCATCTTCAATACCGTCGTGTTTTTATCCGAAGCCCACTATCAAACTTCAACAACACCTTTCTGAGAAAAACTTTTATATGCCAAGCTTTGTACAAATCGAATACTCCTAATCGGAAACCACCGGCACTGGAAGGATCGAAGTTGTCTTAGAAATTTGAAGATTGAAGCATTTTAAATAGAATAGAAATCTTAGGAATAGATTGAGAAGATGAAGATTGAATGAGTGAATAGAAATGGGAATTTCTTATATTTTTATAGGAATTTTTGAGACAGAGTTCGAGCAGAACTCGGTAGGCTAACGTTCATAATTTGAACATTGGTGATCCAAAAGAATAGGAAAAGATGCTGACCAGGAGAAATCCCAGGTGACCGAGTTCGGTCCGAGTTCGGGCAGAACTCTGGCTGAGTTCGGTTGCCTTGGTTTCTGGTCAACTTGATTTGGTTTAAGCTTTTGGATATGGGTTTGTTTTGGGTCAGGAAATGGATCAAGGATTGGTTTTAGGATATAACTTCTAAATGCAAGTGATCCTAACTCACAAAATAATCTAGACTCAATAAATAAAAAATACAGAATAAATATGAAACATTCAGTGGTGATGAAATCTGCGATCTTCGGTTTCTTTTCATATCAAGTTCAAAGTTTTAAGTCAATTATCGAAATTAGTTTGACCATGGCTTAATGGGCCAACAATCTCCTCCATTTTGATAATTTAACAAAACTACGATTGATACATAATAATATGTTCAGCTCGATTTGGAAGTAGACTTAATGTGGTACCGAGGGTATGGTAGTAGCTTTGGCCGTCACTATTAGTACAATATAGTTGCTCTCCAATAATGTACGGTCAAGTATTGTTACTCCCCCGTAACAAAATATGTCGGCTGAATATCTGTAAAAGTCTAGAAAAACAACAATATCTCCAAACAGATATTTAGTCATAAAATATTCGTAAGCAATTTAGCAATATGTAGCATTTTAAAGAAATTTTAAGTATCTATCATAGTACTCTCCCGTTTTGTCACGTAAACAAAATGACTTAAGTAAATTGATAGTAGTACCCAACACAGAATAGAGCAGAATATAAATAAGAGAATGCATAATTCTGAAAGTAGAAATACTAACATAAACTAAAATAGATAGAGTTCATACATCATTAATAATAAAACTGATAAAGCTTGAAAGAAGCATTTATTACTAATACATAATCACGCAAAAAAAGGTGAAAAACATAACTAGTAGTGAACTATCACGAGGAAACATATCCTCAATCATCATCCTCATCATCATCATCAGCAGCTCTGGAAGGACCGATCTCAATAGAACTGTTGGGATCATATCGGGCAACAGCAGGGTCAAAGTACCACTGAGCCTCTGGATCATCAATGCGGTAGCCAAGTCTGGTGGGATCACGAACCATAGGGATGGGACCACTAGGGTTGTGAGCAAGACTGTATAACATATCCCAAACAGAGTTAGATATGGCCTGGAGCTAGAGGGTGGTACGAAAATCTATGGACCAAAAATGATCCATCATAAGAACTTGAAGTGACTCAAGGGTAACGCACCAGGAGGATGAGTAGGATAGGTGTCAGCAGGTAATGGGTCAACTGGAGGAGGTGGAGCCTGAACAGTAGGAGCAGGAGCAAAATGACGATGCTCATGAAGATAAGTAGGAGCAGCATCCTCAGGATAATCCTCAAGTTCGACCTTAAAGTATTAAAATATGTACGGAAGATACATCGCATAAAGAAGACGTCGTGATTTCTTGCGACACCATTCCATAGCGGCGATAATAGTCTTGGGTAGACTGAAGGGGACATGAAAGTGGAGATAATAGATAGTTGAAAGCTCTAAATAGAAAATCTCTTCAGTGGCAGTATTCTTTGGAATGATGGTGGAGAATACCATTCTATGAAGATCATAGAAATAGTTGTTCAAATGCCTAAGGCGAAGAGTGCCTTTCGGTCGGAGATTTGGTTCACATAGCAAGTCACGAAATGAATCAAAAGTTCTCCCTTCGAGAAATTGGACAGAAGTGATATCAACTAATGCTTCCCCAACATTGGGAATGTTAAGTATGATAGCTAAATCATCAACATCAAATTCAATATCGATTCCACCAACTTTTGATTTCACATTCCCGTTTGTGACCGATAAGTTGCAATAAAACATACGAATAGCATTTGCATATATAGGAAAACTAGATTGAACTAAATCTAGCAAATGATGGTATTCAAAAAACGTTCACGTGATCAGAAAATAATATGAAATTGATAGGAGCACCCAGACAAAGTTTTCTTTTCTGAAAATCATTAAACCACTCATTTGATGTCTCTTGAGACACAAATATAAATTCGTCAATGAAATCTCTGTCGGGTTTGGAAGGAGTGATCAGAGAAAATGAGGCCTCCTTATGAGGAGTAGAGGATGAACCTTCATCAACTTTCCTTTTCTTTTTTCAAGAAATAGAAATTTTAGGAGCCATAGAAAAATATGAAAGGAGTGGAGATAGTAAAAATATACCGAAATTGAAGATGGATAGTTAAAGAGAACTTCGAGAGACCTCTGATTCCTAGCTTTGAAGGCTTGGAGGAGGGAGAACCAAGAAGTTAGGGTTAGGGTTTCGGTAGTATTTAGAGGCTGTGATGAGGAGAAAGATGATGTTTGAGGGTTTAAATAAAGAGGGGGCTCGGTTGTCCAGCTTCTATTCGAATTCACCCAGACCGAGTTGGGCCAGAACTCTGACTGAGTTCGGTCACTTGGAAATCAATACAGATATTGGAAAGAGTGTGATAGTTTTTAACATAAATACAAAATTAATTAGAAATAATTGTGTTGAAATAAATAATTAATGTTAATAATTAATAAAACATAAATTGCATCGAATAATTCGGGTTAGTTGTAGGGGCCGGATTCCAGCTAGCGGTAGTCTGAAGACTAGTATATCGTGTCACATCAGGCTATTTACACATGTGTAACAAAAGGGCCCTTTCGGCTTATAAGTAAAATATTTTCCATAAATTCATGAGTATTAACCAATAATATTTAATTATATTACTTTAACATCCAAAATTCCTAAATCCCTTCTTATAAAGTTAAAACGATCTTCAACCAAGGGCATAGTGAAGATGTCAACTAGTGATGTTCAGTATCAACAAATTCTAAGTTAATATCTTCTTGTAAAACATGATCTCTAAGAAAATAATGTCTAATTTCTATGTGTTTAGTGTGAGAGTGACATATCAGATTCTTCGTGAGATTAATGGAACTAGTGTTATCACAGAAAATAGGAAAGTAATGAAATGATAGCTGATAGTCTTTCAAGGTTTACTTCATCAATAAAATTTGTGCACAACAACGTCCTACAGCTATATATTCTGCCTCAATTGTTGATAATGCAACATAATTTTATTTCTTAGAAAACCAGGAGACTAAGGACTTACCTAGAAATTGACATGTGCTACTGGTACTTTTACAATCGACTTTGCATCCGGCAAAATTTGCGTTCGAGTAACCTATCAGGTCAAACGAACCGGTTTTTGGATACTAAAGACAAGTCGTCAAAGTTCCTTTAAGGTATCGCAGGATACACTAAACGGCGCTCACATTGATTTTTTAGGACAAGGGTGATACCGTGCACATAAGCATACTGAAAACATAATGTTAGGTCGTCTAGCAGTTAAATACAGTAAACTATCAATTATACCTCTATACTTACGTTCGTCAGTTGGTGTACCACTTTCATCTATATCATGCTTTGTAGATGTTGCCATAGGTGTGCCAATTAGTTTGACGTTATCCATGTCAAATTTTTTTTACAAATCTTTTGTATATTTTGCTTGATTGATGAATATCCCTTATGAACTCTGCTTGATTTGTAGCCCGAGAAAGGATGTTAGTTCTCCCATCATGCATATTTCGAATTCACTCTGCATGCGCTTAGCAAACTCATTACATAGCACCTCATTAGTTGATCCAAAAATTATGTCATCTACGTATATTTGCACTAATAAATATTCTTATCTAAAGATTTTATAAAAAGAGTAGAATCGACCTTCCCTTTTAAAAAACCGTGTTCAAGCAAAAAGGAACTAAGGCGCTCATACCATACACAAGGTGCTTATTTGAGACCATAGAGAGCCTTACGAAGCTTGAATACGTGATCAGGATTTTTGAAATCTTCAAAACCAGGAGGTTGTTTTACAAAAGCTTCTTCTTTTATAAAACAATTTAGAAAAGCACTTTTGACATCCATTTGAAAGAGTTTGAAACCATAAAAACTTAAAAAAGCACAAAGCATACGAATGGACTCTAGTCTAGCAACTGGAGCATACATCTCATCATAGTCAATGCCTTCTTCTTGATTATAGTCTTGAGCTACTAGACGTGCTTTATTGCGTGTGACTGAACCATTCTCATCTAATTTATTTTGGGAACACCCACTTGGTACCAATGATCGGGTGATCAATAGGTCTGGGAACGAGTTCCCAAACTTGATTTTGCTCAAATTGGTTAAGTTCCTCTTGCATTGCATAATTCCAAGATTCATCATTAAAAGCTTCTAAAATATTTTGGGTTCTATTTTGGAAATAAATGCAAGATTAGCTTTTACTAACTCTCTTGTTCTTGAGCGAGTACTTACACCTCTTGATATATCACCTATTACCAGTTCTTGGGGATGGTCTGGCGTAAACCGTATTCGTTTCGACAGACTTTCCAGATAGGACGTGGATGGTGTATCACTTGGTGGTGTATCATCTGATGTGCTATTGGTGGGAGTTTTTTCTTCTTCATTGTCACTATCATCATTGCGTTGATTGTTTAGCTTATCGAATTTGACATTTATTGACTCTTTAATAATAAGTGACCTCTAGTTGAATACTCTGTATCCTTTACTTTTTGTCGCATAACCCAAGGATATGCCCTCATCAGCTTTTTCGTCGAATTTTCCCAAGTCATCTTTTGTATTCAAAATAAAACATCTACAACAAAAGACCTTAAAATAGCTGATGTTAGGAGTTCTATTAAGCCATAATTCATTAGGAGTCTTTTTAGAGATGGGTCTAATCAGAACTCTATTCAGAACATGGCATGCTATATAAATAGCTTCTGCCCAAAAATACTTTGGAAGATTATACTGGTTAAGTATAACTCTGGCTATATCGCCAAGAGTTTTATTCTTCCTCTCCATAATGCCATTCTTTTGAGGAGTTCTGGGGCAAGAGAATTCATGTAATACTCCATTTGAATCATAAAATGATTTAAACTCATGGTTATCGAATTCTCCTCCATGATCACTTCGTATCCGAGTAATCATGAATCCTTTCTCATTTTGCACCTTTTTACAAAAAGATACAAATTCAGAAAAGGCCTCATTCTTATTTGCTAGAAAGTAAACTCGAGTATATTATGAATAGTCATCAACTATCACATAAGCATATAGCTTACCGCTAAGGCTGGCGACTCTAATTAGTCCAAATAAGTCCATATAAAGTAATTGCAAGGGTCTAGAGGTACTTACAGCATTTATTGATTTGAAAGATGATCTAGATGCCTTGTTCTTTTCACATTCGGTACAAACCATGTCTTTCTTGAAAGTTATTGCAGGTAAGCCTTTTACCAGTTTTTTGGTGGATAACCTTGCAATAGTGTCCATGTTCGCACGTCCAAGACGCATATGCCATATCCAGCTTTCGTCTTAAGTTGTGAACAAACACTTTCCGGTATTGTTAGTCTTCTCTAACAAATATAGTACATATATATTGTCCTCTCTTATTCCCTCAAAGGAAATTATTCCAGAATATTTATCATAAACATAACATTTATTTTTAACAAAATTAATTCCATAACCATGATCAGTCAGTTGACTAATACTTAGTAGGTTATGTTTTAATTCTATTACTAAGCATACATCTTTAATAATAGGTAAGGAAGAACTACCTACATCGCCAAGTCTAATGATATGTCCTTTAAGATTATTCCCAAAGGAGACATAGCCTTCTTTCTTCATTGATAGAGTTGCAAACAATTTGTTATCACCTGTCATATGCCTTGAGCAACCACTATCGAGTATCCACTGGCTTCTAGTGGGAGGAGGAAGGTCCACCTATAACATAAGTTGAAGATGTAATCTTTGGTACCCACTTTCTTGAGGGTCCTAATATGATAGTTTTTGGAACCCATACATACACATTAAGATCGACTAGCTTTCTAATTTTACAATGGTGTGATACATGTCCTTTTATACCACAATAGTGACATGTAGCAGAAGTGTTAGTGCTAGATGTGGTTCTGATATCATGTATATGTGTTTTTGAAGATGTGTGTGCTTTCTTACTGTTTGGAAAGGTATACATATATGCATGGCTTTTGACAGTTCTAGCAGTATTGGTCGTGTTGTGTTTGGCCTTGTGACTTGTGTTCACTTGAGCTATAGGTTTAACAACCTGTTTGCCCAGTTAGATCTCTAACTTTTTAGAGATGTCACATGCTTTATTGTACTTGGCCGTGAGTGTATCTACTCTCTAAGCAGCAATATTATACTTTTTTCTCTAGTTCATAGAATTCGTTAAGTTTTACATTTTTTTGATTCGCTTTCTCAAGCTTTTCAAGAGCTTCATGTAAGCTTAACTTCAAAGAAGTAATCTCATTGGTGTCACTAGAAGAATCTTTAATATATTCTAGCATCTAGATTGCTTTGAAAACTCAGATTGTTCAAATTTTAGCTCTTTTTAGCACTTTTGTACATATCTATCATTTTCCTTTGATCTTCTAATAGATCAGTAAAAGCATCAGACAATTCATCAAAAGTAAATTCTTCATAGAGAGGGATCGATATTACCTTAGCATCAGTAGCGATGAATCATAGGTTCCCTATGTTGTGATGCTTCTCTTCTTCTTCAGAATCACTAGCTTCGCTTTCACACCAGATGCTAGTGTTGGCATAATTTCTAGTAGAAGACCTTCTCTTGCTTGTCAGATCATGCCTGCTTCCCTTCCTTATGACAGGACACTTTTTCTTGATATGACCTGTTCTTTTACAGCTAAAGCAGATAGGTTCTTCATCGTCTCCAGAATCTTTCTTCTTCTTGTTCAACTTCTCATATCTGAGGAATCTTCTGAAGTTTCTTGTCATGAGGGCCATCCGTTCGTTGTCTGAGGAGTCTGTCTCACTTTCATCGTTGGAGGCTATCTTGTGGTTAGCTTTAAAAGCTATCGTCTTCTCTTTTGGGGCTGACCCTTTAAAATCTTTAAGGTCTAGCTCATGCGTCATAAGCTTTCAAATAAGGGTTTCAAGAGTCATGATCGTGAGATCATTTCCTTTAATAATGGCCGTCGCTTTAGGATTCCAGTTCTTGGTTAGCCCGTAAAGCACCTTCCGAATCTTCTCATGATTATTGTATTCTTTTCCAATGGAAGATAGAGTATTAACAATGTCTAGGGACCGAGTAAACATATTTGTGATAGTCCTATTAGGCTTCATTTTGAAGGCCTCATACTCTTATGTTATGTAATGCCTGTGGTTCGTATTACGTATTCTGGAATACGTGTACGTATTTATTCTTGTATTGCCTGATTTCCTTGCTTAGATTTCCTTCCTGGGCTTGGTTTATTCTTGGATTGGGTTGGCTTGGTTCGGTTTGGGATTTGCTATTGGTTCATGATGAACCCATGGATGAACCCCCTACCTACCACTACCACTACCATTTATTAACCCTTCTCCTTTCTCTCTCTTCATTTATCATCTTCTCTACCATTACTCCTTCACCTACCAAGAGAGAGAGTGAGCTCTAGGCAAGTGCAACTTGCTTCATGGAGGAACTCCAATTTTATTGCTTCATTCCCTTCCTTACAGCATTTCGACTAGCTTTAGAACTTGGCATTTTCAATTTCCATGGCTAGATTCTTGTAGATCTATATTTAATTTATTTTCGGATTTTTTGGGTTTTGATCTACTTAATCTTGTTATTTCTGTGTTTTGAGGGTTCCATGTGGTAGAGAATCTCGTTCTACCCCATTTTGACCTATGAAAGTTCGAATTTGGGCTCCGGATGATAGAGTTATGCAGCTTGGAAGCCATGGCTTATGGTGTACTTCTTCTCGAAAATTTGGAGAAGAAGCACAGTTCCGAGCCGCATGATAGCACTTGACCGCATGAATATTCATGCGGCAAGTCAGCTTCGAAACCACATGCACTATCAACTGGACTTGACCGCATGACAAGTTCATACGACAAGTATTTAGTTCGGCCGCATGGGGCCCTTCTTTCCGAACCGCATATGCACCCTTGCTCCCAGCCGCATAGGCATTGCTCCCCGCTGCCGTATGGGACTTCGCCCATCCCGAGCCGCATGAACTCCAATATTCGCGAGCCGCATAGACCGCAGTCTCCTTCTGCCGCATGAGGACCCGAGTCCTCTCAGCCGTATGACTGACTGATCCCGAGCCGCATAGATCCTGATTCCCTTCAGCCGCATGAGACCCCTCCATTCCTGACCGCATAAGCTCCTGCAGCCGCATGCGCCGCACGCCTGTACTGCCTTGAGACCGACCTTTTCGAGCCGCATGAACTCGGATTTCGGGCCGCACGACCCCATATCCATTCAGCCGCATGGGCTGTTCTCTTCCAGCTGCATATGATCATTCCTGGCCGCATAGGCCTTAGCCGCATGGCTCTTCTATAGCCCTGAATATGTGATCATGAACTTGATAATCATGGATTTGTTTAATATATTTGGAAATGATACCTGAGCATGACACGATAGTGACCCGTAGTGGTGCACTCTTGACAAGAAAACCTGACATGACCTGATAGTGGCCCGTCGTGGCGCACTCCTGACAAGAACACTTGACATAATAAACCTGACATGATATATCTGATAAGCTGTTGCGACGGCTACCTGACATGACATGACCTGTATAATAACATGGACACCGTGGGCGATTGTGCTTGTACAAATAAACCAGTCCTGTCTTGCATCATGTCTAGGGAGGGAGCTCCTGAGTACCACGGTCAGGAGTACCTATTGAAATGGACTAAGGTTAAAAACTAGATTAACACATTAGTCATGAAGAGATTTCCCAGCTACAGGCAATCCCGTTACCTGGGCGCGCCTGGGATCTGTAGCCTGCCGTCGAGTAGGGCACATTTCCAGCACACTGTCATATGTTGCACCTTTTAAGCTACTTAAGGGTATATGCGTTTCCTGGATGATGTACCCACCTGTATTTAACCCCTAATTTCGACCTGGGTAACCTGGATGGTTTGCAGGGCTTGTGGCTGTGGAATAATCTTACTGCATTTTGCTAGTAATTAGGCCTGTGATAACCCTAGTTAGTTAAAGTATCAAGCCGTAATTCTTGCTTGGCCGTGAATGATTGGATGGAGTTTAACCAGTCTAGTCTTGTCCTGATCCTGCTCCAGATTGCTATATGACCTGAATGCCTGTATTTATTTTACCGATAAATTGTGAGAATTCCAAGTTCTGTTCAGACGAAGGGTTGCAACCCCGGTCCTTATTTGGTTTACGGGTTGTAACCTGGTTATCTGAATAGTTCCATGGTTATCTCGTCGTATATCATCATGATGTATTTTCTTTATTTCCAGTTTTTACCTTATTTATACTCTTGTGATGATTGCTGGTTTTAGTTCCTAAGTGAAGCTTCCTTTGTGGCACTTACTCTTTCTGGGGTCTGACCCAGCTGGTTTTGTATGGCCAGATTTCGGAGCAGCTCCAGAGGATCTACCGACCTCCCAGCCAGATGGTGGCCACTAGACGGAACCCTGGCAACGAGTGGGTTTATTTTTGATCTCCCACTTTATTGTAAAAATATTCTTTTGAGGCGTTTAGCCGACGAGTACCTGTTTAGCTCGATTGCACTTTACTTACTGTCTGTCTACGAGCTGTAACATGATTGACAGATCCTAGGGTTGATCATGTATGACTAAACTCTTGCTAGTCCTCATATTTTGTAACGACTAGCTTCATTATCAGCTGAATATGTAATATTTGGGACGCCTTATTATTGTATATTTAATGATCATACATCTTGTAACATTTACTTACTTGCTTGTGATTGAGACACTAGGCTTGTTCATGACCATAGGAGACTGTTGGCTTGTAGTAAACCCTCATGTATCTAGACAGCCGTGACCGTATAGCGAGATAGAATCCATTTCAATATACGTAGCTGGCTATGTCTGCCCCCGCTCTCCAGTATTCTGGTTTTGGGGCGTAACATGGTTTAAGTGGTGGCCCATGCAGGTCTTGTAAATTAAGATATGTGAGGGTTTACCGAATAGATGTCTCAATCAGTATTCGTCCTTGATCTCTGCTCGTATCTTCTGAATCCCTGGATTCTTGTCCTGATCATGTGCTTGTATCGTTGATCTGTCCTGGTCCTTCCTTATTGTTCCCTATGTCGTCTTCTACAGCGACATTGTTTGTGGTCCTACCGACCAGCAAGGCGGAGCACCTCCCGCGGACCAGCAACAACCCGGAGATCAAGCCCAATATTCTGGAGTAGCCTCCAGAGTCGTGCCTTCTGATGGAGAGCCACCAGTCCAGCTAGTCCAGCCTGCCGAGCCTGATGATGGCACATTAGTAGGACTCGTCAGGACCTTGATAGCTTCCCAAGATCGTCGTGGAGATGCCTTGCAATAAGCAGTGGCGGATGCTTTGACCAGAGGCGGTCATCCAGGGAACAGCGTGGCCAACAGCTTCAAGCACTTGAACCCTCCCTTCTTTGATGGTAGTGAAGATGCTATCGCAGCAGATGCTTGGCTTCAGGATACAGAGGTGGTCCTCGAAGCAGCCAGGACTCCGGAGAATGAGAAGGTAGCCGTGGTGCGCCTGTAGTTGTTAGATCTTGCTCGTAGCTGGTGGACGGCGCAGGCCGTTGGGTTAGCAGCACCCATTCCATGGGCAGTATTCAGAGAGAGATTCCAGACCAAGTATTTCGATGCCGTAGCTCGGTATGATCTGCAGACGAGGTTTACCAATCTGAAGCAAGGAGGCAGGACGGTCGATGGATATGCGACCGAGTTTTCCAGACTCAGTCGGTTTGCTCCTACCTTGGTGGCAACCGAGTATGATCGAGCCCAGCGGTTCCAGCAGGGACATCACCTGGAGATCTTATTAGCAGTTGAGCAGTTTGAGCATCAGACTTTTGATGCAGTCTTGAGAGCAGCCCGGAGGCATGAGTATACCTCCCAGAGGATCATGGACAGGACCGGAGGTCGGAAGAGATCTCACGGCCAGATGAATCAGTCTTTAGCACCAGCCCCGGCAGCCAGGGCTTTGACTATTGGAGCTCCGAGGCGAGCGGCCTCCGTAACGTCGGTTCAGCATTCCACCCCGACGTACCCTCAGCAGCAGCAGAAGCAGAAGCAGTCTTCCGCAGTGGGATGTTCTCATTGTGGGAAGCCAGGCCATGTAGTGGCAGAGTGTCGTAGGGCACAGGGATTGTGTCTGGCTTGTGGAGCACCAGACCATAGGGTTGGATCCTGCCCGAATAGGGGTGGTTCATCATCGTCCAACCTTTCTAGCTCTTCGGTGAGGGGACCAGCCCCAGTTCCAGTCCAGCAGTATCCATTGTCGAGGCCCTTGCCGCCTCAGTCCCAGATGTTCCAGCAGCAGAACCCCCAGCAGCATGTTCAAGCCCAAGCCTTGAGTCAGAGCAGGCAGCGAGGACTTCAGCAGAGGAGACCAGCATCCCGAGGGCATGGTCAGGCTATGGTGATGACCGCAGAGGAAGGATTGGCACCAGGAGAGGTAGTGGCAGGTACTATTCTCGTCAACTCATTTCCAGCTTCAGCTTTATTTGATTCTGGTGCATCGCATTCTTTTATGTCTGCACGATTCGCGACACGGGTAGGATTGGAGCCCGAGTCATTATCAGTAAGGCTCAATATACTTACTGGTAATGGACTTGTGGGAGTAGATAGAGTATTTTCCTCGTGTCGGATCGTAGTTAGCGGTAGAGAATTCCCCGTTAGATTGATAGAGTTCCCGATGGCCGATTATGATATGGTCCTAGGGATGGATTGGTTGAGGAACCAGTATGCTAGAATAGACTGCCATATCGGCAGGGTTATTTTTAGCATTCCAGGCGAGCCAGAATTTTCCTTCTCTCGAGGCGAAGTTGAGCCTTCTCCTCCAGTATTGCGGATGGCAGTAGCAGCAGTTCAGTTGCCCAGGATAGTGGATGATTCCCAGATGTTTTCCCAGAAGAGCTTCCAGGTATGCCGCCAGAGCGAGAGATCGAGTTCACTATAGACTTGATTCCCGGGACAGCTCCCGTATCAGAGAGAGTCTACAGGATGGCGCCTTCAGAATTGGAAATCTTGTACAAGATGATTGAAGAACTCAGAACCAAGGGATTCATTCGTGCTAGTGGATCGCCTTGGGGAGCCCCGATGCTTCTTGTAAAAAAGAAGGATGGTACGTCCAGGTTATGTGTTGATTATCGTACCTTGAACTCAGTGACAATCAAGAACAGATACCCTCTTCCGAGGATAGATGACTTGTTTGATCAACTCAAGGGGGCTTCAGTATTCTCGAAGATTGATTTGCGCTCAGGTTATCATCAGATCAGAGTCAGAGAGCAGGACATCCCGAAGACAGCTTTTATATCGAGATATGGGCATTAGGAGTTCCTTGTTATGCCTTTTGGAGCAACCAATGCGCCGGCTGTATTCATGGATCTCATGAATCGCATCTTCATGCCTTACTTGGATCAGTTTATGATTGTGTTCTTAGATGACATCCTGGTCTACAGCAAGAGTGAGGCGGAACATGAGCAGCATCTCCGTGTGGTTCTTCAGACTCTCAGGGAGCACCAGTTGTATGCCAAGTTTAGTAAATACGAGTTCTGGCTTGATCGCATTTCGTACTTGGGTCATATCATCACCAGAGGAGGAGTAGAAGTCGATCCCCAGAAGATTGTGGCTATTGAGTCGTGGCCGGTGCCCAGCACAGTTGTAGAAGTTCGCAGTTTCCTTGGATTGGCCGGCTATTACCGGCGGTTTGTATCAGATTTTGCTCGGATATCAGTGCCATTGACCCAGTTGACTCGCAAGGATACGCAGTTTGCTTGGACAGCGGAGTGTCAAAGTTCTTTTGAGCAGTTGAAGCGAGGCCTGATAACGGCACCCATTCTCACGCTTCCAGATGGGACCGGAGGATTCTCAGTGTATTGTGATGCTTCGGACAGGGGTTTAGGATGTGTTCTGATGCAGCATGGGAAGGTAATAGCTTATGCGTCACGACAACTTCGTGATCATGAGAGAAATTACCCAACACATGACTTGGAGCTGGCAGCAGTGGTGTTTGCACTTAAGTTGTGGAGGTACTACTTGTATGGAGACAGGGTAGAGATTTTTACCGACCACAAGAGCCTGAAGTATGTTTTCATCCAGAAGGATCTTAACATGCGTCAGAGAAGGTGGCTGGAGCTTCTTGTAGATTATGATGTCAACTTACAGTATCATTCCGGGAAGGCCAATATTGTTGCGGATGCATTGAGCAGGAGAGCGGGAGTTTATTTTCTAACAGCACAGCCAGAGCTGTTAGCAGATCTTAAGAAGATGGGTATAGAGGTTGTTCTCCCTTCCAGTGTGGCATTGATGGCCTGTATGCAAGTTCAGTCTACTATAGTCGAGAGGATCCGGATGGTGCAGTCAACAGATTCCAAGCTTCAGCGACTCAGAGCAGAGTGTGAGGCAGGACGAAGACCAGAGTTATACATTCATGAGGACAGTACACTTCGACATGGTAAGCATCTTTGTGTACCCAGCGGAGATATCCGGCAGGAGATCATGTCAGAGGCGCACAGTTTTCAGTATTCCATCCATCATGGCAGTACGAAGATGTACCGAGATATCCGTCAGCACTTCTGGTGGAATGGCATGAAGCGGAAGATAGCTCGGTTTGTCTCTCGATGTTTGGTTTGTCAACAAGTTAAAGTTGAACATCAGAGACCGGTTGGACTTCTTCAGCCCTTACCGATTCCAGAATGGAAGTGGGAGCATGTAACCATGGATTTCGTGACTGGATTACCTAGATCCCAGCTGGCAGAGATGCTATCTGGGTTATAGTTGATCGACTCACGAAGGTAGCTCACTTCCTCCCGTTCAGAGTTGGTCAGTCGACGGCTCAGTTAGCAGAGATATATCTCCGGCAGATTGTCAGATTGCACGGAGTGCCAGTCAGTATCACCTCGGACCGAGATTGAAGATTTACGTCACACTTTTGGCGTAGCCTGCAGGAGAGTTTGGGAACTCGTCTCTAGTTCAGTTCAGTGTATCATCCGCAGACAGATGGTCAGTCGGAGCGTACGATCCAGACTCTTGAAGACATGTTGCGGTCTTGCACACTTGACTTCGGTGGTTCATGGGAAGATCACTTGCACCTGGTGGAATTCTCGTACAATAACAGTTTCCAGGCCAGTATCCAGATGGCACCGTTCGAGGCACTGTATGGTAGGAAGTGTCGATCCCCGCTAGCCTGGGATGATGTTGGAGAGAGACAGATGCTCGGTCCAGAAATGATTTCCCAGATAGTTGAAGTGGTCAGGAGGGTCAGAGATCATCTTCGAGTTGCCCAAGATCGCCAGCACCATTGGGCCGATTCTCATCGGCGTCCTCTCGAGTTTTCGGTCGGCGACCATGTATTCCTGAGGATTTTGCCTAACCGTGGCGTCATTCGTTTCGGCGTGCGGGGAAAGCTTAGTCCTAGGTATATAGGGCCATTTGACATTCTGGAGCGAGTAGGAGATGTGTCCTATCGTCTCGCTCTTCCGCCGTCGCTAAGCGAGGTGCATGACGTGTTCCATGTATCCCAATTACGATGGTATATCCCGGACCCGAGCCACATCCTAGATCATTCGGAATTGGTTGTTGGTACCAACCTTTCGTATGAGGAGAGGCACGTGTCTATATTGGACCGGAGAGAGAAGATCCTCAAGAACAAGACTATCAACTTAGTCCGGGTTGCATGGGGTCATCACTCTTTGGGGGAGTCAACATGGGAGCGTGAGGATGATATCCGATCGCGATATCCCGACTTGTTTGACTCGTGAGGTATAACGTCTTTCTTATGCCTCATGCCTTCGATTTCTTGCTTGCATGATTGATTGATTGTCTAGTATAGCTTGCTTATTATTAGTATAGCTTGTCATTGCTCCTCTAGCCTCTTGATTAAATTCCGAGGACGAAATTCTTTTAAGGTGGGAAGAGTTGTAATGCCTGTGGTTCGTATTACGTATTCTGGAATACGTGTACGTATTTATTCTTGTATTGCCTGATTTCCTTGCTTAGATTTCCTCCATGGGCTTAGTTTATTCTTGGATTGGGTTGGCTTGGTTCGGTTTGGGATTTGCTATTGGTTCATGATAAACCCATGGATGAACCCCCTACCTACCACCACCACTACCATTTATTAACCCTTCTTCTTTCTCTCTCTTCATTTATCATCTTCTCCACCATTACTCCTTCACCTACCAAGAGAGAGAGAGTGAGCTCTAGGCAAGTGCAACTTGCTTCATGGAGGAACTCCAATTTTATTGCTTCATTCTCTTCCTTACAGCATTTTGACTAGCTTTAGAACTTGGCATTTTCACTTTCCATGGCTAGATTCTTGTAGATCTATATTTACTTTATTTTCGGATTTCTTAGGTTTTGATCTACTTAATCTTTTTATTTCTGTGTTTTGAGGGTTCCATGTGGTAGAGAATCTCGTTCTACCCCATTTTGACCTATGGAAGTTCGGATTTGGGCTCCGGATGATAGAGTTATGCAGCTTGGAAGCCATGGCTTATGGTGTACTTCTTCTCGGAAATTTAGAGAAGAAGCACAGTTCCGAGCCGCATGATAGCATTTGACCGCATGAATATTCATGCGGCAAGTCAGCTTCGAAACCGCATGCACTATCAACTGGACTTGACCGCATGACAAGTTCATGCGACAAGTATTTAGTTCGGCCGCATGGGGCCCTTCTTCCCGAACCGCATATGCACCCGTGCTCCCAGCCGCATAGGCATTGCTCCCCGCTGTCGCATGGGACTTCGCCCATCCCGAGCTGCATGAACTCCAATACTCGCGAGCTGCATAGACCGTAGTCTCCCGCTGCCGCATGAGGACCCGAGTCCTCTCAGCCGCATGACTGACTGATCCCGAGCCGCATAGATCCTGATTCCCTTCAGCCGCTTGAGACCCCTCCATTCCTGACCGCATAAGCTCCTGCAGCCGCATGCGTCGCACGCCCGCACTGCCTTGAGACCGACCTTTCCGAGCCGCATGAACTCGGATTTCGGGCCGCATGACCCCATATCCATTCAGCCGCATGGGCTATTCTCTTCCAGCTGTATGTGATCATTCCTGGCCGCATAGGCCTTAGCCGCATGGCTCTTCTATAGCCCCGAATATTGATATTTTATTAGATATTTTACGTCCATTTTATATCCTTACGCCTTTTGTCATGAACTTGATAATCATGGATTTGTTTAATATGTTTGGAAATGATACCTGAGCATGACACGATAGTGACCCGTAGTGGTGCACTCTTGACAAGAAAACCTGACATGACCTGATAGGGCCCGTCGTGGCGCACTCCTGACAAGAACACTTGACATAATAAACCTGACATGATATATCTGATAAGCTGTTGCGACGGCTACCTGACATGACATGACCTGTATAATAACATGGACACCGTGGGCGATTATGCTTGTACAAATAAACCAGTCCTGTCTTACATCATGTCTAGGAAGGGAGCTCCTGAGTACCACGGTCAGGAGTACCTATTAAAATGGACTAAGGTTAATAACTAGATTAACACATTAGTCATGAAGAGATTTTCCAGCTACAGGCAATCCCGTTACCTGGGCGCGCCTGGGATCTGTAGCCTGCCGTCGAGTAGGGCATATTTCCAGCACACTGTCATGTGTTGCACCTTTCAAGCTACTTAAGGGTACATACGTTTCCTGGACGATGTACCCACCTGTATTCAACCCCTAATTTCGACCTGGGTAACCTGGATGGTCTGCAGGGCTTGTGGCTGTGGAATAATCTCACTACATTTTGCTAGTAATTAGGCCTGTGATAACCCTAGTTAGTTAAAGTATTAAGCCGTAATTCTTGCTTGGCCGTGAATGATTGGATGGAGTTTAACCAGTCTAGTCTTGTCCTGATCCTCCTCCAGATTGCTATATGACCTGAATGCCTGTATTTATTTTACCGATAAATGGTGAGAATTCCAAGTTCTGTTCAGACGAAGGGTTGCAACCCCGGTCCTTGTTTGGTTTACGGGTTGTAACCTGGTTATCTGAATAGTTCCATGGTTATCTCGTCGTATATCATCCTTATGTATTTTCTTTATTTCCAGTTTTTACCTTATTTATACACTTGTGATGATTGTTGGTTTTAGTTCCTAAGTGAAGCTTCCTTTGTGACACTTGCTCTTTCTGGGGTCTGACCCAGCTGGTTTTGTATGGCCAGATTTCGGAGCAGCTCCAGAGGATCTACCGACCTCCCAGCCAGATGGTGGCCACTAGACGGAACCTTGGCAACGAGTGGGTTTATTTTTGATCTCCCACTTTATTGTAAAAATATTCTTTTGAGGCGTTTAGCCGACGAGTACCTGTTTAGCTCGATTGCACTTTACTTACTGTCTGCCTACGGGCTGTAACATGATTGACAGATCCTAGGGTTGATCATGTATGACTAAACTCTTGCTAGTCCTCATATTTTGTAACGACTAGCTTCATGATCAGCTGAATATGTAATATTTGGGACGCCTTATTATTGTATATTTAATGATCATACATCTTGTAACATTTACTTACTTGCTTGTGATTGAGACACTAGGCTTGTTCATGACCATAGGAGACTGTTGGCTTGTAGTAAACCCTCATGTATCTAGACAGCCGTGACCGTATAGCGAGATGGAATCCATTTCAATATACGTAGCTAGCTATGTCTGTCCCCGCTCTCCAGTATTCTGGTTCTGGGGCGTGACATGTTAGTCGTGAGATTTTGGACTCCTTCACTTGTGAAGTACTTTCATGAGTAACCACAAGTTTTCTAACCTCGTGAGATGTGACACATCTAGAAATTCTATTGAACTCAGTTTTATCTACAGCACAAAATAAAGCATGGATGGCTTTTGCATCAAGACTAGCTTATTTATTTTCATTGTCGTTATATCTGTCGAATAGTTTTTCCACTAGAACACCCTCTACCGTAATAGGTAGTGGTTTCTTATATCCATTTATGACAATCGACCATAAATCAAAATCAAGAGACTAAAGCTCATACGTGTCTTCCAATACATGTACTTTGTGCCATCAAATAGGGTTGGCCTATTTGTTGATTGGCCTTCACCATTGCTTGGATATAGGGATGCCATATCTTAAGGAGTTTTAATCTGACTAGAGATAAACTGTGCTCTGATACCAATTGTAGGATCGATGGCACCTCTAGAGGGGGGTGAATAGAGTGCAGCAAAAAATAATTACCAATCAAAAATTCTAAGCAGGTGAAGCAAATGATTAAACAAACCTAAATGCAAGTAAAGCAGTAAATCATGGAGGCAAGATAGCAATATGCAGACACAGTAGATTTATACTGATTTCATTTTAAGAGGACTAGTCCAGTTCGCGAGAACTCTTGCTTGCTATAATCCACTATTTTGAATAGAGATTACACCGCGTGCTTTATTCCGAAGAACACGCCAACTTCAAAACCGTCGTATTTTTATCCGAAGCCCACAATTAAACTTCAACAACACCTTTCTGAGAAAAGTTTTTATACACTAAGCTTTGTACAACTCGAATACTCCTAATCGAAAACCATCGGCACTAGAAGGATCGGAGTTGTCTTGGAAATTTGAAGATTGACGCTTTGTAAATAGAATAGAAAGCTTAGGAATAGATAAAGAAGATGAAGATTGAATGAGTGAATAGAAATAGGAATTTTTTCTCTTTTTATAAGAATTTTTGAGACAGAGTTCTAGTAGAACTCGGTAGGCTAACGTTCATAATTTTGAACGTTGGTAATCCAAAAGAATAGGAAAAGCTTATGACCAGGAGAAATCCCCGGGGATCGAGTTCAGTCCGAGTTTGGGTAGAACTCTGGCCGAGTTCGGTTGCCTTGGTTTCTGGTCAACTTGATTTGGTTTAAGCTTTTGGATGTGGGTTTGTTTTGGGTCAGGAAATGGATCAAGGATTGGTTTTAGGATAGAACTTCTAAATGCCAGTGATCTGGACTCATAAAATAATCTAGACTCAATAAATGAAAAATACAGAATAAATATGAAACATTTGATGGAGATGAAATCTGTGATCTTCGATTTCTTTTTATATCAAGTTCGAATTTTTAAGTCAATTATCGAAATCGGTTTGACCATGGCTTAATAGGCCAACACTTCGTATTGTCTATTCTGACAATTAGTACATGGACACTTGGCCATCCATGTAATCAGATTTTCTTGTGGCATACTTGATTAATACTTCAATGACTGCCTTAAAATCGCCCCTCACACCAATCCTTCTCTCTTGTTGCCGCATGTACATCCATGTACGATCAACCAAGTAACGATCCATTACTTGGTAGATGTAGAAAATTCTGTATTGTAAGATAAAATATATATAAGCAATTAGATATGTACATATACATTAGATGGACATTCTAAAAGCATATGGGCATAACCAAAGCAGGATATGCAATGTTCAAAGTATCAGTAATGGACCATTCCTATGAGTATCCATGCATCATCATTGCCAAGTGTGGAGGATGGATGGCTCAGAATACTACCCGAAATTCATTCTAGCGTATATTAGTGTCGATCATCTATGTTTTGTTCATTAGTGTGGTATATGTTCTTATCAAATGTAGTATCGGAAGGATATAACAAAATTAAGATGAACCCACATAATATAAATGTGAGGACATCATCTCACACTATAAGTATAGTTATGGATAGTGGTATCATCATTGTCGATGGATGGTGGTCGGGGGACAGTCAATGTTATCTACGGCTGCATAGTTTCTACCTCGCTAGTCAAATGGCTGCACGGACTAGGCCTTGTCGTTATTTGGCTAATTTTGGGTATCAGTCATTAATCCAATTCTAACTAGTTCCTGCAAATTAACAACTCTTATTGATGCATGAGTATTCGAGTTGTGATGCTTGTGTATCCATATTGTGCTAGGCCTCTCCCACTTCTTACTGGTGTGCACCAATGAGTATAACCCATGATACTCATTGATACACCCTCAAAGTTTGGCCTCCTTATCATTAGATCCTGATTCTTTTATGAAGACTTTTAAATCTCTAAACATAACAACTCAAGATGAAAGTACAATCTGATGGGGAAAATGGTTCGTCCTCACATGTGTCGTAATATGTTATTCTAATTATATCGAGTTTTATGATTAGTTAACAAGCAGTCACCACTACTCTTTTGTCACAAGAAAGTGACCACAAGTATTGGATTAATGAATAATTCTATATTGGTCCAACCAACCATTATCTATACTTGTTTTTTAATTTACTATTTATTGATCCATATAACATATTGCTAGAAACAAGTAAGAGGAAGCTAGGTGCATAGAGGAGGCTATGGATAGTTGTAGGAAGTGGGAGGAGATGGAGAGGGACCGCCTGGTCTGCATATTGTAGAGGCTGAGCCTCGAGGACCTGACCCTCGGCGTGCCCTTGGTGTGCAAATCATGGTGCGGGGCCTCGCTTGACCTGCTCTGCTAGCGCGTCCTCGACTTCCAGTAGTTGGACTTCATACAATGGCGGAGGTTCACCAAGAGGGTCGCGGCACACTACGTTCATGATACTCATTCTCTATAGACCTAACCATTGTATGTTCGACTAGTTGGCCAAACAGAATACCATCAAATTCAATTTGTTCCTATATCTTCACCCAAACAACAATAGTAATAACATGACCAAATTATATTTGGCTAAATAGAATACCCAAAATTTTGATCCAAAAAAATTTCCCAGCTTCTGTCGAGAAAAAATACCTAAAATTGGAACCAAATTTCTAAGGAAGAGGGGAGCAGTCGAGTGACATATAGTGGGATAGAGAGGGATACGACGAAGGAGAGGGGGAGGGGAGAATTCGAGAGAGGGAGAAGGCCACCTGCAGACAGGGAGACGACCACCGGAGCGGTCGAGGGAGGGGGGACTACCGGAGAGGGGGGCCACCAGAGAATGGGGGCCACTGGAGAGGGGGGACCACCGGAAAGGGTCGAGAGAGGTTGAGAGGGAACTTAGAACGAGCGCGATCGATCGAAATAAAATTTTTGATCGACCGCCTAATTCAAATAAGTTAGGGTACAATACTAGACGACGGCCTAGCGACGTCCAAATCCGTTGCCAAGTTAAAACTAACATGGCAACGTATCGGTGACATCAAATTTTGAAGCCATATTTACCCACGTTGTTCCCGTGGATGACCACACAAATGGGTGACAGATTGGTGGCGACTTGGCAACGACTTAGCGATGAATTATTATTTATTTATCACATTGGTTGTTGTTGATCGACAAGCCGACGAGGAGCCGTCGCCTATTGGCGATGAATAGGTGTCGTCGTTGAAAGTTCATTGTTGATTCCCTGTATTTTAGTAGTGAGTTGCCTAACAGTCCTACAATTGGTAACAGAGGAAATTCTCTTACTACCGAACTAACATCCCTAGATATTTATGGCAACTGTCAGATCTATCCATACCAACAATGGTGAAGGCCATTAGACAAATAGGCCACCCCTATTTGACAGCACCAACTACATATACTGGTAGACACGTATGAGTTTTTTCTTAAAGTCTCTTAATTTTAGTTTATGGTCTGTCACGATAGATGGATACAAGAAGCCACCTAGAATAGTTATAGACGGGAATCTTGTAGAGAAGCCCCATGACAAGTACACAGACGTATAAAAGAAAATGCTAGTCTTGATGCCAAAGTTATTAATGCCTTATTTTGTGCTATAGATATAATTGAATTCAATAGGGTTTCCACTTGTGGTACTGGACATGAAGTATAAAAACTTCTTGAGGTCACTCATGATGGAATCTCACATGTAAAGGAATCAAAAATAAGTCGAATGACACAAGAGTATGAAGCATTCAAGATAAAGCCACACGAGACAATCACTCAGATGTTCACAAGATTCCTCGATATTATCGGCAAGAAGTACAGTAATCATTAGAAGATTCACAAAATACTCAGAGGACTCACCAAGAATTGAATCCCAAGGCCACTACAATCATTAAAGGGAATGATATCACCGCAATGACCATCGAGACTATCACGACCCGCACCCACTGTGAGGGTACGAGTACGTAACAGTGCCCAGCCTATGCCGCAGTGTCGACAGTAGAACGCTGTTCTAGGTTACTATCTAAACAACAAATCACGTAATTATATAATGTACTTGTCAAAATCTCAACACCGAACGGAGGGCAAGTATAGATATAATGAAATCTCAATCATAGTCTAAGCACGATATGATAACATAGAAGTTTATAACTAAGACTAAATAACAACAACAAAACCAACTACTAAATAATAATAATCTCAAAATAAATAATATCTCAACTTATTACAATTCAAGTTCTTAAACATAAAAACTAAACTAAGTCCACTAGCTAGTCTCCCGATTACTCCTGAGTGTCGGTGCCAAATACAGCTAAGCCATCTCCTGCTCCAAGGCAAGTAGGGCAAATATCCTCAGGGCAATCATCTGTAATATTTTCAACAGGTCCAGTCGGGACAGGAACGAGTACAACTCATCTAGAAAACCCAAGTAAATGACAGAGAACTATAAAGCAGTTATAGACAATTTTATTGATGAACATGGTAGTTTATATTCAGGTGATGGTATAGAGAAACAGTTAAGATACAAGGAAAGTAAGGTAAATAAAACAAGAGAAGAATCATGGCAATAAAGACTGTAAATAAGATTCTAGCTGAACTAGAGTAACATGATAAGTCCAGACAGTAAATGTAAGACAAGTGTAAATCCAATGTAAATCCAGTACGAGATGAATCTAATAAAAGATGAATCCAGTACGAGATGATTCTAGTCAGTGATCAAGAATCTAGGTGAGACCAGCTATATTCTAACAGTGTGTTTAAAAATACCGAGATCGACATGTAAACGGCTATAGGTATCAGGCACATCGCACACTCGGCCAAGTGTGGGATGGCTATGCTTCCAGAAGATTCCAGTTTAGAGATTCCCGATTTGGGGTATTTCTACATGTCTTACTCAATATATCCCCGCCCCGTAATACAAGTGAATCCAGAATTCGATACGAGAATCGAGATGAGTCCAGCCAAACATGATGATACAATCAATGATTCCAGTAATAGAGGCCAGACAAGATGGTATGTGTGTCGCATACATGAATCCAAAAATATCCATACGTGTTGTAACAGAGAATCACATAAAACTAACTTGAACTGAAGTGCAGTAATTGACAAGTAAATGAGAGAACTATCACAGAATGTACTCGCTTGATACTCTGAAAAGAGTAGTATAATATCAGATGTCTGCACCGGAGTCACAATGTCCTAAATAGAGCAGTACAGGTTATAATGTGTTTAAAATAAGGTAAATGAAGTTTACAAGCAATCTACATGATTTCTAGGTCAATCTAGGTCAAAATTCAACTCTGGTCAACTCTGGGTCAACCAAGTCAACATCTAGAAAGTCAAGTCAATTATCTAAGGCTCTGGTCAAACTGGTCAACATGCCATTGGGTCAAGGTCTAGGGTTAACATATAGAACTTGTATACATAAATACTAGTGACTAATACTAGATAATGAGAATCATATATATATCATAAGTCATGTAATACTATGCAATATTATTCTAATATCTGATAAGTTATTACTTGGCCTTAACTCCATACTACCTCTCCTCTAGTATCCATGTACCCTATTGGTACACCTACTATGATCTCCCAACCAAACCCAGGACCTATAGTTACAAATACTCTCATAACCAATATCCATATCCATATACTCTATATATATATCTATATGTATATATATATCTCAAATATATCCCAACCCTTCCTATACAACTCAAGATATCCTTATAACTCAATACATAACATATATATATATATATATATATATATATATATATATATATATATATATATATATATATATATATGTACACATACAATGTAAGGTATGGACTTAAATATTAACATACTCTCCTAAACATGTATATATATCATATTCCTATTTCATTTTCTATGTATACAAACACTCTCACAACAACCCTTTAACTGATACCCTCAATATCAACTTGTATGGCACCCTCCTATACTCGTATACCTTCTGACTCAGGAATACTGAAGATGGAAACCCCCACTGGACTAGGGATCCCCCTGCTTCATTCCCTCTATTTAATCTTATTACCAGCCCTCTTCTACTGATACAATGTATCCTAACCAAATGGCCAACATGGTCAAGTGCCTACAGCAGTCATGGCTAAAGGCCTACTGATACTGCTGCTGCAGGCTTGCCCTGGCTTACAAGTCTGCTGCTGTTGGCCTGAGCCCAATTGGCTGCCTAAATCTGCTTCTGTGCTATATGCAAGCAAACCCTGCCAACAAAATGAAGGCTAGGTTGCATGTATGTTATTCATGGATGCACTTGCCTAATAGCAAAAAGCCAACTGCCCACTGAATATTTATTTGATACTCATCTGTACATATATAAAATCATCTCAACATCTAACCTGAACTCAGGAATCAACATACAATTATCAACCTGAAACTGAAATACAAAACCTTAACTCCAAACTCCCCGGTATCAGTCGACCAAACGAACCCTCCATGAACAACCCAAATCGAAACTAACATTAAAAATCAAACATCAACCTCTGTCAGATAAGGGGTCGATCGTGTGTGACACACACGTGTCCAAATCGTGTCAAGATTGAGTCAAATTTGTGTCAAACACGAGTGTTACAGCACAATCAGAGGCAGTACACAATACTGCCTCGTGCTGAGGTATCGATAGGTTTAGGACCTCGTGTGTCCATCCACAAGTGTCGTGGTCGTGTCAGGGGGTAGGTGGGGTATAGGTGAATATGTCCAGGTGCCTGAGTCGTATCCACGAAGTCACGTGTCCGAGTGGTTCGTGTGTATCAGTGGAGATTTAAGTGTGTACAGTGACAGTGAAAAACCCATGCGTATGTGATTTCTCACAACCTACTCTATAAAACCCAACCAAACTTTATCAATATGGTGTCAGTCATGTGTCCTACGTATCCACCAAGTTTGGGGTCACAAAGTGTCGTGTCCTGTGTCGACCCCGAGCAGCAGGGGAGCCGCAAGAGCCCCGTGCGGTGTCTCGTACTGCGTGTCCGTGCCCTAAAACAGTATCTAAACATCCCTTAAATCGACTCAGTCAATTACAAATCCAAACCCTACATATATGGCTACAAATCTGTTTAAAAACAATTTGAAAATAACAAATTAGAACTCACATTGGCATTTTAACAAACACATGCGCACACACATTGACACGTGTCCGATACGGACACCAATTGGACACGGTTTCCTACCAAACTTGAGGGACAGCTAGGGGACACCTAGATCCACACACCCATGCAAATAAATTGGGAATTTGAATAAGTTTGATAGGTTTTACCTATTGAAGTTGAAGTCTCAATAAAAAGCCCCAAAATAGAGAAGCCTATTCCTCAAATGATGTCTAATTGGGATCAACCCTTGCAAGCAGCCTCCTTCAACCTCTACTCCAGATTTAGATCCAAATGTAAGATATTTGGATCAATTTGGTGGAGGAATGGTGAAGTTAGACAATTTGGAGAAAAAATTAGGGTTTCCTACAAGGGGATGTTCTAAAAGAGGCTAGGGGTCAGGTAGAGATACTTTCTAGGCTAAAATTAGGTCTCTCTTGGCTCAATATGGCTCCCCAAATGAAGAGCTAGGGTTAGGGTTTCTCATATTGGGCTTTAGACCAAGATTGCTAGCCCACTAGCTCAACTACTTAGCCCTTAGTCCAAATGCAAAACTCTCCTAAGCTCTCTATGGAACTTAGCCATCCTCAAGTCAATTAAAACCAACTTAAGTTAGATTAGGGTCCCACACCATGTTATCTAGGTCACCAAGGTCAAAGTCAATTCTAGGTTAGTCTCTTATGTCACAACTAGTAAAAGTCAAAATTAACAACCATCAATCCAATAATTAATCAAATAATTCCAATAAGTCAAAATAACCAAAATACCCCTAGGCTAAAAATGATAAATAAATATCCCAATCACATGGTTAGGCTCTAGGTCAGACAGTCTCTAGGGTTTCACTAGCAGTACATCAAAATCATAAGTCATGGTTTTTAAATAGTTTTAAAATGATTAAAAATCACCAAAAATTATAATATGATATAAATATAAATAAATAATTATAATTACAAAAGTTCAAAATTACCCTCATTTGGACAACTGGGTGTTACAAGTCTACCCCCCTTAGAAGAATTTCGTCCACAAAATTAAGATGATCATACCAGTACTAGGTCTAACCCCCTATCAAATCAAGGTCGATAGATAACATGCAACACAATCCTACTAGTCGTGATTCCACAGTCTAGATCAGGGTAACTACGCTATCTAACATATCATAAGCATATCCTGAAAGGAACTAATAGAATCACATATGAAGGTGGGGAGGAAGAACAAGAAGGACAAACTTGCTAACGCATCACCTGCAGCGTCAGTTTTCTCGACTGCCATCACAAAAGCTCCACCCCTCTGGTGTTGAGCTACAGGTGGCCTAGATTCCCCAAAAGGAGGTGCAACGGGACAATCCATCTTCAGGAGGGCTTCAAACCCACAGGAATAACAAACCTTCATTCTCTTCCTACACTGCTCCCTAGAGTGTCCCAACTTCCTGTAGTAGGAACAACTGATCGTCTTCGGGTCCTGACCCCGATACTGATACTGCACCTACTGAACCATCACTGGTGCTTGTGTCTGTTGAATCTATACGTAAGGCCTTTTGGCCTGGCCTCCACTGCTGCTGGCACCGTGAGCGTCTCGTCCCCTCTTGAGCCTCAGCTCAAGGTCATCCTCTGCTGCTAGGGCTTGTAGGTCCTAAAAAATCAAGTTGCACACATCAACAAAGTCAGAAGATCAAGAAATGATTCTTTCAAATGAACTGCGCAGACATCAGATTGCGCAGTATACAGATTGCACATACTAGATTGTGCACACTACCAAGCGCGCAGGCTGACGTGGCAAATCATCATCATTTCCTGACACAAATAAAATCTTCTGACAGCTGACAGTGCGGAGAACGAGGCGACCATTTGTTTAATCGTACAGCACGGTGCTCGAGGACAGCTGGCAGCGCAATCCATGTTGGCACAATCCATGTTGGCACAATCCATTCCTGTGCAGTCCAAGTCTGCGCAATCCAAAGCCAGCGCAATTCAGGTTGCGCGTTCTATCAACATAAATGACAAAATATATGTGGCATTCATGCCATCATTTGTTCTTTACGTAGCAACCGTCTATACACGATCATGCGTATTTCAATCAAATGATGCCTTGTGTCCAAGACAGTTGGCCCATGATCCAGCAACTGCCTGTGCAGTCTACTGTTACGCAATCCATCATGCGCAGTCCAGAATAACTAAAAGTTAGTTATTTTTCAGAACTCTATAAATAGAGTTTCAAGTCTCCATTCAAGGGGATCAAAGATCGGATCATAGAGAGATCAAAGTTCAGAGAGTCCAGGAGTTCTTGTCCAAGTGCTGCTGCATTCTTTCGAGGCTTTTGCCTTCAACTTCTGAAGCTTTTTGCCTTCAATTCCAGAGTTGTTTTCAACTTCAGAGGCTCCGTCTTCGGAGTTCACATCGTCTAAGGGATAAAGCAATCGTCTTCTCGATTGGATTCCTACAGTTGTACTTTTCCAGAATTATTGTAATCTTTTACAAAGTTTGTATCAATAAAGTTCTACACTTTTATTTTTGCAAACAAAATGGCAACTCTGCTGGAGACGACTTTCTCCTCCGATGAGGAAGTGACAATTCAATGTGACGTAGCGTCTATCGGAAAGACGCATAAGACTCTGGTTGTGAAGATCAACCAGACAGCCTACGAGGCTATGATCAACTCCAAGACCACTCCTCGCACTGCAACTACTTCTACCACAAGCAAAGTGCGCCCAGAGTGGGTCCCGAAGACAGCTGTGCAATCTATTGATGCTGCCAGCAAGACTTCTGCGCAGTCTGCCAGCAAGACTGCTGCACAATCCAAAGCTTCTGTCATCAAGCTTGTTGCACAAGCTGTCTCAATTAATGCTGCACAATCTGTTGTTGCCAGTATACAGAGTACTTCATATGCTGCCTTGGCTAAGTGCAAGACTCCCATGCCTCTGGCGCAGTTGGCTGCCAATCTCTCTGCGCAAACCAACACTCCAGCAACCAGAGTCCACCCTAGGCACTCTGTGACAAGAACTCCTGATGCGCAAACCACAGTCTCTATGGTCAGAACCAGTGCACCATCCACTCATACGCAAAGCATGCCTGCACAATCCAAGAGTGACAGCCTTTTGGCTAAACTTTCTTCTTCTTATAACAAAAGGAAAAGCTTTGTTCCTCTTCCCAAACACACTGTTGCTACAAAGCAATCCACTGGGGGTAGCCCTTTGGCTATTTCTCTTCCTCTTCAAAACAAAGGAAAAGGCCCGTTGGTCTTTTCTCAAACTTTCTTGTCTCATGACTTAGAAGACAATAGAGGGAAACGCTCTTTAGCTAACCCTTCTTCACAAAACAAAGGAAAAGGCCCTTTGGTCTTTTCTCAATCTTCTTCAGTTTTTACCGAAGAAGATCAATCTGAACGTGCCTCGGCACCAGTCAGTACTAGAACTCTTTCAAACAAAGATTCTTCTTTCCTTTATGACAAGAGAACTTGTACTGACCAAAGAGGTATTCTGCCTACCCCGGTAGCAGAGTTCCAGGACCTCCCAACTTTCAAGATATCCCACTCAAGACGGGGAAAATTG
The DNA here is from genome assembly GCA_029216955.1 of Iris pallida. Lineage (NCBI taxonomy): Eukaryota > Viridiplantae > Streptophyta > Magnoliopsida > Asparagales > Iridaceae > Iris > Iris pallida. The sequence continues at coordinate 10,152,595 of JANAVB010016195.1, forward strand.
TTGGTATCTCAAACAGAAGCCCCTGGGGGTGAGTTTGCAGATTTAAGAACTTATCTTAACAGGCCTACTTCAGTAAAACGCAAACAGCCAATGCTGAAGATCAAACATCAAAGACAAACTTCCAGGGTCAAAGATCCTGACACTTATGCCAATGAAGTGAGCACTTCCCTGTACACTTAAGGGACTAAACATTTGAAGAATCGGAATCATGTTCCGAACATTATCAAAGAACAGATCCCTCAGAGTCTTCCTCGTCCTACTGCTGTTCCCGATCTCCGAGAACATCTCAGACAAAAGCGGGATACTGTCTCAACACCTCCAGTTCAACCATCTGATCATCATTGCAACCACAAAGTCATCATCCAATGTTGTTGTCAAACAACAAAAAGATCTGTCTTTGATCGTCTAACTTTTGCAAACTCTGAAGTAGTGTCAGAGGAAGATGAAGTCTTGTATGCTTCTGTCAACATGACTTCCCGAGATACTGGGGGTAGAAAGTGCTCTAAGCACGACAAACCTCATAAATCAAGCCAACGGTATCTAGATTTACTTCAAAAATCTTCTGAAGGAGTATTTCGACATACCCGGTCTCGAAGTCGAGACACAATCGGTCAAAGGAATCTTCTTCAAAATCCTTTGGGTTATTTTCCAACTTCTCAGTCAGGAGACGACTCTTTCTCCGACTATGATGCATACAACGAAAGCTCTGAACAGACAGTGTCTTCCACTGTACCAAGAGAAGTGACAGATTATGTTGTCAATGAAGATCCAAATGCTTCAACTTCTACAAATCAGGAACAGCAAATTGCTGCGCTTGAAGACAAGTTGAAAACCATGGCTGAAATGGTTGCTAGTATGCATTCTATCATAGTGGCACAACATGCCACACCACCGACTGTACCTACTTCTAATCCTGAAATCATAGCATTATCGGTACCTGTCAATATTGGGCTGGGGGTAGTATCTCCTCAAATGCCTCCTGTAGAAGTACAAGTTTAAACTACACCTAGTCAGTCAGGAGCTGGGGGTAGTGCTTACAATGCTGTTACTCCTCCTACCACTCTAACTCAACCTGCTCCTTCTTCGTCATCTGAAGATGCCAATGAAGCTGTCAAACTCTTGCGAACACAGTTCGAAGCCTTCAAAGAGAAAGACAACTTGCAAAGATTGGGGATCAAGCAGCCCTATCCAGTTGAATGGAAAGAAGTTCCGTTCCCACCAAAGTACAAGATTCCAACGATCTCTTTGTTTGATAGCAGTACTTCTCCTAGTCAGTTCATCAACCTTCAGAATTTCTACATCCGACTGCTGCTTCCTGGCCTTTTGAAGCTTGGGGCATGGATGTCATAGGTCTTATCAATCCTCCTTCTTCTAGAGGACATCAGTTCATACTAGCAATAACCGATTACTTCTCTAAGTGGGCTGAAGCTATACCTTTGGTTGAAGTCAAAACCAGCAGTGTCATTAACTTCGTCAAACACCATGTTATTTATCGATTTGGTATCCCTCGAAGGATCATTCATGACAACAGACCACAATTCTTCAGCCAGAAATTCACAAGATTATGTGATGATCACCGAATTGATAATGTCGCTTCGACAGCCTACAATCCTGCTGCTAATGGATTAGCCGAAGCTTTCAACAAAACTATTATCAAGCTCCTCAAGAAGTTTGTATCTACTAACAAACGGAACTGGAGTGAAAAGCTCGGTGAGTGTTTATGGGCCTATCGAACTACGGTCCGTAATCCCACAGGCTTTACACCTTTCTCTTTGGTGTACGGTTGTGAAGCAGTTCTCCCTTTAGAACTTCAAATTCCTTCTTTAAGGATTGCCATTGCCAACGAGCTCACTACAGAGAACAACGACCTTCTTCGACTTCAAGAATTGGAGGCACTCGACGAGAAGCGGTTAATGGCTCAGCAACATATTGAGCTATATCAAGCCCGCATCTCAAAGACTTTCAACCGCAAAGTTAAAGTCAGAACCTTTCAACAAGGAGAACTTGTTCTGACAGTCAGACGTCCTATGACTATGACTCACATGAGCAAAGGCAAATTCGATGCGAAGTGCGAAGGACCTTATGTTGTTAGCAAACTCTTTTCAAATGGAGCATATCAACTCGCAGAATTAGATGGTCGGGTTGCAATGATGCCTATCAATGGCAAATTCCTCAAGAAATACTATGTATAAATGTAACAAAAATTTATGTAAATATGATCAGACAATTCATAAATAAAGTTTGATTTTTATTTCATCATAAATGATGTTACATGATATCAAGAAAGATCACTGTCATCCTTATTGACATTGGGACGAGGACTACTGCCGTCTTTATCAAAGACACGGTCAGCAAAAGAGTCGAGAACCTCCTTGTTGGAATCCACGAGGAACTTGCAAGCAGCCAGCCTCATGGCCTCTTCTTCTTCAGTCTTTCCTGGTTCAAGCAGGAAGTCCAGAATATCTCGCGGTGGTTTTGGTGCAGACGAACCTTCACCTGCTCCAGCCTGCTTTAGCTGAACCAGTTCGGCCGGACGTTCTTCAACGCCTTCTTCAACCTTTGGGGTGACTTCGACTTTCTTGGGTGTATCTCCAGACGACATTTTTATGTTAGAAAAGTGGAAGTGCTCCTTCCTGCTAAATTTATGTTCTATTTATAGGCAGAGGTTCCTCGAACAATGAAACGACATCATCATCCGATGGTTCGTCCGTTCATTTACATTTATTTTGATGGTTCATCCATTCATTTATCATCATCCGACGGTTCATCCATTCATTTATCATCATCCGACGGTTCATCCGTTCATTCGATTTATCCAACGGTTCGCCCGTTCATTTATTATTATTATTACCTGATGGTTCACCCGTTCATTAATCATCATTTGACGGTTCATCCGTTCATTCATTTCCATCTGACGGTTAGTCCGTTCATTCCACCATTCGACGGTTTACCCATTCTTTTTGACGATTTATTTCGTTCACACCTTTTTGACGATTCGTTATCGTTCATCATCCATATCAGCAACTTATCGTTCTTGATTAAGTTGTCAATTGAAATAATAATATTCGATATATTCTGCCACGTCCATATTATCTCTGAGCAGATATAATGAATATAATTATTTTCCTACAAAATTTAGAAATATATCATGTCCTGTACCTCTGAATATATTTTCTATCTCTATTATTTATATTTGAACAAGATATGCAATAAATGATAGAGCCACAACAAAATGTCTTTTATTAATCAAAATATGAGACATTACAAAAACACATGTGCTACAAAAGATATAAAATATTCTTTTTACTGAGACGGAGGCATTATCAGAGTAGCAATTTGCTGCTTCAGAATCTGCAATCGTTCTTCACGTGATGCCATCACTTTCCTCCTGGCCTCTTCTATTCCCGATTCTTCATTGAAAGCAGGCATGGCCACCATTCGGCAAGTAATCTCAGCATCATGAGCTGCTACATAATCATCCCTCTCCTGGATCAGTGCATTGAATTGCTGAACTACAATCTGATGATCAGTGACTTTATTTTCTAATTCCTCCTGGAGACGAGCAGTCTCTGCCCTCAGCTCAGCAGCTCTCTTCTCTTTTCTTTCAGCCATCAAGGAAACTGATTCCAGCTTAGATTTATATTCAGCAGATTTTGCAGAGTAAGCTTCCAAGAGGTTCTGGAGATTCACCCTTTCAATGTCAGCTGCCTGAGCCAGTTGTTCAAACTCTGCCTGCACTAGAGACTCCACTTCTCCTTGGTTGAGCTCTTTATAGTTTTTGATGGAAATCTCTAGCTCATTCAAAATATGATCCTGGAAAGTGGCCTGAGCCTCGTCACCTTGTTCTCGGATAGCCCTTACTAAGAGAGAGGTTGGACCTCTAACCATAAAAAAATTAGTACCCTCTTTTTCCATCATTCTATTTACTAGAGGTCCCAAAGACTCAAAAAAGTATCTGGTAAATGATTGGATCACAAGCCGCTATAGCACCAGGAGTTGCAGCTACTCCTGTTGATGACGAGGCCGCAGGATGTTCGATTTCTTATGTTGGAATGGTAGGCTCTTTTAAAGGAACTGAAGTGGAGCTCGTTGCCCCTCCTGGTCGTTCCTCTACAAAATTAGAATATTGTCATTTTGCCTGTCATTGGCGATTGATAAAGAAAATCAGAAATGAAAACATGCATTACCGTGGATGGATCCAGCAATAAGCTTGTCATCTGCAGGAGCAGAGTCTGGTTGAGCTGAAGTAGTTTCAGATGCTACTGCTTGGCTGCTGCCTGCTTCAGAGCCGCAAGAGAGATGACGGCTGCTGCCAGCAATCTCCGTCACAAGAACTATGTCCAGACATACTGGAGGTGCTGGAGGAGCTTCAATCTCTGTATGGAGTACATATGTAAAATGTCAGCTATCAATCTATTTTAAAGAAGATTGTTGATTTCATTTTATACCTTGGGGATCGACGGCAGGAATTTCCTTCAAGGCCGCTTCTTCAGCTATTGGAGCTGCCTCTTCCTCAATATCCTTTTCAGGATCCAAGGAGTCATCAGCAGCTTTAGTGGATATATGATCTTCATCATCCCTTTCGGGATCCTGTCTGTCTTCGTCAGTCTCTGATGATGAACTTTTATTATTTTCATCTTCTGCTGGTACCTCTCCACTATCAGTATCAGTGGCTTGATCAACATAGTCTTCCTGTGAGCCGAAGTCACAGTGCTCTAAAGCTTCAATCATCGTACGATCTTATTCTGCGCGAAGGGCCCCAGGTGTAAGAGGCAGTTGAGAAGATTTCGTAGCAGGTAAAGGAGATCGGACGGCATTATACTCTTCTTCTGCAATGTTGTCTCTGGGCTCTTCAGCCTCATTTCTCTGTTCAATTTCCTCTCTCTGCTCTGGACTGGAAGTTTTATTCCCAGATTCAGAAACAGGGGTGGGAGAGGGCATGGTGATTCCTGCTGTAGCATCTGCCACGATCGAAGACAAAACTTGACTTCTATGGACCAACCTCTTCTTTCTATGTAGAGATCTTTCAGGGCTCTCTACATTTATTGTCTCGAATTGTCTTTGAACAGAGGTCGGTGTGGTAGCTTCTTCTTGCTGAATTGTCTCGGCCAGCTGCCGAGATTGAGATCTAGTGGTAATCTTTTCAGAGGAATGATCTAAGATCAGTTTCTTCTTTGCTGCCGGAGCGGGAGGCTCCTCTCTTCTCCTCTTCTTGGCTGGAGATTTATCCACCTTCAAAGAAATACGCAGTGGCGCGTTAACCTCTTCAGGGAACATAGCGTCCCTTGAAGCTTCCAAGGGTGCATCTACTGGCTCATGTACCTCATTATTTTCTAGGAGCGACATGATAACTCCTCCCTTCTTCAATCTTGTTGAAGACGCGAAGCTATCCGCGAGATTGAAATTCTCGGCAAAGGTATTTGAAGATGTATAGAATACTGAGTATGTAAATAGCATCCGAGGGCCATGATTGCTATTTGCTGGCATCGAAAACGTTACTTTCGTATCTCGAGCATTATAATAAGCCCAAGCTCGGGCCCCATCTATCAAGAAACCCTTTCCTTGAAGGCACGTGATAGCATTTCCTATATGGAATTGGTCGTACCCGAACTGTCGAGCAAATCGACTGGGGAGATATGGCTCTAAATAACATTCTTCTTCAACCCGATACACCAAATGGGACGGTCAAATTTTCTTCAACCACTCAAAAGCTGCACGGCTCAAAGGTTGCATCTTCGAGTCAATCATATTTGTCGGCATTTGTTCATATCCAGCAGGAGGAGGAGTGCAACAAAAGTTCCATCCTTTGCTCAGGTTCAGAGCATATCTACAATCTCTCAGAGAAGTATATTTCTACTTACCATGAGAGTATCTCCGCAAAAAGCTGCCGTCAACTGGTCCCATGTCGGGGTCCATCAAAGTAGGATGGTGAAGAAGCAACCACCCGAACAGATATGTATACGGCAATTCTAGCCGAGGAAATTCTTTTTCTCCTTTAGCTTTCAACATCAGATCAACGTACAGACGAAGACTGGCATTCAACCTACAAGTCATCGCTGACAAAAGATCCATCTTATAGCCGAAGACTAATCTAACGGCGGCAAAAAGAACACCGCGATGGAAGCGGTCTACGGCACTCGATCCTGGGACTACAAACCGACGGAGCCAATACGTCAGAAACCCTGCTAATTGGGCTTTTTTTGATATAAATCTATATCCTACTCTCAAATAACTCTCGAGAGTATCTCCTTTCTTCAAAGGAGGACATTGATGATCATTCTTCATCTTTTCATCCAAATCCCCACTTTTCTCCATCAGTTTCACCACGTCACTGCTGCTCAGTGGTCTAAAGAAGTCAGGATAGCATCTATCATGTTCCTTGGTCTTCGTTTCTTTAATGTGGTTAAGGAACAGATAAGGCAACCATTTTGAGGAATAGCAGGTATTTGATGTAGCACTTTTGTAAAATAGAGAACAGATTTTATAATGACATAGCAGTTCTTCGAAGACTGCTACCATGTCTGCGTTCTCTTTTCGAAGTTTGTCCAACTCATCATTAGTTGGGACAAATTCCTCATATGGGGCATCCCCCATTGGCAAGTAAGAGATGTACTGCATCTCATGAAGTGCAAACCCGATCTCTCCACCAGGAGTCATGAAAGTCCCTGTTCTGTAATTGTATCTTTCTGCTAGAGCCAAGAACAGATGCGAGTTGGGGGCAAAACCATAAACAGTGGCATGCACTGCTTGGTACAAATTGATTTGCTGAAGTTTGCTTTCAAACTTGGTCAAAATCCAGTTTGCTATGCAGTTCCATCTCTTAAAATCAGGATTCACCAGTCCAGTTAATCTGAGGTCCTGATCTGGATACCTCCCTTCAACCTTCGTGAACTCATTCGCGAATATTGGAACTCTCACAGGCAATAACAAAGAAGAATTTTCCTGCGGAATGCAATCGGGCTTCAAACCTCTAAGTAAGACACTGTATCGTTCTGAAGAACTGTAGAACATATCCTTCTTGTTTGGCCCCTTCTTCACAAAAATCTTTCCTGGACGGGTATCCTGAAAAGGTGTAAGGTTTTATTCCATTTTCCTCGGATAGCTTGCATGAGCATATCGAGATAAGGGAAGGCAGCGGGAGATATCTGGTATCGAGATTGTCCTTTCTTCTTGATGGACAATCCGTTCCTCCATCCGTGGCCTCGGTTGAGAGCTCTTCTCAAAAGCCTTGCCAAACAGAAATAGGGGCTTCTTATGAATAATAGCATCTGCCAACTCAAGGGGTTGTCCATTCATCAAACATAACAGAGTTTCATTATCTTGGGCTACCAAGATAGCTAAGCGGGAAGCTGGCAAATCATACTGTGGATAGTGCACATGGGATAGGTCCTCTTTGTATTCTGATTCTGAAAGAGTCCCTACGAAGTTCTCATATTCTGGATCTTCTCTAGTATTAACTGCATCAGAAAAAGAAAACAAAAATTCAGCATAAAGAAAAAATCAAGGATGCTATCATTAGTTTGCGCAGGCAGTCTCGCGCAAATCAGCAAATTGTGCTGACTTTTGCCAGCGCAGTTCAACCGATTGCACAAAAAGTTGTCCTTCATAAAAATGAAGAACGAACTGATTTGTGCAACCAGAACCCTAAAAAGGGTGGCGCAGTATAACCACATATCTAAAAAGAGATAGATTCTGAAGGATAAGTGAGATCAAAACCCTAAAAAGAATTTTGATTAGGTCATCTACTTAGCAGCGCTGGATGAGCAGTTTCGTGACGAGAAGCACGTCGCGCAACCCTTGCCGAAGATTCGGCGGGGGCCTTGCCCTTGGCAGCGGCGGAGGAACGCTTGGGAGCCATCGAGATCGTCGGAGAAGAAAGAAAGAAAGAGCTCAGAATTTCTCTCAAAGTGCACGAAGAAGGAAAAGTAAAGAATGAAATGAGAAGTAGAAAACTATTTATAGTTTTCGAAAATGAAACGGCCGCCTCAGATTGCGCCTGAAAATGGGGTTAATTCCTCAGATTGTGCATACAACTCATTTCATGCGCAAATTGATTGTAATTTCAAAATTCAAAGTATTTCGAAATTTTAAATAAGTTCAACTTTCGAAAACTTTGAAGGGGGTCTTGTAGGTCCTAAAAAATTAAGTTACACACATCAACAAAATCAGAAGATCAAGAAATGAATCTTTGAAATAAACTGCACAGACATCAGATTGTGCAGTATACAGATTGTGCATACTAGATTGCGCACACTACCAAGCGTGCAGGCTGACATGGCAAATCATCATCATTACCTGACACAAATCAAATCTTCTGACAGCTAACAGTACGAAGAACGAGGCGACCGTTCGTTTAATCGTGCAGCACGACGCTCGAGGACAGCTGGCAGCGCAATCCATGTTGGCGCAATCCATGTTGGCGTAATCCATTCCTGTGCAGTCCAAGTCTGCACAATCCAAAGCCAGCGTAATTCAGGTTGCGCGTTCTATCAACATAAATGACAAAATATACGTGGCATTCATGCCATCATTTGTTCATTACGTGGCAACCGTCTATACACGATCATGCGTATTTTAATCAAATGATGCCATATGTCCAAGACAGTTGGCCCATGATCCAGCAACTGCCTATGCAGTCTACTGTTGCGCAATCCAATTGCTGCGTAATCCATCATGCGCAGTCCAGAATAACTAAAAGTTAGTTATTTTTCAGAACTCTATAAATAGAGTTTCAAGTCTCCATTCAAGGGGATCAGAGATCAGATCAAAGAGAGATCAAAGTTCAGAGAGTCCAGGAGTTCTTGCCCAAGTGCTGCTGCATTCTTCCGAGGCTTTTACCTTCAACTTCCGAAGCTTTTTGCCTTCAATTCCAGAGTTGTTTTCAACTTCAGAGGCTCCGTCTTCAGAGTTCACATCGTCTAAGGGATAAAGCAATCGTCTTCTAGATTGGATTTCTACAGTTGTACTTTTCCAGAATTATTGTAATCTTTTACAAAGTTTGTATCAATAAAGTTCTACACTTTTGTTTTTGCAAACAGGGCTCCTACCAGGATCTCCTCAAAAGTGGCATTGCGGGATCTCTTGGTGTAGGACTTCACCTCCTTGACTAGCCCCTTCCTGAACCTCTGGGCCTTCGTCGCCTCAGATAACCCCTCAACAAACCTGCCCAGACGGCAGAACTCCCGGCATACTCCTTGATAGTCTGATTGTCCTGCACCAAAGCCTCGAACTGTGTCTCGAGGGCACCAAGTGCTGCATCAGGGAAAAGCTTCTCCTTGAACAGCTTCTTGAAAGCTTCCCAAGTCTGCCCAACTGTACCAACCCTCGGGTTTGTCTGGTACCACGTGCGAGCTAAGTCCTGCATCTTACTAGCTGCCGCCTCAATCTGCAGTCTTGCTGGAATCTTTGCTAGCCTGAAGATTTTCTCTATGTGCTCGATCCACTCATCTGCGTACAAGATGCCCTCTGTACCCCTGAAGTCTCGTGGGTTCATCTTCTGGAAATCCTGTATGCCCTTCTCCTTCAGTTGATGTTACTGCTGACCTGTCGGATGCTGAGCTGTAACTCTCTCCACTGTCGTCAGGGCCAGATCTATGCCCATGTTGAACTCCACTGTCTGACGCTGCTGCTAAGCCTGCTGGGCCTCCAAAAACTGCTGGAAGAAGGCAAACAGATGTATTACGTCGATGGATCCTGAAGGCCGCTGCTGCTGCTGAAGCATCTTCGGAATAATTGGGCTCTGCCTGCGCACTAGTGGATGGAGGGACTCCTCTGAAGGTAGCTGAAGCAAATACACCCCCGCTAGCATAACTGGTACGGCAGTATCGGAGGCTGGCTGTATAGGATGAGAGGTGGCAGACCTCTCAGCAGTATCCCCCGTTCCGGAGCGATGAGATCTAGTCTCGATGACCATCTTGGAGACAGATCAAACGAGAAAATCAATACTGAGATAGAAGCGATAAATCAAAGAAGGACAGTCAATTTCAAGAAGACAAATTAGTAAGATATATAGATGGCATGAATTGAAGCAGAATTTTCCTAACAATGATTGAGTACCTATCCGTTGAAGCCTATTGCTCAATCCTATCGAGGCTGTAGTAATACTCTAGTTCGAATAACACTACATAAACTCGACATACATGGGCCACCACTAAAAATGTGACCCGTACCCACTGTGAGGGTACGAGTACGTAACAACGCCTAGCCTATGTCGCAGTATCGGCAGTAGAACGCTGTTCTAGGTCACTATCTAAACAACAACTCACGCAATTATATAATGTACTTGTCAAAATCATAACTCCGAACGGAGGACAAGTATAGATATAATGAAATCTCAATCACAGTCTAAGCATGATATGATAACACAGAAGTTTATAACTAAGACTAAATAACAACAACAAAACCAACTACTAAATAATAATAATCCCAAAATAAATAATATCTCAACTTATTACAATTCTAGTTCTAAAACATGAAAACAAAACCAAGTCTACTAGCTAGTCTCCCGATCACTCCTGAGTGTCGAGGCCAAATGCAGCTAAGCCATCTCCTGCTCCAAGGCAAGTAGGGCAAATGTTCTCAGGGCAATCATCTGTAATATTTTTAACAGGTCCAGTCAGGACAGGAACGAGTACGACTCGTCTAGAAAACCCAAGTAAATGACAGAGAACTATAAAGCAGTTATAGACAGTTTTATTGATGAACATGGTAGTTTATATTCAGGTGATGGTATAGAAAAATATTTAAGATACAAGGAAAGTAAGGAAACTAAAATAAGAGAAGAATCATGGCAATGAAGACTGTAAAATAAGATTCTAGCTGAACTAGAGTAATATGATAAGTCCAGGCAGTAAATGTAAGACAAGTGTAAATCTAATATAAATCCAGTACGAGATGAATCTAATACAAGATGAATCCAGTACGAGATGATTCTAGTCAGTGATCAAGAATCCAGGTGAGACTAGCTATATTCTAACAGTGTGTTTTAAAATACCATGATCGACATGTAAACGACTGTAGGTATCAGGCACATCGCACACTCGGCCAAGTATGGGATGGCTATGCTTCCAGTACATTCTAGTTTAGAGATTCCAGATTTAGGGTATGTCTATATGTCTTACTCAATATTTCCCCGCCTTGCAATATAAGTGAATCCATAATTCGATACGAGAATCAAGATAAATCCTGCCAAACATGATGATACTAGCAATGATTCCAGAATGATTCCAGTAATAGAGGCCAGACAAGATGGTATATGTGTTGCATACATGAATCTAGAAATATCCATACGTGTTGTAACAGAGAACCACATAAAACTAACTAGAACTGAAGTACAGTAATTGACAAGTAAATGAGAGAACTATTAGAGAATGTACTCGTCTGATACTCTGAAAAGAGTAGTGTAATATCAGATGTCTGCATCAGAGTCACAATGTCCTAAATAGAGCAGTACAGGTTATAACGTGTTTAAAATAAGGTAAATAAAGTTTACAAAACAATCTACATGATTTCTAGTTCAATCTAGGTCAAAATTCAACTCTGGTCAACTCTGGGTCAACCAAGTCAAAATCTACAAAGTCAAGTCAATTATCTAAGGCTCTGGTCAAATTGGTCAACATGCCATTAGGTCAAGGTTGAGGGTTAACATATAGAACTTGTATACATAAATACTAGTTACTAATACTAGATAATGAGCATCATATATGTATCATAAGTCATGTAATACTATGCAATATTATTCTAATATCTGATCAGTTATTACTTGGCCTTAACTCCACACTACCTCTCCTCAAGTATCCATGTACCCTATTGGTACACCTACTATGATCTCCCAACTAAACCCATGAACTATAGTTACAAATACTCTCATAACCAATATCCATATCCATATACTCTATATATAAATATATATCTTAAATATATCCCAACCCTTCCTATACAACTTAAGATATCCTTATAACTCAATACATAACATATATATATATATATATATATATATATATATATATATATATATATATATATATATATATATATATATATATATATATATATATATATTTATGTGTGTGTGTGTACACATACAATGTAAGGTATGGACTGAAATATTAACATACACTCCTAAACATGTATATATATCATATCCCTATTTTATTTCCTATGTATACAAACACTCTCACAACAACCCTTTAACTAATACCATCAATATCTACTTGTATGGCACCCTCCTATACTCATATACCTTCTGACTCAGGAATACTGAAGATGGAAACCCCCACTGGGCTAGTGACCCCCCTGCTTCCTTCCCTCTATTCGATCTTATTACCCATCCTCTTCTACTGATACAATGCATCCTAACCAAATGGCCAACATGGTCAAGTGCCTACAGCAGTCATGGCCAAAGGCCTACTGCTACTGCTGCTGCAGGCTTGCCCAGGCTTACAAGCCTACTTCTGTTGGCCTGAGCCCAATTGGCTGCCTAAAGCTGCTGCTGTGCTATATGCAAGCAAACCCTGCCAACCAAACCAAGGCTAGCCTGTATGTATGTTATTCATGGCTGCACTTGCCTAATAGCAAAAAGCTAACTGCCCACTGAATATTTATTTGATACTCATCTGTACATATATAAAATCATCTCAACATCTAACCTGAACTCAGGAATCAACATACAATTATCAACCTGAAACTGAAATATAAAACCTCAACTCCAAACTCCCAGGTATCAGTCGACCAAACGAACCCCCCATGAACAACCCAAATCGAAACTAACATTCAAAATCAAAGATCAACCTCTGTTAGATAAGGGGTCGATCGTGTGTGACACACACATGTCCAAATCGTGTCAAGATTGAGTCAAATTCGTGTCAAACACGAGTGTTACAGCACAATCAGAGGCAGTGCACAGCACTGCCTCGTGCTGAGGTGTCGATAGGTTTAGGACCTCGTGTGTCCATCCATAAGTATCATGGTCATGTTAGGGGGTAGGTGGGGTATAGGTGAATATGTCCAGGTGCCTGAGTCGTGTCCATGAAGTCACGTGTCCGAGTGGTTCATGCGTATCAGTGGAGATTTACAGTATGTACAGTGATAGTGACAGTGAAAAACTTGTGCGCATGTGATTTCTCACAACCTATTCTATGAAATCCAACCAAACTTTATCAACATGGTGTCAGTCATGTGTCCTACGTGTCCACCAAGTTTGGGGTCACAAAGTGTCGTGTCGTGTCATGTGTCGACCCCGAGCAGTAGGGGAGCCGCACGAGCCCTATGTGGTATCTCGTGCTGCATGTCCGTGCCCTAAAACAGTGTCCAAACATCCCTAAAATCGACTCAGTCAATTACAAATTCAAATCCTACATATATAGCCATAAATCTGTTTAAAAACATTTTGAAAATAACAAATTAGAACTCACATTGGTATTTTAACAAACACATGCACACACACATTGACACATGTCCGATACGGACACCAAATGGATACGATTTTCTACCAAACTTGAGGGACAGCTAGGGGATACCTAGATCCACACACCCATGAAAGAAATTAGGAATTTGAATGAGTTTGATAGGTTTTACCTATTGAAGTTGAAGTCTCAATAAAAAGCCCCAAAATATAGAAGCATCTTCCTCAAATGATGTCCAATTGAGCTCCACTCCTTGCAAGCAAGCCTTCTTCAACCTCTACTCCAGATTTAGATCCAAATGTAATAGATTTGGATCAATTTGGTGGAGGAATGGTGAAGTTAGACAATTTGGGGAAGAAATTAGGATTTCCTACAAGGGAGTGTTCTAAAAGAGGCAAGGGGTCATGTAGAGATACTTTATAGGCTAAAATTAGGTCTCTTTTTGCTCATTGTGGCTGCCCAAATGAAGATCTAGGGTTAGGGTTTCTCATATTGGGCTTTGGACCAAGATTGCTAGCCCACTAGCTCAACTACTTAGCCCTTAGTCCAAATGCAAAACTCTCCTAAGCTCTCCATGGAACTTAGCCATCCTCAAGTCAGTTAAGACCAACTTAAGTTAGATTAGGGTCCCACACCATGTTATCTAGGTCACCAAGGTCAAAGTCAATGCTAGGTTAGTCTCTTAAGTCACAACTAATAAAAGTCAAAATTAACAACCATCAATCCAATAATTAATCAAATAATTCCAATAAGCCAAAATGACCAAAATATCTCTAGGCTAAAAATGGTAAATAAATATCCCATTCACATGGTTAGGCTCTAGGTCAGACAGTCTCTAGGGTTTCACTAGCAGCACATCAAAATCACAAATCATGGTTTTTAAATAGTTTTAAAATGATTAAAAATCACCAAAAATCATAATATGATATAAATATAAATAAATAATTATAATTACAGAAGTTCAAAATTACCCTCATTTAGAAAAATGGGTGTTACAGAGACGCTTATGGGCAAGCTAAAGACATAAGCTAGATCTCAAAGAATTTTAAGATCCTGCGCCAAAGAAAAAGACGATTGCATTTAAGGCACATCACAAGAAGTTCTCAAACTATGACTTCGACGACGATGAATCTCAAGATGAAGAAGTTACCTTATCACTAGGGACTTTAAGAAATTTCTAAGTTCGAGAGATTAAAGAAAAATGAGTATAAGGGCAATAGTGATAAAGAACATATGTGCTACAACTACAAGAAGACAGATCACATAAAGATGGACTGCCCAACAATAAAGAAACAGAATCGCCAAGACCGCTCATTGTGAAGGACATCATCAAAAAGGTATACAAATAAGCGATACAAGCGACTCCGAAGAATAAGAAATCCCTCATCAAACTACAAATCCATGCCTTATGACAACAGACACAAAAGAGGTTCAAGACAATCCTTTATTTAAAGAGAATGAATTTTCTTATGATGAATTGTCTGATGCTTTCCATGATTTATTTGATGAGTACAATAAACATAGAAATAAGTATAAGCAAGCTAAAAAAGATATTATATCGTATAAGCTTGAGAATGAAACGGTTACTTGCTTATTGGATGATGCTAGAGACACTTCTACTTCTGATAATCCTACTAAGATTTCCATACTTGAGTTTAGATTGCATGAGGTACTTGAATGCATTGAGAAAAGCATTCAAAAATGTTGAACTTAAGGAGGAACTAGAATTAGAAAAAAAAAAAGAAGTACCCTATTGCTTTATGTAGAATTGATGCTTTTGTGCTAAATATGACGAGATCTATACTAATTCTAAAAAGTTAAAGATTAGACTGCAAAAGCAGGTAATACAACATACGACTCAGTCTAACACAAGACACATGACTCATCACAAAGGCACACACGATAAATTATTTACAAAGGAAGGAAGCAAAGCTAAAGCTTCACACAATCACGCATTCCATTACAAGTATCCACGCAAGAAATATCATACCAAATCATGTTCATATATTATTGCACGGATCACTAACGTCAATACTATATGTCACTACTGTGGACAGAAAGGACATATTTCACATCAGTGCAGAATTAGAAAGATAGTTGAAATAAAATTATAAACCTAGGTTCCCAAAGTTAACTAATATGGATCCAAGTATATTTGGATACCAAAGTCTTCACCTAATATTGTAGGTCGAGCATCCTGCGCTGAGCCATAGAACCATGTTACATGTTGGTGATTGCAAAGCTACAAAGGTCACCTTTCAAGCAATTGCACCAACATAAGTGTGGTCACTGAAACCACTTTGGTAACATGCTAAACAATTCCAAAATGCTTTTATAAAATCTAGCATGTTTTGATGAGTGTTTTACTACTATAAGCACTTTTTTTCTTGTATAAATTAGTGTGATACATGTTACGATGCTTAGTTTAATGTTCTTGAAATACAATTACACGGCTAGTTACTAATCTTAAATGTTATGTCACACTAAGTAGACTTTCATTCATTTTCTATTAGTTTGACACTTTTATATATGCATTTCTTTTGTCTTTATTTATAAAGTATGCATATCACTTTAGTCCATTACATTTGTATTTTTAATATTTATTAGTACATTTTTAGTATATATTTTATATATCTCTATAGTTCACTTTGAAAACTTTCTGAAAAATATTTTTTTGATTTTGATATTTAATATTTATTATCACCAAATGATTTTAGCATATATGGATATATGTAATTGATATTTATTATATATTATACCTTATGCAATTGTGGTTTAACAATTTTCAAATCCAAAGAATATACTCGATTCATATTGCATAAATTTCTTTTATTCTTCGTTTATTAAAGTAGAGATTTTTTTTTGTACAAGCCGAAAGGGTCCTTTAGTCAACCAGGCGTATATAGTTCCAAGAGACATGGTACTTAAGCATCTTCAGACAACCACTAGCTGGGGTCCAGCCCCTACAGCTAACCCAAGATTGATCAACACTTTATAAACTAAAGATTTGTTAAGGTCTATTTGCAGCTTTTGTATGATTCTGGACTTTGGACTTTCATTTTTGATGGATAATGTAAATCCCCTAATTTTTGACTAAGGACATTTGGGTAATTTTTAATTTTTATTTTATAATTCATAAATAGGTTGGTGAATATAATTCTATATTTTTTATAGTTAAAATTATTTAATAATAATGTGCATTTAATGCTGTGACCCAAATTTTTCCATAGTTCTTTTTAGCATCCACAAATGTTTGAAATAATATTTAAAAGTGTTTGTTTATTATTTCTAAAAAAATTAGTTACTAAAACCTATAATAAAAATTCCTATTATTAAACAACTAATTTTCCTCTCACTCAAATACAATAACACCTCCAACACCACCTACAACCCTTACCTTGTTGACCCAAACTGGATCACAGTCAACCTGATTTAGAGAATTAACAAAATGATATCTGATATAATCCAATACGACACATTAAGTTCAAGACAGAACATCATCTACGATCCAATACAATGTATCAAGTTTAAGACAGACGTCGTCAACAAGCTGTTACATTACAAATGTACTTTTTCTCAGTTTGTAACTTTTCAACTTATTGAGTCTAGGAAAATGTACGTTGAGTCGCACTGAGTCATCTCAACCCCTAAACATACTTCTCCAAGCTCCACCATACAAAACAAAAATAATCCCTGGACCAAA
The DNA here is from genome assembly GCA_029216955.1 of Iris pallida. NCBI lineage: Eukaryota > Viridiplantae > Streptophyta > Magnoliopsida > Asparagales > Iridaceae > Iris > Iris pallida. The sequence continues at coordinate 10,169,701 of JANAVB010016195.1, forward strand.
CCAAGCCACTCTAGTCCATATAGAACTTCTGATCTGAGGAAAACAGAGTTCTGGCCGAACTCTGCCTAAGGCAGAACTCGGGCCGAACTCTGCCCCATAAAAATTAGCTACATAATTTTTAGGAACACCTTGCTACGAGCTATCCAACGTTCAAATTTTTGAATATTTGGGACAGAATTCTGGCCGAGGATTTCCTCCCCTGACTATTATATATAGGGCTTGATCTCTCTCATTTCAAATCATCTCTCACTCTCATCTTCTAAGCCTAAGCCTTACTCTTCCAATCTTCTAGCCACAAAACTTCCTAAGCCTGAAGGTGCTCAGTGCGATTCAGCTAGAAGTTCTGTGCAAGAGTTGAAAAGAAGTCACTTGGAAAATTCTAAGTTTCGCATCTGCGAAGTTATAGGAAGTTAGCGTGCTCTTCTGAGTAAAGGCACGTATGTACCCTATTTCACAAATAGTGGATTTTAATCCTGAGCTAGAATTCTCAGGCTTGGACTAGTCCTCCACGAGGGAAACCAGTTTAAATTGCTATGTTTGCGTGTGCTATTCTAAACTCTTATAGTTTCTGCATTATTACTCTCTAATTATATATTCTCTCAGTAGTTGTTTTCTGGACTTGGCATAGAGTTAATTTTTAATTGGTCATTATAGACACAAACTCTATTCACCCCCCTCTAGAGTTATGTACATGTTACTTCAATTCGTATCAGAGCTCTGGACTTTTGATAAAGGATTAACATGCTAGAGCTGATCTATGGCAACCACACAATGCATTTTCACCAACTACGGTGAAGGACAGTCCACTAATAGGCCACCCCTATTTGATGGAACCAACTACACTTACTGGAAGACACGAATGAGTTTCTATCTGAAATCTCTAGACTTTAACTTATGTACCATAGTCACATATGGTTATAAGAAACCTGCTAGAATTATTGTTGAGGGGAATCTCATAGAGAAACCCCATGACAAATACACTGATCCAGAAAAGAAACGGGCTAGTCTAGATGCTAGGTATATTAATGCTCTCTTATGTGCTATAGAAAGGACTGAATTCAACAGAGTCACTACGTGTACCACTTCACACGAAGTATGGAAGCTTCTAGAAGTGACTCATGAGGAACCACTCAAGTCAAAGAATCAAAAATCAGTCGACTAACACAGGAGTACGAAGCATTCAAGATGAAGCCCAATAAAACGATCAAACAAATGATCACTAAATTCCTCGACATCGTCAACCTTCTATCTTCCCTCTGCAAGGACTACTCCAACCATGAGAAGATACGCAAGATGCTAAGGGGACTAATTAAGAACTGAACCCCAAAGCCACGACAATCATCGAAGGAAATGATCTCACCACCATATCTCTGGAAACTCTAGTGGGCAAACTAATGACACATGAGCTCGACCTCAAGGACTTTAAAAAATCTGCTCCAAAGGAAAAAAAACCGCTCTAAGAGCTTATCGTCGAAAGGCTGCTCCAGATGAAACAGACGGCGATGACTCCGATGGTGATGATCAAGCGCTCATGGTTCGCAACTTCAAAAAGTTTCTACGTTTCAACCAAAGGAAGAAGGAACTACATAAAGACGATAATGAAGGGCCTATCTGCTTCGGCTGTAAGAAGACGGGGCATATCAAGAAAGACCGCTCTGCAGCAAAGAAAAGGAACCGATATAAAAAATCATACAAGAGGCCATCCTCTCGTAAGTATGCCAACACAAACCTCTGGCACGAGAGCAAAGCCAGTGACTCAGAAGTAGAAGAGGACACTCCCCAAGATACTGCAAATGTTTGCCTAATGGCAACATCCGACAAGGTAACAAATGATCCACTTGATGTCTTTATTTTTGATGAACTTGGAAATACTTTTAGTGATTTACTTGAAGATCACAAGAAATTACTTAGTAAGTACAAACATACAATGGATAAGATCAAGACTCATGAAGTTGAGATTCATAGACTATCATGTTTGCTTGATAATGTTAGAGACACATCTCCCACAAATAACACTGAGGAATTATATAAGCTTAAATTAAGCTTACACGATGCTGAATCACGTATTGAGAAACAAACACATGATCTTACCGTACTCAATAAAGAGCTCACGAAAGAGAAAAAGAAGTATAATACAGCAGTTGTTAGAATTAGTGGTTTGACTGCTAAATATGATAAAATGTATACTGCCTCTAAAAGATTATAGATCAGGCTGGGCAAACACGTTATTCAACCTCAAAATCAGTCTCACTGTCACAGCACTCACATGAGACACAAGACCACTCGACACAAGAATACATGACATAGAAAAAATACACATACACATGTTGCACACAAACACGCTTTTATGTACACATATTCTCTTGCAAAACGACAATCATCCACATATAGTCATCATTATCATCCTGCTCCTAACACAAACATGCATGCTACATGTCATTACTGCGGTAAGTATGGACATACTTCACCACAATGTAGATTCAGAAGATTAGTTGATTTAAACTTGTATGCATGGATACCGAAGATTAACTTTTCAGGACCATCAAAAATTTGGGTACCAAAGGTCACATCTACTCGTGGTGTAGGTGGACCTTCCTTCATCTTCTAGAAGCAAATGGATTCTCGATCGTGGGTGCTCGCGACATAAAACTGGAAATAAAAATCTTTTTGCAATACTGTCAATGAAAAAGGAAGGATGTGTATCCTTCAACAATAATCTAAAAGGTTATATCATAGGTAACAGTACTATTGGTAATCCTCCCTTTTTTATCATAAAAGATGTATGTTTAGTAACAGAATTAAAGCATAACTTGTTCAGCATTAGTCATCTTGCTGACAATGGATATGATATTAACTTTGGAAAAACTAAATGCTCTATATATGATAGATCGGTTGGAGACATCGCTTTTGAAGAAATAAGGGAAGATAACATCTATATATTTTATCTCTCGAAAGATACTAACAATGCAGGAAGATGCCTCTACGCTCACAAGGATGAAAGATTACTATGGCATATGCGTCTTGTACATGTAAACATGGATACCATATCAAGACTGTCAACCAAGAAGCTAGTAAGAGGACTACCGGACATCATATTCAAAAAGGACACGGTATGTGCCAAATGTGATAAAAATAAGGATACTAAATCCTTTTTTAAATCCATCAACTCTGTAAGTACTACTTTGCAACTTCTTTATATGGATTTGTTTGGTTCTAGTAGAGTAGCCAGTCTTGGTGGAAAACTCTACGCTTTTGTGATTGTTGATGACTTTTCTCGCTTTACTTGGATTTTCTTTCTTTCAAACAAAAGTAAACTATTTTTGTTTTCAAAATTTTTGCCAAAAAGGTTCAAAACAAAAAATGCTTCATGATTACTCGAATCTGAAGTGATCATGGCGACAAATTCAAAATCTTTAATTTCAAAAAGTTTTGTGATTCAAATGGTTTTAATCATGAATTTTTGCGTCCTAGAACTCTCAAACAAAATAGTGTTGTAGACCAAAAGAATAGAACTCTTGGCGATATGGCCAGAGTCATGTTGAATCAATTTTTACTTCCGAAATATTTTTGGACAGAAGCTGTAAGTACAGCATGTCATCTCTTGAATAGGGTTTTGATTCGACCTCTTTTAAAAAAAACTCCCTATGAACTTTGGTTTGGTAGAACCCCAACTATTTCTTATTTTATAGTGTTTGGTTATCGCTGCTTTATCCTAAATACCAAAGACAACTTAGGCAAGTTTGATGCCAAAGCTGACGAAGGTATTTTTCTTGGTTATGCTACCAAGAGTAAAGGATACAGAGTGTTCAACAAATACTCCATGATTGTTGAAGAATCTGCTAATGTTACTTTTGATGAGAATAATAGTTCAACAGCTGTTCTTGATGACGATGATGATGTTCATATCAAATCAATAACTCGTACCCCTGAGAATATAATATCTGGAACCAGTTCTCTGGATAGCTTGCCAAAGAATTTTCGCTTCACACCAGAACATCCAGAAAACTTGGTAAAATATGAGGTATCAAGAGGAGTAAGTACTCGTTCATCTATTAGAGATTCTATAGCTAGCACTGCTTTTATTTCTCAAATAGAACCTAAAAATATTTTAGAAGCTTTTTCTGATAAATTTTGGATATCTGCAATACAAGAAGAACTCAACCAATTCGAAAGAAATCAGGTTTGGGAACTTGTTCCTAAACCTGCTGATCATTCGATCATTGGTACTCTATGGGTATTTCATAACAAAGTTAACGAGGACGGCTCAGTCACACGTAACAAAGCACGTCTTATAGCTCAAGCATACAACCAAGAGGAAGGTATCGACTACGATGACACGTATGCTCTTGTTGCACGACTTGAATCAATCCGCATGCTTTGTACCTTTGCAAATTTCTAAAATTTCATACTTTTTCAATTGGATGTTAAAAGTGCTTTTCTCAATGGTTTCATTAAAGAAGAAGTTTTCGTAAAATAACCATCTGGTTTTAAAAACTATAAGTTTGTTGATCATGTTTTCAAGCTTAAGAAAGCCCTTTATTGTCTCAAAAAAGCCCTTCGTGTTTGGTATGAACGCCTAAGCACTTTCTTAAATGAAAAAGGCTTTTCAAAAGGGAAGATTGATACGACATTTTTTTTATAAAATCAATTGATGACACAATTCTATTAGTACAAATTTATGTAGATGACATTATCTTTGGGTCTACTAATGAGGTATTATGCCAAGAATTTTCTAAGTGTATGCAAAATGAGTTCGAGATGAGCATGATGGGGGAGCTTAACACTTCCTTGGATTGCAAGTCAAACAAAACTAACAAGGGGTCTTCATCAGTCAATCAAAGTACACAAAGGACATGCTGAAGAAATTTGATCTTGACAACATCAAACCAATCAATACTCTAATGGCTACTACAGTGAAATTAGAACCTGATGAAAGCGACAAACCAGTCGACCAACGTAAGTAATGAGGTATGATTTGTAGTCTACTCTATTTAACTGCTAGTCGTCCTGATATAATGTTTAGTGTTTGCCGATGTGCTCGTTACCAAGCCAACCCTAAGGAATCACACATGAGAGCAGTTAAGTGTATCTTTCGATACCTTAAAGGCACTGTTAAGTAGGCTTGTGGTATCCCAAAACCACATTCTTTGACCTAATCGTTTATTCGAATGCTGATTTTGCTGGATGTAAAGTCGACCGTAATAGTACCAGCGGCACGTGTTATTTAATAGGCAAAGCTTTAGTCTGTTGGTTTAGCAAGAAGAAAAACTCTATCGCATTGTCTACAACCAAAGTTGAATACATAGCTGCAGAACGTTGTTGTGCTTATATTTTATGGATGAAGCAAACACTAGCAGACTATAATTTATCTTTTCAGCACATTCCTATATTATGTGATAATGCTAGTGCTATTAACTTGACGAAGAACACAATTTATCACTCACGCACTAAGCATAGAGAAATTTGACACCACTTTCTAAGAGATCATCAATTGCAAGGCACTATTAATCTAGAATTTATTGACACTGATCATCAGATAGCAGACTTTTTCACTAAACCACTTGCTGAAGAGCGTTTCAACTTTCTTCGTCGAGAATTAGGAATATTGAATGAAGATACCATACAATATGTCTCACTTGCGCCAATACTTGTTAAATCAAATTCGTATATGTTGTATTCTTTTGGGTACAAGCCGAAAGGGTCCTTCTGACAACAAGGCGTAAAAGCCTAAGCGACACGGTGCCTAGTGTGTTCGGACTATCGCTAGCTGGGATCCGGCCCCTACAGCTAACCTGAGATGATTCACATATACTGAATAATAATACACAAGTCTGTCGCATGTTCTACTTATTTTATGGCTAATAACATTCACTATTTTTCAATTCTAGACCATCTTGTCTACCTTTTGTGACCAACTTTATACCTTTTTTAAGTTCTGGATGCACAAGGAATGAACTCGGGCCGAACTCTACCTATAGCAGAATTCGAGCCGAACTCTGCCTATGGCAGAATTCGGGCTGAACTATGCCTATGGCAGAATTCGCGCCGAACTCGGTCAACTATGTTCCAGAACTTTCAGCAAATGCTCGTCATCCGATTCTGCCGGTTCATCCCATCCTCCTGCTCCGTGATGGCTGTGGTCTACTATTTGATGTTGATGCTGATGCTTTTTAGTTTTGCTTTGTAGTTTTTTATTTCTTTTCATGACTCTAGTTATATTTCTAATGTGTTTTTATTTTATTTCATACGTATGACTGCAAGTTTCTTTCTACTGGATTATCAAAACTGCTAGTTTTCTCTATTAATGTTTGGTTATGGCTAAAGTTGTGTGCTTGCTTTCTTCACTTTATCTATCTTTTATCTCTTTACGGGAGAGCTATGCACTATTTTGCTAAGTGACAAAGGGGGAGAATAATAGATATTTGATGTATATAATGTGATATTATATATGAATTGTGTTGTGCTTGGATAAAAACTTTGTACCAGGACAGAAACAAAAATATCTATTTGCGGTGGAGCCACTTCATACGTGCAAATTATTTTATCTCCTTCAGCATATGTCCAGGTACTAATATTGAGATATACAAATATCATTTTGCCAATTATCAAAATGGGGGAGATTGTTGACCCAAACTAGATCATAGTCAACCTGATTTAGAGAATTAACAAAATAATATCTGATATGATCCAGTATGACACATCAAGTTCAAGACAGAACATCATCTACGATCCAATACAACGTATCAAGTTTAAGATAGACATCATCAACAAGCTGTTACATTGCAAATGTATTTGTTCTCAGTCTATAATTTTTCAACTTATTGAGTCTAAGAACATGTATGTTGAGTTGCACTGAGTCTTCTCAACCCCTAGACATACTTCTCTAAGCTCTACCATACAAAACAAAAATAATTCCTAAACCAACCAAACCACTCTAGTCCATATAGAACTTCTGGTCTGAGGAAGACAGAGTTCTGGCCGAACTCTACCTAAGGCAGAACTCGGGCCGAACTCTGCCCCCTAAAAGTTAGCAACCTGATTTTTAGGAACACCTTGCTACGAGCTGTCAAATGTTCGAATTTTTGAATATTCGGGACATAATTCTGGCCGATGTATAGAGTTGTTTCTCACTTGTATTTCACTTAGATGGATTCTCGTAGTTGCCTTTTTATAGTTTTTCTTAGTATATTCATTACTATCACTTGGCATGTTGTATTTTTGTAGGCGAGGAGGCATATACTGAGGTCTACAGATTAGGTACTGTTGGAAGAGACATACCAACATAGGAGGACGAGATTGTACCAGATGACTTTGCTTGAGTATGTAGTTCATTCATCTTGGATGATTATTTCTTAGCAGACATCATGATGAAACATGTCATTTATTTTCTTTTGTTTATTGTCGGGATGTACCCGATACTTTTGCTTAGATCTTTATTTGCTGGACGGATCTTTTCATGATATTCAGACTCTCTTATTTTATCCTATCTTGGTACTCATTTATATTAGATTATTACTGCATGGATGAGATTAGCATTGTACCTGTGTTCATGTGTTGTGAACTAAATTACATTAGATATTTACAGCTTTAGTACTCACTAACGGGTCTATTATATTAGTAGACCGTTGGAGATGTACTGCTGGCATGTTTCGTAAGCCTAGTCCTGCGTATTTTGGGACTGGGACATTACAGATAATATTACTTAATATTTTCATAAAAGGTGACATATATTGATCTATGATATCTTTTATACGTTAATGTTTGTGATCTTTTGATTTATACATGCTAAATTTAAATTCTTTTTTATTATACATCTTTAAGCGTTTATTAATTGAGTATTCTTTCTACTTGCCTAAAGATGATAGTCTTGCTTTATGATAAGATTGGAACTTTATCTGCATCAATGAAAGGGAAGAAAGATTCATATCTTCGACATACCTTAGATCTTGTGATTATTTAATTTATCTATTTTTGCATATAAATTGCTTTTGATACTCATATTTTAGGGGGGGCAAATTAATTGTTTCAATCATTTATACCCTTAATATGTGATATACCTAGTTCATCACGGACCTTTATTCCATTATTGATTATGTTCATGATTTATAGTAAGTTTATACGAGAATATATAATTATTCTTCTTGGTTCTCTCTTATTCTTGGATTTATAAATTAGAATTTTCCTATATTATTTTGATTTTCTTATCTTAGTGAATAGCTTTTATCGATTTGGCTTTCCTTGTTGAGGTTTTATCCAATGTTTATGATTATCAATATTTAGATTGGTAGTACTTTGCGGGGGAGCATTCAAGTCGACTGAATTTTTTCTACTCAAATATTTCTTTTTCCTTTACCTGCATGCCCTACCATATAGCATGTTAAGGTAATTGAGTTCAAATGCTGAACTTGGATAGATTTTTGCATACATGAAGATTCTTGTACATCTAATTATTTTTTTCAATGATAATACTCTTTATGGAATTGATTCACTAATTTGTATGGGCGAATTGTGAATCATATATATTTTGATCAATGTTAAACGTGTATCTTCTAAATATACTATACTTACCCTAATCTTTGATAATGATTATTTTTGACTTACTCCGGCTCTGATTACTTAGGCTTAATTTATTTTTATATCTTATTGTGAGGGAGCTTGTTTTTTATCATGTCAATAGAGGAGAATAAGTTTAAGTATAAATTTTTTATGATATATGCATCAATTTTTGATGTTATTGATATATGCCTTTATTGTATATGTGGTGTTTCACTCTCTTGTTTCCTTGTCAAACATATTATTCCACCTATTTCTGGGGAGCACGCCATTTCGATCAAATGACAATGGAGGAGAGAATATGATACTTGAGGTACATGACATTGTTGTATCAAATTGTACCACAAGTTGCGGGGGAGCTGTACACATCCAAGACTTGCAGTATCATCAAAGTTTGTCAATTATCAAAATGAGAGAGATTGTTGGCTCATTCGGTCTCAGTCAACTTGATTTTGATAGTTAACTAAACCATCTTTAGAAGTCTGTTTAGAAGTCTCTAGCCTTCTAAGTGCCAAGTGTGATCTCGATTTAGAAGTCTATCAGAGTTGCGAGAGCTTGGCTCAACAAGTTTTTCTCCAGTGGTGCAGGCGCGAGTCCTTCGTATTAAAGCTTGTGGTTGAAGTCATTGTGTCATTCAGATTAAAGCACGAGCTGTAAGAAGGCGACGTGTCCTTCGGATCAAAGCACGTGGTGTAACTTCTATTCAATAGTTAACTCCGAGCAAAAGTTCTCGGGCCTAGACTAGTCCTCTAGTAACCCATGTTCCCAAATTTTTAAATTTTTTATTTATTTTACTTTTAGTTTTAAATATTTTTTGAGTTAGAAAATAAATTTTTATTTTGGAATTCTATAAAAGGTATTTTAATAGATGAAAATATTGTCAAATTATTTTAAATTTGATTTATATTTATAAAAATATAAATTTAAATATTACTTAATTTATTATTATCATTTAATTTTAAGAATTAAATTTGTAAATTTACTTCGAAACATTAGATATTATTTTAAACTGTGTTGCCATCAATTAATGAATTTAGATTTTATCAATCTGATTGATTGATTTAAATCTTTGGTAAGATTTATTCCCAATCCTTATTTATGTAGGAATGTCCACCTATATATAGGGGGTCCTCCTTTTATTTTCTCCATAAAATCCCTACACTTCTCAATCATTAGCCATAGCCATCATTGTGTTGTGCACTGTGTTCGTGTCCATCTTCCTTCCACTGTTTTGATTATAGTTACATCTTTCTCTTTCATGTCTAACTCATCGGACACGAATTCCACTCATATAATTCTCTCATATCGGACAACTTCGACGTAGCCACCGCCATCCAAACCCTAATCCTGACCCTAATTTCCATGCTTCCCAGTTTCCAGTGGCCATCTACAGCCAACTGCGGCCATCAGATACTGAGATTTCGAGCCCGGTGACCACATAAACTGTAACCCCAAATACTGTCCATCTTCCTCGTATCCGACCACTGGGACACCACTATAAAACCATGGTAGCCGCAGCAACACCCTTGTCGCCATCATCAGCATACCATGGTCGGAGAAGCACAGATCCGCGTGCCTCTCCGGAGCCGACGAGCCTGCATCACTCTAACGTCTGTAGAAGCATGAAAATATAGGACTATGCGCCCACATGGAAAGAGCAGTTATGCGCCCACATGATAAAGGGGGCTATGCGTCCACAGAAAATTGCTTCATATACTAAATCATGCGCCGAAATGTGGGCGCATAGTCTGCTCCCAGCACTATGCGCCCAAGGCTGAGACAACCCTACAACTCGGTCAACACCCATGATCAGTCATGGGCTGAGGCATGCGGCCACGATCTACCTACGATCATGCAGTCTTTATGCGCCAACGTCTTATGCGCCCAAAGGGACACTATGCACACACAGTGAAATCAGTGTATTTTTACATGTGGGTGCATATGTAACACCTACTTTTCTAAAATGAGGGTAATTTTAAAATTTTATAATTATAATCATTTAATAATGATATTTAAACCATGTTATATTTTTTTGGTAATTTTTAATCAATTTAAAACTATTTAAATCAATGACTTGTGATTTTGATGCTTTGCTAGTGTAACCCTAGAGTCTCCATGACCTAGAGACTAACCTTGACCACGGGTACCTAACCATGTGAATAGGATGACTAATTGCAACATTTTAGCCTAAGGGTATTTTGGTCATTTTTGACTTATTAATGAAAATGAATTGTGATTGATTATTTTGGTGCTAATCTTTTTATTAGAGACTAACCTAGTTTTGACCTAACCTAGATGTTAATGATGTTCATGGAGGCTTAGTTAGAAAGTTAGAGACTTAATGGCTAAGTTAGATTAATATCTAGATATTATGTTAGTAGGATATTTCCTTAGATATTTGTAGAAGAAAAACCTTAGAATTGATTTGAACCCTTGATTGGACTTGATTGTATGTGGAGAAGCCTTAGCCACTCATCTAGCAATTGTAAAACCCTAACCCTAGTAATTTACAACAGCTACCAAGAGCCCATCCCCTATATTTAATCACCTCTTCACAAATTCATTGCCTCTTTTTATTCCTACAAGAAGCCCTAATAGTGTTCTTCCCCAAATCACCCCCAAATCTTCTTTTCTCCTCCAAATTGAGCCTAGGATTTTGCATTGGACCCCCTACAGTAGAGGACTTCAATAGTGGACAGCTAGCAAGGATTTGGAGGCTTGGGATCATTACAAGTTGGAGAGGGACTCTCATTCAAAAGGCTAATTCTTGAGGTTTCACCCTCAATAGGTAAAACCTATCAAATTCATTCAAATTCTTGATTTCTTTCTATAGATGCATTCATTTAGGGTTCCCCTAGCTGTCCCTCAAGTTTGGCAGGAATTCGTATCCATTTGGTATGCGTATCAGACACGTATCGGAGTATGTGTGCAAGTGTTTGGTGAAATGTCACATTGAAATGAATTTTTGTAAATTGTAAAACTAATTATATAGAATTATAGATATATACGTGTAGAGTAATTTTCATGAAGACTGAGCCTATTTTTGGGGCGTGTCCGTGTCCAAAATGGCTACGGACACGCATCACGAGCCCCCGCACGGTTGTCCAGCTACCCGACCCTGTTTGCGGACACGATATGCCACGTGGACACGTGCCACTTGACACAGAGGTGGGGCAACCTCTGACAGACCACTCCTCGAGTTTGAGACACTGTCGTGTCGTATCGGACACGGGATCTGACCTATACTAATTTTGTAAAGTGCTGTGTATCCCAATTTCGAGCCACTGATACGGCTTTCGACTCGGACACAGACACATCTTGGACTCGATACAGGGTGTCGACCCTCTAACCCTAGACCCCATCTAACCTTGGACAAGAGCATGAGACGTGTCGTGCCTCGTGTCGTGTCCACGAACTTGTGGACTCGCCGTACGAGACAGTCAGTCTATGCGTGTGTTTTTGGTGTTTTCGATGGTTTAGACACTTTGTGTCCTATTGTATGGACACGAGACACTGTGGGACACACATTCATGTGCATGACATGATACCAACCATTAATTTGATGTTTTATTGGTTTTGTGATTCCAATTTAGGGTTTGTTCATGTTCTCTGATACATATTCGGTTTTCTATAAATTTTATAGTTTAAATATGAATTAAATTGATAAATAATGTTAATTCGATGATGTATTAACATATATACATTTCTGAGTTATGTTTACATAGCTGGGATTCAATAATATGCATGTTGGTTGTATTTGAGTCTTTTTTGAACTCATTTGATACTTGGATATGTGAATATGTCTGATACATTGGTATTAAACCTGAAATTGAATGCATGAATTGAGTCTCACTGTCCCTTTCCCTCTGTTTTACAGTCCCCTCTTTATTTCAGTCCTTCCATTTTCCTCATCTTTAAATATATGTATGTATATAATGTAATGAATGTAAGTATAATGTAATGCAATGCAGGAATGATATGAATATAGTATATTTGTAATGAACTAAAACTGAGATTAACTTTGATATGTTAACTTTGATGTAAAACTGAGAACTGATTTGGTTTTGTCATGTTAACAGGAAACCTCATAATACCATTTGAATATTGGTTTTGGATTTATATAGGATTTGAATATATTGAAAACTGAGAATGGATTGAGCCTATTGCTATGTACACTTGAAACCCCATACATACAAAACCCTTGCCATGTTAACCCCTCACACACACACTATTCTTCCCCCTCTCATATGCTAACACACACACCCTCTCACTTTCACTCACTCTTTCACTCCCCCTGGATTTATATAGGATTCGAATATATTGAAAACTGAGAATGGATTGAGCCTATTGCTATGTACACTTGAAACCCCATACATATAAACCCTTGCAATGTTAACCCCTCACACACACACTATTCTTCCCCCTCTCATATGCTAACACACACACCCTCTCACTTTCACTCACTCTTTCACTCCCCCTCTTTCACTCTTAACTGTTACACATAACCCTTTTCCCTCTCTCTATATTTATATATATATTTTTTTTTATATATATACATTATATATATATATATATATATATATATATATATATATATATATATTTTATATATATATATATATATATATATATATATATATATATATATATATATATGCATGTATGTAATGATGTATGCTTGTACAAATATATGATATGTAGATATGTATTTATACCTATATTTTGACATATATATAAGATATGTAAATATCTATGTGTGAATGTATATATGTATACATATGTTATGTTGTATGATAGTTAGTAATTGAATGAGGCTTGATTTCATATAGGCTTAGTGTTGTATTGGTATAGGTAGTCTCGGTTAGTCAATTCTAGGTCATTTTGGGTGAAAGTCAACTCTTGGTCAACTATGGTCAACATGAAGTCAAACTATGGTCAACAAGTCTCTAGGATATATTCACAACATATATATACACTAACTAGTGTATATAGGGCAAGCCTATAAGTAAGCCTACCTATACCAATACAACACTAAACCTATATAAAATCAAGCCTCATTCAATTACTAACTATCATACAACATAACATATGTATACATATATAAATTCACACATAGATATTTACATATCTTATATATATGTCAAAATATAGGTATAAATACGTATCTACATATCATATATTTGTACAAGCATACATCATTACATGCATGCGCATATATATATATATATATATATATATATATATATATATATATATATATATATATATATATATATATATATGTGTGTGTGTGTGTGTGTGTGTGTGTGTGTAATGATATATATGTATGTAATGATATATATATATATATATATATATATATATATATATATATATATATATATATATATATATATATATATATACATATATATTATATATATATTTTTTTACATAAAAATATATATATATAATATATTTTATATATATATATATATATATATATATATATATATATTTTATATATATATATATATATATAATATATATATATATATATCTATGAGTTTTCCTCTTGGCCCCCTCCACTTGCTCTTCCGCAGGGGGAGCCCCTAGGCCTCCTCGCCGTCTCTCGTCGGCCATCCTGGCGCCCAGCCCCCCCTCCTCCGCGATGCCTCCCCCCCTTGGCCGGACGAGGCCTTAGCTTTGGTCCGCCAAGCCTCCCTTTCCCCTTCCTCCCTCATTCCCCAAGGTGGTCATCTTCCTCCCCAGTCTCTCCATCCGCCCTCCCTCTCTCCCCAGGTCAGTCTCTCCGGTGCCGCTTTCAGCTCTCCACCGCCCCCCCTCAAGACTCCGGCGTCTCGCTCTTCTCCCTCCAACCACCCCTTTCTCTCCCTCTCGGTCGAGACCAGCCGTGGTCCTACCAGCTCGGACTCCCTCATGTCTCCGGCGGTGCTTCCGGCGGTAGTCTAGCCGGATTTCAATGGTCCGATCTAACTCAGGCTCCCGCCTATAGTTGGTCGCCCAATTTTCAAACTCCCATCGGGAGTGGTGATTCCTTGGACAGGGTGCCCCCCTACGGTGCAGGTGGTGGGCCCCTAGCCTGTTGTTCCCATACTCCCCCCTGCGTTACAGGTGATGGGACCCTTGCCTCGTGGCCTCTCGTTGAGAGTAACCCCTCTGTTTACGCTCACTCTGTGCGTATTGCTCCACTCCTCTGCTATTCTGGCGGTGGGGCCCACCCCGTATATTCCAACGAGTTTTACGCTAGGAGAGGCAGGAAGCTTAGTTCTTTTTACGCCAGGGAGGGTCTTACGCTAGACAGGTGGCAGCTCCAGCCGCATATGGGTATCCCGTCACCTCAGCGTACTCCTTCCCACCCTCCTTCCGTAAACTGCTACGAACCATTTCTTCCATCCGTATTTCCCCTTTACGCAACCTGCTCCGAACCGTTTTCTCCAACATTATTTCCCGCCCTCCCTCCCAGCTCCTCCTCTCCTCCCCCCGGCCACCTCCTTCCCAGTTGAGCCCTCGGCCCCCTCAGCCCCCTTTTCCTTTGGGCTCCCGGCCTTCTCCTCTCCAATGGAGCCTACGTTGCCCCTTCAGATTGCAGGGCCGACCCTCCTCCCTACCACCGCCACTCCCATTCTCTCCCCCACCCCCCCAACCGAGCCTTCAGGCCCGGCACCCTCGGTTCACGCCCCTACCCCAGTCAACCCACTCCCGACCCCGGCATCCTCGGGAGCCTCTGGCTCCTCGGGTTCGGGATGCAGCCTTCCGTCCTCTAGCGGGGCGAAGGAGGTCGCCATACCCGACCAATCCCCCCATTCTCCGTCACCAGGTTCAGGTCTCCCGGTAGACCTCGTCCCCTCAGCCCCTAGCAACGCAGTGAACCCCCCCCCCCAGAGCGCCCCTTCCTGATCAGCTACGGCGTCCTACGTCGCTAAGTTGCGCCCGGACCTGGCTTCTGATCATAGCCGCATTTTACAGGATGTCCACCTTCCGGATATTGAGTACACTCGGGACTCTCCAGTGCCGTTAGTTCCGTTCTCTGACTCGGAATTAACCTCTCTGTCATCATCCTTCCCCCACTCCTTTATCTTCAAATTTTCATCGGGTTGTCCCAAGCTATCCAGGGTGCAGGAGGAGATTGCCAGATGGAAGCTATCGGCTCCATATCGCATTGCTTCCATCGACCCTAGGCATATTCTCCTCCACTTATCCTCCGACATCGACCACAGGACCGTGTGGTCCAAAGGCACTTGCAGGATCGACTCCAACCAAATGAAGATCATTAAGTGGTCGACTAGCTTCAGCACCAAAGAAGATTTACCGAAGGTCGCAGCTTGGGTGACCCTGCCCAACCTTCCCCTTATTTGCTTTGTTCCAGCGGCCATTAGGCGTATTGCTAACTCCTTCGGCACGTACTTGGCAACGGCTCTAGAAACTAGCAACCTCACCAAGGCTCACTACGCCAAAATTTGCGTAGAACTCGACCTGTCCACAGAACCACCGAATTTTATCACAATAGAGCTGGGAAACCAGACCCACAAACAACAAATCCTCTATGACAACCACATTTTATTCTACAACCACTGCCATCTAAGAGGCCACACCCCAAAACATTGCTACCGCCTCCATCCGGAACTCAAGAAGAAACCAGTCCGGAACGACAAAGCACAAACAGAGGGAAGGATACCCCAGTAGCCCATTCTACCCCTTCCTAACGCCCACATCCATTTCAACTCCATTGACGGCATGAAGGACAAGGGCCCGATCTCCAACAATGCGTTGATCCCTCTCAACACTAGTGCAATCACACTCTCCAACCAATTCGACGCTCTAGACTCGGAGGAGGCGGCTTTGTCTCCAGAGCCCCTCCAAATCGAGAGCACTAGCGCCACAATCTACGGCACAGAGGAGGTAGATACGACCATCGTAACTATCGCTGAGGATCACCTACATATAATCGAAGACCCCATCGAAGCAGCCCTTGCTATTCTAGGCCCGGACCTAGTTCAGAGGGGCCAACAGATTCAAGCAGCAGGCTTTCCTCTCCAGCAATCCATGTTTCAGTCAGGGAGCACCAGTGACTCCCTAGTTATCCCCCAGAGGACCGCACCCTAGACTCCGCCGAAGTTTCTATCGGCCCCCTATGGAAGCAACCAGCGACCACCCTACCTCTAATATGAATGAAAACGGGGTCTTAATAACGAAAGGACTAGCAGATTCCATTACAATCCTAACCAGATCTATGGCCAAGCAGAAAAAACAATCCCCCCACAATCTCCTTAATGATTAACATCCTATCATAGAATATCCGCGGGCTGGGGAACAAACCCATCCTAAGGAGAATCATCACCCTGAAAAAAATCCACAAGATAGATATTCTCATCATTCTTGAACCCAAAATTCTCCCCAAAAGATTAAAATCCATCCAGTTGCAGCTAGGCCTACCCACGGCCTTTGCTGGCAGACACGACATTTGGATCCTTGGTACGAAAGATGTCAAAATTGGGTATATCCAGGACACCCGGCAAGCCCTCTCCTGCTGGTTAGATCACCCCTTGCTTCCCGAGCGCACCATCATCTCGGCGGTCCACGGCAGTTGTGATTTCTTAGAGCGGAAAAACCTCTGGAATGATCTCCTTGACATTAACCTAAATTACAGCAATTCCCCTTGGCTGTGCATTGGATACTTCAATGCGCTCACCTGTAGAGAGGAGAAAATCGGGGGGCGCCTCCCCATCCCAGCCATGCAAGACTTCAACAACTTCATATTCAATGCCAATCTAGTACCGATCCAATTCACCGTCAATGCCTTCACCTGGTGCAATATGCAAGAAGGGAACTGCTGTCAGTATTCCTGTCTCGACAGAGCCCTCACAAACATCCTCTGGCACGGAATGGGGATAACCACCAACCTGTCCCACCTCAACTCCGCCGAATCAGACCACTCCCCGCTGCTCGTGGAAGTAAAAAACAATAATAACCCATCCACAAAGAATTTCCAATTCCTCGACCTATGGACCGAGCACCCACAATTCTTGGACATCGTTACGGAAACTTGGAAGAGTGAGGAATCACAAAACCCCCTCTGGCGTATGAACAACAGGCTCAAGGCGACCAGGAAAGCTCTGTCCAAATGGAGCAAACTTGCGTTCGGGGACATCTTCCAAGCCGTTCGGGTGGCCGAAGACGACGTCACCCACGCCGAAGCCAGGTTCGTATCTGATCAGTCCACGGCAGTCAGGGCCACCCTCAACCTCACCAAGGCCATGCTCAAATATAGGACCAAAGTGGAGACCGACTTCTGGAAGCAAAAAAGCTAGATTGAGATGGGATAGCAACGGGGACAAAAACTCGAAATACTTCCACGCCTGCATCAATGGGCGCAGACAAAAGCTAGCGATCCACCACACCACCGACGAGAGCGGAAACATCATTACCGACCAGAAAGGCATCCAAGATGCTGCTACGGACTTCTATTCCAAATTATTTTCCAAAGGTACAGTTCACAAAGACAATGGCTTCCTGGATCAAATACCCTCTCTTATAAATGACGCCGACAACACCCAGCTAGAGCGCACCCCCACCGTCCAGGAAGTGAAAGAGGCGGTTTGGACCCTCAACGAACATAGTGCCCCCGAACCGGACGGATTCTCGGGGAACTTTTTTCGCAAGTGCTGGGAAATTATCAAGCAGGACATCACCGAAGCGGCCATTGCTTTCTTCGAATGAGCCATTTTCCCCAAAGCCATCTCTAGCGCCAAACTCATCCTCATCCCGAAAAAGGATAACCTGGAGAATTTTTGCGACTTTCGGCCAATCAGCCTGTGTACCTTCACCAACAAGATAATATCCAAAATTATTGCTACCAGGATGGCAGGGATCCTCCCCAAGATCATCTCTGAGGAGCAGAGTGGCTTTGTTCGCGGAAGGAACATCCAGGACAATATTATGTTAGCCCAAGAGTTAATTACCTGCATGAAGTTTCCAGCGAGAGGGGGAAACATCACGGTCAAAATCGACATGGAGAAAGCTTACGACAGACTAGATTGGCAATTTATAATCTGGGTATTCAGGGCTTTTGGTTTCTCCGAGTATTGGACCAACTTAGTTTGGAGGTCTATCAGCAACTCATGGTTCTCCTCGGTCATCAATGGCTAAGCTGCAAGATTTTTCAAATCCAGTCGTGGGGTTAGACAAGGAGACCCACTATCATCCACAGTCTTTATCATAGTGGCCGACGCCCTGAGTAGGAACCTCAACAACATGGACAACACTTCGAACTTCCAGCACTATCACATATCCAGCGGTTGCCCAATAATTACTCACCTGGCCTTTGCTGACGATTTACCCATCTTCTTGTCCGGGGACGAAGGAGCAGTGGCAGTGGTCCGTCACACCCTGGAGAGGTACTCCAACTGCTCAGGTTAGAAGATCAACCCATCCAAGAGCGTCATTTATGCCTACCACAACATCAAAAGAGAGCACGCAATGAGACTCGCCCACCTGACGGGCTTCTCTGTTGAACATCCTCCGTTCAACTATCTGGGATGTCCCCTACTGTACGACAAATCTAACGCTGGTATCTTTGAGTCATTGATCGTTCGAATCAGGAATAAACTTGTCGGGTGGCATAATGCTACTTTATCCCCAGCGGGTAAGATTATCCTAATCAAGTACGTGCTCACCTCTATTCCCATTCACACCATAGCGGCGTGCTCCCCGCCTTTGAAGGTTCTCTCTGAGATCGAGCAGATCTTTTGTAATTTCTTCTGGGGACATTGTAATAGCATCATCAAACATCACTGGGCCAGCTGGGATTCCATGGCTCATTCAACAGAGGAGGGAGGGTTGGGATTCACCAAACTCACGCATATCGTTAAAGCTTTCTCGATGAAACTATGGTGGAAACTATGCACGAACGAGAATCTTTGGACCAGGTTTATGAAGTATAGGTACTTCAAGCATAATCATCCATCAGAGGCCATATCGAACAGCAGATCTTCAGCGGCGTGGCGACACATCCTTTGTGGGCGTGCCCTTGCCGAACCAGAGATAAGTCTTCAGTTGGGGGACGGTGAGTCGGACCCATTCCGGGAGAGATGGATTGGGGATAGCTTAATCATGCGACTCACGGAGATCTCGATGGACAGCAGAATCAAAGACTTATGGAACAACTTTAGCGAAGACTGGAACTGGGACAAGATTCGTGATTGGGCCGGTAACGACACGGTAGAGAACATTCGAACAAGCGGGTTGAAAATCGGTCACGGCGCCGACGCTCTGCGATGGTCGCGTGAGGCCTCTGGAGCTTTCTCGGTGAGGTCGGCGAGAAGTGTAGTCCGCGATCCGGGACTGCCTTATCAACCAATTAATCATTATTGGCACTCCTGCATCCCCAAGAAATGGTCCTTCCTCATGTGGAGAGTCATTAGAAAGAAACTGCCGACCGACGATATCCTCAACACCTTAGGGATTAGCTTGGCATCTGCTTGCAATTGTTGTCCTGATCGTCAGATCGAGACTATCGACCACTTCTTCTACCAAGAAAGCTTGCCAGGTAATGTATGGAGGGACCTCAGCCACTCCTACAGTATGGAGCAGAGGGGCGGATGCTTCCACAATCTAGTGGTATCTTGGGGTACAGCTTCCCACGGCCACCAGATCGTCGCAGCGGCCGCCACTTGGGCGATTTAGAAGAATCGTAACAAGGCTAGATACGAAGATCACCAATACTCTGCTGACCAGCTCATCCGGGAGATCTTCCGCCAATGCCACAAAAGGGGCACTATGTGCTTCCACAGCCCGACATCTTTTTGGTTTCCCCACGTCTAATCTAAGGCGATCCAGTAGTCTTCCCCTCTCTTCTTCTTTTTGGTGGTATACTTGTATAGTTCTGACTTGTATATGCGTCAAGCTTCGATATTTTGAGCCTTGATCAATAAAGAGAGGGTTTTATTAAAAATATATATATATTAAAAATATATATATATATTTAGTTGACCATTGTTGACCAAACCCTAGATAGTTTGACCACAGTTGACTATAGATGACCTAGTTTGACTATATAGTTGACCAGAGTTGACTAAGTGTTGACTTTGGCCTAGATTGACCTAGAAATTAAGTAGATGCTTTGTACACTTCATTTATAACCCCTTTGTATACATCATGACTTGTGTTGCTCTAAATAGGAGTCAGATACCTCGATTCAGATAGTATACTCTCACAGACATTCAGATCGCAGGCGAGTACGTTCTCTGATCGTTTTATACTTGTCAGGATTTAAATTCTTGCTCTAGATTACTTTACTTGATGCTGCCACGATATCATCACGGATTGGTACTATATGGATCTTTTCATGGGATGTTATCCCCCTTAGCGGGCGCATCGTATATTTCATGTCATGTGTTTCATGTACATCATGTATTCCTTGCTCTTGCATTATTCATGTATTCTCATGTTCTCTCATGTGCTTTCATGTATGCTCATGTACTTTCATGTGCTCTCATGTACGCCCATATTTCCTCATGTGCTTCATGTGTAACCAAACCATCATGTTCGTAACGTAACTTGACTGGATCCTTGTGTATTGATTGTGGGTAGGGGTAAGTACAAATGGTCATATGATTTAGCCATCATGTTCACTCTGTTACTTTTCATGTGTTTATCATGTACAACACAGCCTTCTTGGCTAGTATCCCTCATGTACACCCATGTTATGTCATGTTCAACCCAAGCTAATTACATGCCATCTCGTACTCTAAATTACTAGTCACTTACAGTTCTTACTTATCATGTATATATTTCCAGTTATCAAATATCTCTCATGTTTTCATGTACGTCTTCTTACAACATTTTATGTATCTTACTCTATTGCTTGCTTTACATTTCTTGCCATGATATGAACTGCATGAGATGTATTGTGCTCGTTCCTGTCCTGACTGGACCTGTTGAAAATATTATAGAGGATGAGGAGGAGTTCTACCCGACCTACTACGGAGCAGGCTTAGATGACACTTGCAACCTGGACCCCTAGGAGGTTCAGGCAGCTGCTAAGGATCTTACCATTGCCTAGAGTAGATAGTTAGACTGTTATTTCCTTTTTTTATGTCATTTGTTGTTTATAGTTTCAGAGTTATATTATATTTGAGATGTTGAGACTTGTGGTTGTTAACTTGGTTTTGTTTCTTCCTGTTTGTACCTCATTTTGAGAATTTCATTATCTATCATATCGTGCTATTTTCCATCTTTAGACTTGTGACTGAGTTGTACCTTCTGTGATTGGCCTCCGTTTGGAGAGTATATCATATTGTGGTTAGTTGAGATCATAACTTAGAATAGCGTTCTACTGCCGACACTGCGGCATAGGCTAGACGTACCCACTTCTCATGCCTCTATACTTGGTACGGGTCGTGACACGCTTTTAGTGGTGGCCCATGCAGGTCCTGAGAGCCGCAGTTAGTGCAATTTTATAGTGGTACTCGAACTAGAGTGTCACTTCAGCCTGTGGTGGGATATAGGATATAAGTTTTGAGGTACTCAATCACATCTAGGAAAAAACTCTTATCTAAATTCCTGTCATCTAAATTCTTGTTAAAAATTGCTTTCCTTTGAAATAAATTGTCCTCCTTTGATTATATCGCTTCCTTCTCAGTATTGATTTCTTTGATTGATCTGTCTTCATGATGGTTATGGAGACACGATCTCATCGTCCCGGCCAGGAAGATACCGCTGAGAGGTCTGCCACCTCTCGTCCGGTTCAGCAGGGCCAAGGGACCGCAGCTCCTCTTATCACTTCGCATGTCGGAGCTTCTGCAGCTTTTAGGGGTGTACCTCCACCTGTTCGTAGGTCTTCCTCCGTCATTCCGGATACGTTTCAGCAGCAGCCGCCTTCGAAATTGGTTGACGCAACATAGTTGTTTTCCTTCTTTCAGAGGATGGTTGAGGCCCAGCGGCAACAGTCCGTTCATTTTCACCAGAGCATAAAGAAAGCCCATCAGCTTGCCCTGATGACGGTGGAGAGAGTCATTATACAGCCCCAGGCAGGCCAGATGTAGCAGTATCAGTCGAGGAAACCAGGGATCCAGGAGTTCCAGAAGATGCGCCCACGGGACTTTCGCGGCACAGAGGGCATCATATATGCTGACGATTGGATAGAGCATATCGAAGAGATATTCCGATTGGAGAAGATACCAGTCGGGTTACATATCGCGGCAGCGGGCAGTCAGATACAAGATTTAGCCCGTACATGTTTCCAGACAGACCCCCGAGTGGGCACTGAGGGTCTGACTTGGGCAGCCTTCAAGAAACTATTCAAGGAGAAATTCTTTCCAGATAGAACACTCGTTGCCTTGGAGGCGCAGTTCGAGAGTTTGGTTCAGGAAAACTAGACCGTTGAGGAGTACGCCAGAGAGTTCTGCCGTCTGGGCAGATTCGTGGAGGATCTTACGGAGGCCGTGAAGGCGAAGAGGTTCCGTAGGGGCTTGATCAAGGAGATCAAATCGCTTACCAAGAGCGGCCGTGACGCCACTTTCGAGCAGATTCTGGTAGGAGCCATGGCAGCGGAGGACGCTCTTGGACAGAAGGAGAAGAGGACACGAGATACTCATAGAGCTAGTGGCAGTGCGGGCCCGGCCAAGAGGCCTCATATACAGATTCAGTAGCAGTATCAGCAGCCGAGGGTCCACTTTCAGTAGCAACAATTTCAGGGCCGTGCACCTTTTCAGCGGGTGTAGCAGGAGCAGAGGCAGCAGCAGGCCCTGTCACGACCTGCACCCTAGAGTAAGGGTACGAGACGTGGGTACGTCCAGCCTACGCCGCATTGTCGGCGGTAGAACGCTGTCCTAGGTCACAATATCTAACAATATAATGCTAAGCAGTTTATACTCCCCGAATGGGGGTGACATAGCAGAAAGTAAACTTAATCACAACTAAGGAAGAAGAAGCACGATATGATATAGAACTCAAAGAAATATAGATTATCAGAAGAGTCTAAGTGTCTAAGATAGCATCTCATTAAACATCCAGAAATACAAGTCTCAACTATAGAGTATGAAAGAATATATACAATCCAGATCTTAAATGACAGAAATAGTAAAACCTAGACTAGGGAGTCTCAGTCTCTACAGCTAGTGGATCCGGCTGGAAATTCGGATCACTGGTGTCATCTAGAGCTGCCTCGTAGAAGGTATCCACACAGGCCTCCTCCTTATCCTTTGTAATATTTTCAACAGGTCCAGTCAGGACAGAAACGAGTACAATACATCTCAACAGATCATAGCATGTTAGAAATATAAGCATACAGTAGAGTAAGATACAGGAAACTGAAAGAAAGTACAGAATATAAAGAGAGAAGAACTGTAATAGAAATATCTACTATAATAGAGAACTAACAGTGGCTAGTGAGTCAGAGTACAATATAGACATGTGAATGGCATAGAAGATTCTGGAAACTATACTATGGGGTGATTCTGGGAACTACACTACTTGGATATTATTCACATGTCCACTTCTACTCTTCCGTACCCCCAATCAATACACGAGGATCCAGCCAGGTTATGTTATGATCCATGCAATGGCCCACAAGGGGTGATACATGGTAGGCCCATAAATGGGTGATTATGGGAATGCCCATAACTGGGCGATTCAAGGAAGACTGTGATAATGAGAGTACATGTCACAAGTGATCAATGAACCATGAAGCATAGTGATACACAATGTAAGTGAAACGTACAGAACATGTAGTATCCGATGCTTCCTGAGGGGATAACTGTTTGCCATAAAATATAAAAGAACAGAACAATTATCGGAGGACCGAACTTTTACTTCACGTTACAAACTCGCTTGCACAAAGAAATCCTAGGGACGAAAACCTAGGTACAGCAGTCTAAGTACAATTGTTTATTTTAGATTCTGGAGGGTGACGATAGAGGCTCGGGAAGGCGACGGCAGCCCTGTCTTACTCCTTGGACGATCGGTATGCAGCCTTGGCTCTTTGTGAAAAGATGGTTGGCATTGACGAAGAAATGCTCTTCTTGCTCCTCTGTTGCTCTTCTGGCCTCTCTCTCTCTGTGTATTCTTTTCTCTGACTATTGGGGAGTCTCTCTGTATATACATATTTTTCTCTCTGAAATTGTATATATTTTAAGGGAATGGCACCTTGTTATTTATAATAGTGGGATATGATCATTAGGGTTGCTAATGATTAGCTTTGAGAGATGGCGGCGGCTTGGGGATTGGTCAATCTAGGCCATTCATCATGATTATGATGAATCTGGGCTATTAGGTGTAGATTACACCAAATCCCATGAGCAATTAATGCTGATTGGAATAAATCTTCCTTATACTGATCTTCTGATATCTGCGAATAAATCAGATCTATTCTTCTGCCACGTGTCCCAAATTTATTGGGATCTGACCCAATCCTTAATGGCAGCAAATCTAAGGAATTAATCGGTTTAGGACACGTGTCCTAGGAGCTGCTGGGGGGATCTGGACCGCATGACTAGTGAGCCGTATATGAATATGAGCCGCATATGAATGTGAGCCGCATATGGTTAAGCCCACGTGTCAGGGCTGCGTGGGCAGTGGCCCTCACTTGAGTCCTCTAACCACAGAGGAGTAATCCTTATGGGCCGCATAGGTATATATCCGCCTGGGCCGCATAGACATGATCCTCTTGAACCGCATGAGAAGTCCTCGCTCGAGCCGCATGAGGCTTTCATGGCCTGAGCCGCATAGGATGGATTCACTCTGAGCCGCATGGAAAGTCCTTTTCTCGAGCCGCATGAGGCTTCTATGGCCTGAGCCGCATAGAATTTATTCTGAGCCGCATGAGAAGCGAGACGCATACGAATGCCCACGTGGCAACGCCACGTGGCATTTTTGTGGCTCTCAGGGGATTTGTGTCAGAGATTTCTTTCCTCTTCCCTAGAGATTCATCATTATGACAAAGTCATAATTACCTGCCTTTGTGTCAGGGCTGTCAACTTTTCAGAGGGGTCAGCCATCATAGCAATTAATGTAGCATGGGTCGGAGGGGAGCACTATCAGGCCACGTGTCCTCTGAGCCGCATGGAATGCCTTTGGCCGTATAGCTCCTTATGCCGCATGATTCCCTGAGCCGCATGAGTTCTCTAAGCCGCATGAATCTTTTCTGGCCGCATGAATTATTTCCTTTAGTATTTTCTATGCTTCTCATGACTGAGCCGCATGAAGGACGTCTCATGACCGAGCCGCATGAGGAATATCTCATGACCGAGCTGTATAAAGGATGTCTCATGACTGAGCCGCATGAGGAATGTCTCATGACCGAGCCGCATGAAGGACGTCTCATGACCGAGCCACATGAGGAATGTCTCATGACCGAGCCGCATGAAGGACGTCTCATGACTCGCATGAGGAATGTCTCGATCAGTCCGTGCACTCGCTTTGTGGGCCCGGGTATCCCGAACACACGAATGCGTAGGTATCATGTTTGCTCCCTGATGTGGGGCTAATAGAAACACTTGCCCTCGATCTTTGTTGGGAGACTCTTGAGAACCACTCTGTCCGTTTGCCGCCGGGGGCTAGATACGGACGGCTCTGTAAAACTTTCCATCAGAGGCCCGCTTAGCGGGACGCTCTTGATGGTCAGAGGTTGGGACAGCTGACTGAGCCCGATGAGCCCGCGCTGCCCTAGACTTCTTCTACTTAGCACCCGAAGGTGCGTAATAGGAAGAGTCCAAGTTTGGAAGGAGGGAAGGGAAGTTGGTGCCCTTTTCAAAGGAGGCAAGGGGGCTCTATTTATAGAATGGAGTGAGCCCTTTCTTCTTCTCCTTTCCGATGTGGGACTAAAAGCAATATTTTCCATGCTTCTACAGGACCCCCTTCAAAGTTTCCAAATTGCAAATTTGGAACACTTTGAATAAGAAGCATGGAAAGTAGATTTGGTTAGGTGTGGCAATCCAATCAGAGGTAGCATGGACGTGATAGGTTTGGGTACTTCCGCTGGGGATTTTATGTGGACTTATCATCCTTGGCGTACCTTAGTTTTAGGTACGGATAATAAGTTGAGGGAGGGAACCATCATATTTACTCAGAGGTGGTACGGACGTGGTAAATATAAGGTTGATGGTAGAGCTTTCCTACTCAGAGGTGATATGGACATGGTAGGAGTGAACTCGAATGAGGATACATAAAACAACTCAGAGGTGCTATCAACGTGGAAGTTCTATGCATTGTGTGAAAGAATGCTATGGAACAGCTGGGCTCCGAAAGCATATGATGATGAGGAAAGATGTGGATGTACTAGAGGACCTAGTACGGCCTTTGTGGTCAACAGAGGACATTTGTAGACCTATTATCCTTGGCATACCTTGGTTTTAGGTACGGATAATAAGTTTGATAGGGATACCTAGAATAACTCCGCGGTAAGGCAGATATGGAGGTTCTTGGTATCGGGCGAAAGAATATCGTGGAGCAGCTGGGCTCCCGGGGCATGATGAGAAATGATGGCCTGTACTGAGAAACTTAGCAAAGGACATTTGTGGGCCTATTATCCTTGGCGCATCCTGGCTTAAGATACGGATAATAGGATGAAAGGGAACCAACATACTTACTCAGAGGTAATGAGGACATGGCAAGTATGAGGGTTTTAACCGTAGAGTCTTCCTACTCAGAGGTAATGAGGACATGGAAGGAGTGGACTCACCGGAGGATATTTATGGTCAACAGAGGACATTTGTGGGCCTATTACCCTTGGAGTACCCTGGTTCAGGGTACGGATAATAAGTCGAGAGAGGACCAACATACTTACTCAGAGGTAATGAGGACATGGTAAGTACGGAGGTTTTACCGTGGAGTCTTCCTACTCAGAGGTAATGAGGACATGGCAGGGGTGGACTCAGCGGAGAATATTTGTGGACCTATTATCCTTGGCATACTCCGGTTGTGGGTACAGATAATAAGTCGAAAGGGAATCTTCATACTTACTCAGAGGTAATGAGGACATGGCAAGCATGAAGGTTTCTTCGACGGAGCCTTCCCACTCAGAGGTAATGAGGACATGGCAGGAGTGGGCTCAATGAAGAGGGGGTACATAGAATGACTCAGAGGTAATAAGGACATGGAAGTTCTATGTAAGGGGTGATTTGTTTTTGGCGAAAGTGGAACGACTCAGAGGTAATGAGGACGTGGCCATTTTGGGAATTTGGGGATCGATTACCCTTTTGTGTACTGGGAGTGCGGGTAGTAGATCATGAGGAAGGATCTCTTCCAGAAAGAAAGTTTAGAGGTATGATCATACATGACTTACTATTTGAAAGAGTGACCGGAATGTGAGTTCAGAGGCACCAGCGAGTACATGACTCGATAATATGGAATATTGTGAGGGTGAGTTCAGAGGTACCAGCGGGTACGTGACTCAATAATATGGAATATTGTGAGGGTGAGTTCAGAGGTACCAGCGGGTACGTGACTCAATGATCTGGGGTGTTATGGAAGAAGGATGTGAGTTCAGCGGTACCGGAGGGCACATAACTCGGTATTTTAGAAATTTGGAGACGGAATGTGAGTTCAGCGGCACCATAGGGTACATAACTCAATCATCGGGGATTTTTTTTAGATGTTGTTTCGGACGTAATACTTCTTCAGGAACTTGCCGTTTATGGGCAACATGAGCAAGTCTCAGTGTGAGCAGCCTCATACTTGGCCAGCTCCGACTCTTCTGCGGCCACCCCCTGTGTAAATGCGGACTGAGAGGATGGCTTGGGCAACTTGATTATCAGGGGCTCCATGGATGGAGCAGAACGTGGGGTTGTTGGCGCACTAGCCACCTCCAGTTTGGTGTTCGGTACTGGGCGGGGAGTTGTTGGCTCGCTAGAAGCCCCAGACTTTGTATCAGGGTGACAATTCTTTTTGGAAAGACGTATCGTTATTGGCTTGTTAGAGGGATTGAGCTTCTCTGCTTGTGGCTGGCCGACTCTCGGCAGTCTGATTGTTAGTGGCCTCGTTGTGGATCTTGGCACTTGGCCAGACCTTGGCAACCGGATTATCATTTGCTCCTCCTGTGTTGAGAGGATGATTGCGTCCTTCCGCAGAGTGGCGGTAAGGGGTACAGACTTGCCCGGTTTGCGAGCTTGGAGGTGGATCGTCAGGGGTCCTTCGGATCCCGTAGCCATTTCGGTACTAGCTTGTTCATTTCCTTCATCAATGTGCCTCTTCGGCTTTTCGTATAAGCAGGAATCCGAGTAGTAAGATTCGACCCCTTTGAAAGGATCGATATCAGCAAATTCTGTCTTCGCGAAGCCGTATTTGTTGACATATTTGAAGCACTGGTGTAGCGTGGAAGGCACGATCATATAATCGTGTATCCATGGGCGCCCCAAGAGGATGTTGCAAGAAGTATCTGCATCTATGACGTAGCAGGTGACTTCGGATTGGAGGTCACCAATTTGACACTTTAGACGAATCTTCCCAATATGGTAGCTCCTGCCCGAATTGAAACCGCTGATGGCGGTGCTTGTAGGTGTCAGGCGATGCATTGGGATACGGAGATGATGTAGCAGACCCTTCGGGATGATGCTTATAGAAGATCCAGGATCAATGTGCATCTGATCCACCTTTACGTCGCCGATGTATCCTGTGTAGTATAGCGAACGATCATGTAGGTTGGTTTTGATGAGCATGTCCTGCGGAGTGAAGACGATATTGGGCATTGCTCCCGTGTAGGCGCTGTCTTGGAGATCCATGGGTGAGTCCTCCCCGGTGAGGTCGGATTGAGCCAGATAAGCATCGGCATTTTGGAGTGCTTCGCTCAATACAATTCGAACGTCCTTGGAGAGCCTTAGGAGTTCGTACAGTGATAATTTGGTCGGAGTGTTAGCCAGTTGTGCTAAGATGTCAAAGTTGTAGGGCCTCTCTAGCCCTTGGGCTGCATCTTTTCGGAGAGATTTGTCGAAGCGAGTCTCCTTCGGCCTAGGCTTGTCAGTCGTCGAAGGCTGAGCCGGTCCCGGAGCATCAGTTGTAGTAGGTTGATGATTTTCAGCTGGGCTGTCAACCACAGGTTGGGATTGCGCTCCGGACCGCGTGACGACGGCTGTAGCTTCCTCGTTGTCTGCTGAGATTGTGTGGCAGGTCCTAATTTTTCCACTCTTTTTGTTAGTGGGAGATGGTGTGGGCCGAGTTACTTTTGACACCAAGTCTGGATGGACCTACATGACCTCCCCTCGTGAGGTGGTGAGAGGTACTAGACCAGCAGCCTGTTCCCGGGGAGGTAGAAGATTGGTAATCTCCATCGTCGCCAGAGGGACGGGGATTACCCCGTCTTGAGTCTCCGTCGGAGGGAAGCTGCCAAATTGTACGGACACCATATTGGCTGCTACGGTTACTTCTTCGAAGTCGATGGCCAGAGCGTTCGAATCGATGAGGCTTTGGATGTACCGTTTTAGTTGGTAGCAGTCATGTGTAGTGTGGTATACATAACGATGGTAATGGCAGAACTTTGGGTTCTCCAAATCAGCCGGCCGAGGCTCCCATCTTGGTGGAGGAAGCTGAATTCTACCTCCTTGTATGAGCATGTCCAAGATAGGCTTGACGTGGCCGTCTTCGAAAGAGTAAGTGATCTGAGGCCATTATTTGTCTGCTGGTTGTGACTCGGGCTTCTGGGCCGTGTCGGCCACCATAGCCTGCTTTCCCTTGCTGTCCCGATTGTTGGAGGGGTTACCCCCATTATCGTTGTTGGGACGCTTGCCCTTGTTTTTTCCTTCTGAGATGTGTAATCCCAGTTGGCGAGCCTTCTTCAGTCATTCTTCGGCGCTTGTGGCGCTGATGATGAACGCCTTCCAATCTTTGAACTGACTTTCGTCCATCCAGAGACTGATCGTTGGAAGCAGTCTCTTTTGGCAAATTTCAATCAAAGAGGAATCTGGATTTCCGGAAGGCAGCTTCATGGCGGTCTGGCGGAACCGCTCGATGTAGTTCCTTGTCAACTCCTTCTCCCCTTGGACGATGTCCATGAGAGTGGACATAGTGATGTCCTGTCCTACTTCGTAGAATCGTTCCAAGAATAGGCGCTTGAAGCTGGCGAAGGAGTGGATGCAGTTGTCCGGTAGATTGCGGTACCAATCGAAGGCGACTCCTTCTAATGTCCCGATGAATAACCGTGTGAGGATCGCATCATCATGGGGCAGATGGTCGGTGGTGACCTCAAAGTAAGTGATGTACCGACTTGCTGAGGTTTTGCCATCATACGGGTTGATATTGAACGGCTTATATCTTGGTAGGAATGGAACATCCCTCCATTCAGCAGGGTATGGTTGCCGTATTCTGAGATCTTGAGCATTTTCTCGGGCATGGAACATGGCTCAGAGCTCCTGGACCTCTCTTCTTACTTCTCGGGCCTCATCTGTTGTGGTAGGGGCTGTTATTTCGGGAGGATTATTGCCCGGGTTTGGTGTCGCTGAGTTTGAATCTATATTGACCGCGGGGCCCGTGCTTATTTGACCAGGCCTTCCTCCTTGTAGGGTGGGCAGGGCCACTTTAATCTCGTCTACAGATTTGACCAAAGCAAGTAATATGGCTTTGAGATTGTCGATGCGCTGGCGATCATTGGAACCACCTTGATTGTTGTCCGTCATGAAGACCGTCCTTACATGAGGAGGGATGGAAGAAACGGTGGAGGATGTGCCCTCTGAATCGTACCCATGCACCGAGAAGTCATCGGGATAGGTGGAAATGTTCTCTTCGGGCTCGGACTCGGAGGGAACGATATCTCCAGCTCCAGAGCTTGCTTCGTCTTGAGAGTTATGAATGTCCTCGGGGACATCGGCGTCTGTTGCCCCTGATGGAAGAATTGTTTGTCCGGGCTCGGTTCTTTGAAACATCGGATTGTTGCGGATGTTCGGAGGAGTGCTACCCCCAGTTCCCTCAACCCCCAGCGATGTGGATGATAAATTTCCTATCGCGGTAAATTTCGTCTTTGAACGGGTGTGTTGGAATACACCAGTAGAGGACAACCGTTTAGACGATAGTTTCTTAGCTGTGGTGATTGATATCTTGGGACAGGAGATACTCGTCTTTTTCCTTCTCCCTTCGGCAGGGACTTTTTGAGCGGAATTGCAGGAGACAACAGGAGGTGCCTCATCTTCTGAGTTCGGGTGCTATAGCCTTTGGAAGACGGACGGCCGATCTTCCGTTACTGTCGCGTTGTTGCAGCAGCAATTGACGATGATTTGGGTGCAGCGATGTCCAAGCGAGTACTCCTTGCACGTCGACACTCCTTCTCTTTCCTTGCGTTTGTGGAGGATCGCCTCCCACAGGTCAGAGGAACCACTTTGTCTGTTTGCCGCCGGGGGCTGGACTCGAGCGGTTGTATACAACTTTCCATCCGAGGCCCGTGTGATGGTCAACGGGACGCCCCAATAGTCAGAGGTTGGGACAGCTGACTGGGCCTGATGAGCCCGCGCTACCTTAGACTTCCTCCTTTTAGCACTTATGGGTGCGTAATAGGAGGAGTCCAAGTTGAATGCCACAGAGTATGACTTATCATCCAGAGAACCATCAGGGTCAGGACCGTATGAGAGACGGTCGAAGACTGATCGAGAGAAGCGTGAGATGGGCGCTATGCGGCTAGAGTTGGGTACCGTGTAGGCTGTCTGCATGCGGTTGTCTTCTGCCGTCGGACGAATTATTTTTGTGCGGCTAGGAGTCACGACCGTACAGGCTGGCCGCATGCGGTTGGCAATTGTGGCCGTATGGGTTTTCTGCAAGCGATTGACTCCCACAGCCGCATGAGTTTCATTCGTGTGGTTGGCAACTGTAGCCGCATAAGCTATGTGGCTGACAGATATGGCCGCATGAGTTTTCTTCATGCGGCTGGAGGATGTAGCCGCATGAGCTTTCTCCCTGCGGCTGAAGGATGTAGCCGCATGAGCTTTCTCCCTGCGGTTGATAACCTTATGCGGCTCGGATCTCATAGAGTTCCTCTTTGCCCCTGCAAGTCCAGCATCATAGTATTTTCTTCTGCCGGACTTGGGAATAGCAGAGTTGTCTATGATCTGAAGTGGGGCCGCAGGGGAATCTTGCTCTCCGTCTTGAACAACAGAGGGTGTCTCTGCAAGAGCTTCAGCAGGAATGAAGGATCGGGGTCTCCACTCCTTACGGGCCTTCTTTGTGCGGGCTCGCTTCTGGACCGGGCCAGTGCTTTTGTCGGAGAGCATCTCTTCGAACGCCTGTTGGTCGAACCGGGCGACCATCTTTTGTTGAGTGGAGCCAAGCTTGGCTGCATCCGATTGCATCACCAACTACTCAGCCGTGGAGAAGTTAGTCCCCAGCAGAGTCGCCATCGTATTTTCCATGAAATATAAAAGAACAGAACAATTATCGGAGGACCGAACTTTTACTTCACGTTACAAACTCGCTTGCTCAAAGAAAGCCTAGGGACGAAAACCTAGGTACAGCAGTCTAAGTACAATTGTTTATTTTAGATTCTGGGGGTGACAATAGAGGCTCGGGAAGGCGACGGCAGCCCTGCCTTACTCCTTGGACGATTGGTATGCAGCCTTGGCTCCTTGTGAAAAGATGGTTGACGTTGACGAAGAAATGCTCTTCTTGCTCCTCTGTTGCTCTTCTGGCCTCTCTCTCTCTCTCTGTGTATTCTTTTCTCTGACTATTGGGGAGTCTCTCTGTAAATACATATTTTTCTCTCTGAAATTGTATATCTTTCAAGGGAATGGCACCTTGCTATTTATAATAGTGGGATGTGATCATTAGGGTTGCTAATGATTAGCTTTGAGAGATGGCGGCAGCTTGGGGATTGGTCAATCTAGGCCATTCATCCTAATTATGATGAATCTGGGCCATTTGGTGTAGATTACACCAAATCCCATGAGCAATTAATGCTGATTGGAATAAATCTTTCTTATACTAATCTTCTGATATCTGCGAATAAATCAGATCTATTCTTCTACCACGTGTCCCAGATTTATTGGGATCTGACCCAATCTTTAATGGCAGCAAATCTGAGGAATTAATCTGTTTAGGACACGTGTCCTAGGAGCTGCTGGGGGGATCTGGACCGCATGACTAGTGAGCCGCATATGAATGTGAGCCGCATATGGTTAAGCCCACGTGTCACGGCTGCGTGGGCAGTGGCCCTCACTTGAGTCCTCTAACCACAGAGGAGTAATCCTTGTGGGCCGCATAGGTATACATCCGCCTTGGCCGCATAGACATGATCCTCTTGAACCGCATGAGAAGTCCTCGCTCGAGCCGCATGAGGCTTTCATGGCCTGAGCCGCTTAGGATGGATTCACTCTGAGCCGCATGGGAAGTCCTTTGCTCGAGCCGCATGAGGCTTCTATGGCCTGAGCCGCATAGGATTTATTCTGAGCCGCATGAGAAGCGAGCCGCATACGAATGCCCACGTGGCAAGGCCACGTGGCATTTTTGTGGCTCTCAGGGGATTTGTGTCAGAGATTTCTTTCCTCTTTCCTAGAGATTCATCATTATGACAGAGTCATAAATACCTGCCTTTGTGTTAGGGCTGTCAACTTTTCAGAGGGGTCAGCCATCATAGCAATTAATGTAGCATGGGTCGGAGGGGAGCACTATCAGGCCACGTGTCCTCTGAGCCGTATGGAATGCCTTTGGCCGCATAGCTCCTTATGCCGTATGATTCCCTGAGCCGTATGAGTTCTCTGAGCCGCATGGATCTTTCCTGGCCGCATGAATTATTTCTTTTAGTATTTTCTATGCTTCTCATGATTGAGCCGCATGAAGGACGTCTCATGATCGAGCCGCATGAGGAATATCTCATGACCGAGCTGTATGAAGGATGTCTCATGACCGAGCCGCATGAGGAATATCTCATGACCGAGCCGCATGAAGGACGTCTTATGATCGAGCCGCATGAGAAATGTCTCATGACCGAGCCGCATGAAGGACATCTCATGACTCGCATGAGGAATGTCTTGATCAGTCTGTGCACTCGCTTTTTGGGCCCGGGTATCCCGAACACACGAATGCGTAGGTATCATGTTTGCTCCCTGATGTGGGGCTAATAGAAACACTTGCCCTCGATCTTTGTTGGGAGACTCTTGAGAACCACTATGTCCGTTTGCCGCCGGGGGCTGGATACGGGCGGCTCTGTACAACTTTCCATCAGAGGCCCGCTTAGCGGGACGCTCTTGATGGTCAGAGGTTGGAACAGCTGACTGAGCCCGATGAGCCCGCGCTGCCCTAGACTTCTTCTACTTAGCACCCGAAGGTGCGTAATAGGAAGAGTCCAAGTTTGGAAGGAGGGAAGAGAAGTTGGTGCCCTTTTCAAAGGAGGCAAGGGGGCTCTATTTATAGAATGGAGTGAGCCCTTTCTTCTTCTCCTTTCCGATGTGGGACTAAAAGCAATATTTTCTATGCTTCTATAATAACATCTCAAGAAAGGATCCATATAGTACTAATCCGTGTTACCAATGTGACAGCATCAAGTAAAGTAATCTAAAGCAGGAAAATAATTCTAGCAGGAAATGATCAGAGAATGTACTCGCCTGCTATCTGAATGTCCGAGAGAAATGTATTGTCCGAGGAGAGGTATCTGGCTCCTAATCAGAACAGCACAAGTCACAACAAGTCTAAAATGATATAATGAAGTCCTACTATGCATTCTACATGATTCTAGGTCAATCTAGGTCAAAGTCAACTCTTGGTCAACTCTGGTCAACCCTAGATGTCAAACTAGGTCAACTATGGTCAAACTAGGTCTAACAAGTCTAAATTAGGTCAAACAAGTTATTCTAGGTCTAAACTAGTCTATACTGGCAAGCACACAACATTCCAAGGCTATCAAGTCTATATTAGTCTAATCAAGGCTAAACTAGCCTATACTAGTCTATCAAGCAATCATCACTAAGCCTCAAACAACCCACATTGCACATACCATATATATACATACACTCATGGATATATTGCATTCTAGCATTTCATCATGCATTCAAGTCATTCATATATGCCTATACATACATGCATAAATACATAGATGCATATTTACATTTATACATTCTATATAACAACTTGCATTCCTATACATTACCTATATTTCTATTCACACAACAACAATATATATATACATAATATATAGAGAGATAGAAGGAGTGAGGTAGAGGGGAGTGTCAATGTGTGTGTGTGTGAACATGTGTTAACAGTTAAGAGTGTGTGTGTGTGTGTATACAAGTGAGTGAATGCCAAAACATACAAACTAAGAGTGGTGACATGGTAAAACCTGTGTATGTGTGTCAACTGTTATGAGAACAGTATGGGAAAGTGTTGTGTACCACAGTGTCAATGTGACAGTGAATGGTAAACAGTAAACAGGGAAGGAAAAGGAAGGGAAACCAATTCATATACCAGTTTCAGTCCCATTTATTCAAACCCAATTTCGAACCCTAAATAATCACCAAATCAACCCAAATTTGACACACAGATAAAACACATATAAGTAAACTATAATAGGGTTTTAAACCATGCTAATAACAGTACTAAATAGGTTAATTTTGATGTCAAAGTTCATATTAAAAATCTAGAATATACAGTGAATGGGGAAAAACAGGAATCAGTGAACCCACATTTCAAAAGCAATTTTTGAAATCGTTACTCAACCAAACCACCCCAAAATTGACATACAAGTAGAACACATATAGAAGAACAACATTAGGGTATTAAACCAATAACTAACAGCATTTAAGTGGGTTAAAATAGTTACCAAAGTTGGGGTATTAAAACTGGAAAAACTGAATGTAACATGGTATCATAATTTTAGGGTAAATAGAAATTTGATGTATAAAAACATGTTAGAATGTAAAATAAACGGTTGGTAATGTAAACCCCATGTGTTCAGGTGTCCAACAAGTCATTCGTGTCCAACCAAGTGGACACAGCCGTGTCCAAACCATCCAGGGACTCAAAACAGCAACTGGACAATAAAATTCCAGTGCAGTCTCGTGCACAAGTGCACGCGTGTCTAGCACTCGACACAGGACACTTCGTGTCACGTGCATACACCCACGTGTTCGCCTAGGATAGGTCTTCATGTCCAACATCCTGTATCGTGTCCATAGGTGTCGTGTCCAGAGTTGTAGAGCCGTATCTGAAGCCTTAAATCCTGTGTACAGTGTCAGTACAAACCTAGAGCAGGCTGAAAAATGTATCCGACACGACCCGAGAGGTCGTGTAACTCTGGGAAC
Source organism: Iris pallida (assembly GCA_029216955.1). Classification (NCBI taxonomy): domain Eukaryota; kingdom Viridiplantae; phylum Streptophyta; class Magnoliopsida; order Asparagales; family Iridaceae; genus Iris; species Iris pallida. Next base: position 10,206,456 of record JANAVB010016195.1, read on the forward strand.
TTCGTGTCAGTTATTGCCCCTTGGCCCACGCCAAGTGGCATGACCTGAGTCGTCGTGTCCAACGAAAAATTTACCTCGAGTAGCAGGGCAGTGCATGCGGTGTCAGAACAACGTGTTCGTGTCCAATTTCTGACACGACACGACTCTAAATTAAGCTCAGTCCTCTAGAAATCAATAAGCCCCATAAAAAAAATAATTTCTATTCAAACACTTCTTAAAAACAACACTGAAAAGTTCTTTGAGACATTTAATCAAACACCTAAGTATCTTGTTGGATACGTGTCAAATACGGACACGAAATGAGTCCACGAAGACACGAAATGATTCCTACTGTTAGGGGACTCCTAGGCCTAAGCTAAAATGCAAAAATAACAGCAATTTACTAGAGTTTTAATGGAATTACCTATAGGTGTCAAGAACCAAAGAAAGGTTTAAATGGAGGGTTCCTCCTTGCTAGCCAACAATTCCAAATTGTCCACAAATTGAGATTATCCTCCATGAACAGTAAGAGGAAGACAATTAGAATCTAATGCAATTGGTTTGGATGGAAAAGGAATTAAATTGGATTTTCTATGAATTTCTAAAGATGGAGCATACCTCTCTTTCCAACTTTTGAACTTTCTAAAGGAGGCTAACCTAATGGAAGAGACGACTTATAGGGTGGGGTTCCCAATGTTAGATGGCCGACCAAGTAATTAGGGTTAGGGTTCCATGGTATGGGCTATGGGCTTCTGTTGGCTAAGTTGCTAATTAATGGTTTCAAAACCATAAGTCATGGCTTATGACTAAAAGCCTCTCTATTCTAACTTAAATTCTAAATAACCTATTAGGAATTAACTTAATGTTAGGTTAGGGTCACATGACCTAATCAAGTCACCACCACTAGGGTTAGCATCTAGGTTAGGCTCCAAAGTCAACACTAGCCAAAGTCTAGAATATCACTCAATTAAATTATACCAAAAATCATATAAATTCTAATAAATCTTAATAAATCACAATAATTCCAAATAAATCTCAAAAATTCAAAAATGACCAAAATACCCTCATACTAGAAATGTGGTAGTGACAAATCTACCCTCCTTAAAAGAATTTTGTCCTTAAAATTGAAAGGCGAAATGCAACTGATGAGAAGGATAGAAAGTATACCTCACGGTCCAAAAAGATATGGGTATCGCTCGCGCATCTCATCCTCCCGCTCCCAGGTAGACTCTTCTGGAGAATGATGCCTCCATGCGACGCAAACCAAAGGTATCACCTGGTTTCTCAGTACCTTCTTCCGTCGATCCAGAATCTCCATTGGCTGCTCTGGATAGCTGAAAAAAGACCCAACCTCAATCTCCGAATGGTCGAGCACATGGCTAGGATCAGCCACATACCGTCTCAATTGTGATACGTGGAATACGTTGTGGACACCCACTAGTGCAGGTGGCAAGTCTAGCCTGTAAGCCACGTCGCCGACTCTCCTGCTGATAACGAAAGGGCCGATGAAGTACGGGCTAAGCTTTCCACCTCCACCAAAACGTATCGTACCACGAGTTAGAGATATCCTCAAGAAAACTTGGTCTCCAACCTAATCACAAGCAAGGTCTCAAATTAACTATAATAAACAAACATGATCAATAAAACACAAACAAACAACCTAAATCTAATTATATTCTAATCTGTACCTCAAACTCCAACGACCTCCGGTGGCTATCGGCCCAGTGCCGATGTCAGTCCTGCGCCACGCGAAGTTTGTCCCTGATGAGCTTCACCTTCTCGGCTGCGTCAATAACCATCTCTGGTCCCAGTAAAGCTCACTCACCAACATCATCCCAAGTTAAGGGTGTACGACACCTACGCCCGTACAGAGGCCTCGAAAGGTGACATCTCAATGCTGGCCTGAAAACTGTTGTTGTAAGCAAACTCCACCAAATGTAGATGATCCTCCCAGGAACCTCCAAAGTCCAAGACGCACATCCGCAGCATATCCTCAAGTGTCTGAATAGTCCTTTCTGACTGTCCGTCTGTCTGGGGGTGGTATGCAGTACTAAACTTGAGCTGAGTACCCAAACTAGTCTGCAGACTCCTCTAGAAATGGAAAGTAAAGTGACTATTCCGATCTGAGACGATGTTGATCGAAACCCCGTGAATTCTGACTATCTGCCGCATGTACATCTCTGCAAGCCTCTCTGTAGACGTACCCATCTTGAATGGCAAGAAGTGGGCCAATTTGGTCAACCTGTCAACGATGACCCAAATTGCGTCTTTTCCTCCTGGTGTACGCGGCAATCCAGATACGAAATCCATAGTGATATGCTCCCACTTCCACTCGGGAATAGGCAATGGCTGCAACAATCTATCGGGCCTCTGCCTCTCTGCTTTAACCTGCTGACAGACCAAACACCTAGCTACAAAGTGAGCTACCTCCCGCTTCATTCCGTACCACCAAACATGCTCTCTCAGATCTCGGTATATCTTGTTGGCACCAGGGTATTTAGAGTACTGAGATCTGTGGGCCTTCTGCATAACCTGCTCCCTGAGATCTCCGTTGGGCACACATAACCTGGAACCATGCCGTAAGGTACCATCCTCTACAAGAGAAAACTCGCCATCCACCAATCCTGCTCGAACCTGCTCTCGGAGACACCGCAGAGCAACGTCCTCAAACTGTGTCGCCTTGATCCTCCCCATCAAGTCCGACTGTATCTGAAGGCCCCACAACTGTATCTGAACTCCGGACACGATCACCTCAATCCCAAGGCTCTCCAAGTCTGCAAGTAAGTGCCGATCCATAGTCAAACACATGGCTGTCGGATACCTACTCAAGGCATCGACAACCACGTTGGCCTTCCCTGGGTGATACTGAAGTAGGATGTCAAAGTCCTTCATCAAATCTAGCCATCTGCGATGCCTCATGTTGAGCTCTTTCTGTGTAAACACATACTTTAAGCTCTTGTGATCTGTAAAAATCTCCACCCTCTTTCCATAAAGATAGTGCTTCCACAACTTCAGGGCAAATATTACTGCTGCAAGCTCCAGGTCGTGGGTAGAATAGTTCTTCTCATGGGAACGTAATTGCCTGGAAGTATAGGCAATCACCTTCCCATGCTGCTGCAAGACACAACCCAGCCCCTTCCCTGAAGCATCACTATAGATAGTAAATCTCCCTGGTCCTGAAGGCAATGTCAGAATCGGAGCTGTCGTAAGCCGCTTCTTCAACTCATCAAAAGCTGCCTGACACTCCTCTGACCAAACATACTCAGCATCCTTCCGGGTCAACCGAGTCAACGGCTCTGCAACCTGGGAGAAATCCTGCACAAATCTCCTATAATATCCTGCCAGCCCAGGAAGCTCCTGATCTCTGCAACTGAAGTCGGCGTTGTCCATGCCTCAACTACTACGATCTTTTTGGGGTCAACTGAGATCCCATCTCCAGTCACCACATGCCCCAAAAAGTCAACCCGGTCCAAGAAGAACTCATACTTGGAGAGCTTCCCATAAAGCTGCTCTTTCCTGAGAGTCTCCAGCACTATCCTCAGATGCTCCTCATGCTCTTCCTCAGTCTTGGAATACACCAAGATGTCGTCAATGAACACCACCACAAACTGATCCAGGTATTAGTGGAACACCTTGTTCATTAGGTTCATAAACACTGCTGGTGCATTGGTCAGCCCAAACGACATAACCAAAAACTCAAACTGCCCGTACCGCGTCCTAAAAGCGGTCTTAGGAATATCCTCCCCCCTTTCACCTTCCCCTGGTGATATCCTGACCTCAGGTCAATCTTAGAAAATACCCGAGCTCCGCTCAACTGGTCAAAAAGATCATCGATCTGCGGCAGTGGATATCTGTTCTTGATCGTGAGGTTGTTAAGTGCCCTATAGTCAATACACATCCGTACCGACCCATCCTTCTTCGGCACAAACAATACTGGTGCACCCCATGGCGACAAACTCGAACGGATGAAGCCCTTGTCCTGCAGCTCATCCACCTGCTTTTTCAGCTCCACCAACTCACTGTTGTTCACTCGATAGATGTGCTGAGAGATGGGTTCCGCTCCTGGAACCAAGTCTATCGAGAACTCAATGTCTCTGTCTGGTGGCAATCCAGGCAACTCCTCTGGAAAAACATCCATATACTCTGCTATCAAGGGTGTGGGATCGTCTGCTCCTCAACCGAGACTCCGTAAAAAACTCCGCTGCCCTGTTCCGCCTGACGTTTGGAGTACTCGAACTCTGGCTCCCCCGACACTCTGAAGAGAACTCTACCCCCTCTGCAATCAATGCTGGCGTGGTGCCTGTTCAACCAATCCATACCGAGTACTATATCGTAGTTCGGTAATGGCATTACGAGCAGGCTCACCTCCATCTCATGGCCTTCCAAAATAACACTCCGACCCTTACAAACATCACTTACGAGGATAATGCCACCCCCGGTCGTGATCTTGTAAGTCCTAGGCAATGATTCAGCTATAATACCGTGTCTAATCGCAAATGATACTGATACGAAACTATGCGAAGCAGCGGAATCGAATAATACAAAAGCTGGACTGGAGTTAAGAAGAATCGAACTTGCGATCAGCTCTCCTATCACCTCTGCATCCTCGACCGCCATGGCGAAAGCTCGCCCCTGCTGGCCTCCCCTGGCCTACTGCTGATGCTGAACAAACCTCTGCTGCTGTGTCGGCAGGGCTGGTCCCCTCTGCTGGCCTGTTGGAGCCTTGGCTCCTCCTTCCTGAGCAGCTCGTCCCGTAGTCAAGGTACACTCCCTCATCTGATGGTCTGCTGAACCGTATACTAGTTACTTGCATAGTCTCTTCCTACACTCGTTCCACCCGTGCCTTGGCTTCTTGCAATAAGCACAGCTGGTGGCCTGCTGCCTCGGTGCCTGCTGTTGCACCCTCTGCTGCTGAAACTGCTGCTGGTGCCTCTGTTGGAACGGCTGTGACTGGAACTGTCTCGGCTGCTGGTACTAAAAGTGAGGCCTCTTGGCCTGGCCTCCACTACTGCTGCCCCCAACAGGGTCTCGCCCCCTCTTGAGCCTCAGCTCAAGATCGTCCTCAGCCAATAAAGCTTCCATCAAAATCTCCTCGAAAGTGGCATCCCTGTTGCCCTTGGTCAGGGACTTGACTTCCTTGACCAGACCCTTCCGGAACCTCTGGGCCTTCGCCGTCTCGCTCAAGCCCTCTACGAATCTGCCGAGGCGGCCGAACTCCCCAGCGTACTCCTCTACTGACATGCTACCCTGAACTAAGCTCTCGAACTGTGACTCCAAGGCTCGGAGCGCTGAATCTGGAAAGAACTTTTTCTTGAAGAAGCCCTTGAACTCCTCCCAGGTCTGTCCAGCTACCCCCACCCTGGGGTCTGACTGATACCAGATGCGAGCAAGATCTCGCATCCGGCTAGCTGCTGCCTCTATCTGGAGATCTGTCGGTATCCTCTATATGCTCGATCCACTCGTCAGCATATAAAATCCCCTCCGTCCCCAGAAAGTCTCTGGGGCTCATCTTCTGGAACTGCTCTATCCCAAGTGTCCTCGGCTGCTGGACTGCTGGTCGAGCTGCGACTGTCGTAATGGCCAACTCTATGCTTCTGGCCTACCGGGTCTGCTGTACCTCCATAAACTGCTGGAAGTAGGCGAACATCTGTGCCGCATCCACGTATCCTGTAGGCGGTGGCTGCTGGAAAGGCATCTCTGGGATGACTGGGTCCTGCCTCCGAACCGGTAGAGGCATACCCCGTGCTGCTGCTGCTGAGATCCCAATACGAGCAGAGGTGGCAGGAGCTGCAGTCTCCTGACCCTGCTGAACTGGCTGAGAGGTAGCAGTCCCTTCTATAGTATCCCCATGAATGGTACGGTGTGACCGCGTCTCCACCATCCTGAAGACAGATCAAACAAGAGTATCAATTGCTGAGAAAGAAGCGATATAACAAATGCGGACAGTTAAAATTCAAAAGAATCAATTGACAGTAAGGATTTAGATGGCAGAAATAGAGTTTTTCCTAATGTGATTGAGTACCTTGAAAACTAATGTCCTATATCCTACTGCAGGCTGTAGTGATACTCTGGTTTGAATACCACTACACTTCTAGTCTAGACCTGCATGGGCCACCACTAAAAAATGTGTCACGATCCGCACCCTAGAGTAAGGGTACGAGACGTGGGTACGTCCAGCCTACGCCGCAATATCGGCAGTAGAACGCTGTCCTAGGTCACAACATCTAACAATATAATGCTAAGCAGTTTATACTCCCCGAATAGGAGTGACATAGCAGAAAGTAAACTCAATCACAACTAGGAAAGAAGAAGCACGATATGATATAGAACTCAAAGAAATACAGATTATCAAAAGAGTCTAAGTGTCTAAGATAACATCTCAGCAACAACCAGAAATACAAGTCTCAACTACAGAATATGAAAGAATATATACAATCCAGATCTCAAATGACAGAAATAGTAAAACCTAGACTAGGGAGTCTCAGTCTCTACAGCTAGTGGATCCGGCTGGAAATCCGGATCACTGGTGTCATCTAGAGCTGCCCATAGAAGGCATCCACACAGGCCTCCTCCTCGTCCTCTGTAATATTTTCAACAGGTCCAGTCAGGACAGGAACGAGCATAATACATCTCAACAGATCATAGCAGGTTAGAAATATAAGCATGCAGTAGAGTAAGATACAGGAAACTGAAAAAAAAGTACAGAATGTAAACAGAGAAGAACTGTAATAGAAATATCTACTATAATAGAGAACTAACAGTGGCTAGTGAGTCAAAGTACAATATAGACATGTGAATGGCATAGGAGATTCTGGAAACTATACTATGGAGTGATTCTGGGAACTACACTACTTGGATATTATTCACATGTCCACTTCTACTCCCCCGTACCCCCAATCAATACACAAGGATCCAGCCAGGTTATGTTATGATCCATGCAATTGCCCACAAAGGGTGATACATGGTAGGCCCATAAATGGGTGATTCTGGGAATGTCCATAAATGGGTGATTCAAGAAAGACTCTGTGATCATGAGAGTACATGTCACAAGTGATCAATGAACCATGAAGCATAGTGATACACAATATAAGTGAAACGCATAGAACATGTAGTATCCGATGCTCCCTGAGGGGATAACATCTCAAGAAAGGATCCAAATAGTACTATTCCGTGTTACCAACGTGACAGCATCAAGTAAAGTAATCTAAAGCAGGAAAATAAATCTAACATGATATAAAATGATCAGAGAATGTACTCGCCTGCTATCTGAATGTCCGAGAGAAATGTACTGTCCGAGGAAAGGGGTCTGGCTCCTAATCAGAACAGCATAAGTCACAACAAGTCTAAAATGATATAATGAAGTCCTACTATGCATTCTACATAATTCTAGGTCAATCTAGGCCAAAGTCAACTCTTGGTCAACTCTGGTCAACCCTAGAAGTCAAACTAGGTCAACTATGGTCAAACTAGGTCTAACAAGTCTAAATTAGGTCAAACAAGTTATTCTAGGTCTAAACTAGTCTATACTGGCAAGCACACAATATTCCAAGGCTATCAAGTCTATATTAGTCTAATCAAGGCCAAACTAGCATATACTAGTCTATCAAGCAATCATCACTAAGCCTCAACCAACCCACATTGCACATACCATATATATACATACACTCATGGATATATTGCATTCTAGCATTTCATCATGCATTCAAGTCATTCATATATGCCTATACATACATGCATAAATACATATATGCATATTTACATTTACACATTCTATATAACAACTTGAATTCCTATACATTACCTATATTGATATTCACACAACAACAATATATATACATAATATATAGAGTGATAGAAGGAGTGAGGTAGAGGAGAGTGTCAATGTGTGTGTGTGAATATGTGTTAACAGTTAAGAGTGTGTGTGTGTGTGTGTGTATACAAGTGAGTGAATGCCAAAACATACAAACTAAGAGTGGTGACATGGTAAAACCTGTGTGTGTGTGTGTCAACTGTTATGAGAACAGTGTGGAAAGTGTTGTGTACCACAGTGTCAATGTGACAGTGAAGGGTAAACAGTAAACAGGGAAGGGAAAGGAAGGGAAACCAATTCATATACCAGTTTTAGTCCCATTTATTCAAACCCAATTTCGAACCCCAACTAACTACCAAATCAACCCAAATTTGACACACAGATAAAACACATATAAGTAAATTATAATAGGGTTTTAAACCATGCTAATAACAGTACTAAATAGGTTAATTTTGATGTCAAAGTTCACATTAAAAATCTGGAATATACAGTGAATGGAGAAAAACATGAATCAGTGAACCCACATTTCAAAACCCATTTTCGAAATCGTTACTCAACCAAACCACCCCAAAATTGACATACAAGTAGAACACATATAGGAGAACAACATTAGGGTATTAAACCAATAATTAACATCATTTAAGTGGGTTAAAATAGTTGCCAAAGTTCGGGTATTGAAACTGGAAAAACTGAATGTAACATGGTATCAGAATTTTCGGGTAAATGGAAATTTGATGTATAAAAACATGTTAGAATGTAAAATAAATGGTTGGTAATGTAAGCCCCATGTGTACTGGTGTCCAACAAGTCATTCGTGTCCAACCAAGTAGACACAGCCGTGTCCAAACCATCCAGGGACTCAAAACAGCAACTGGACACTGAAATTCCAGTGCAGTCTCGTGCACAAGTGCACGCGTGTCTAGCACTCGACACAGGACACATCATGTCACGTGCATACATCTATGTGTTCACCTAGGATAGTTCTTCGTGTCCAACACCCTGTATCGTGTCTATAGTGTCGTGTCCAGAGTTCTAGAGCCGTATCCGAAGCCTTAAATCCCGTGTACAGTGTCAGTACAAACCTAGTGCGGGCTGAAAAATGTGTCCGACACGACACGAGAGGTCGTGTAACTCTGGGAACTTCGTGTCAGTCATTGCCCCTTGGCCCACGCCAAGTGGCATGACCTGAATCGCTGTGTCCAACGAGAAATTCACCCCGAATAGCAGGGCAGTGCGTGCGATATCAGAGCAACGTGTTCGTGTCCAATTTCTGACACGACATGACTCTAAATTAAGCTCAGTCCTCTAGAAATCAATAAGCCCTATAAAAACAATATCTATTCAAACACTTTTTGAAAACAGCACTGAAAAGTTCTTTGATACATTTAATCAAACACCTAAGTATCTTCTCAGATACATGTCCAATACGGACACGAAATAAGTCCACCAAGACAAAATGATTCCTACTGTTAGGGGACTCCTAGGCCTAAGCTAAAATGCAAAAATAACAACAATTTACTAGAGTTTTAATAGAATTACCTATAGGTGTCAAGAACCAAAGAAAGCTTTAAATGGGGGGTTCCTCCTTGCTAGCCAACTCTCCCAAATTGTCCACAAACTGAGATTATCCTCCATGAACAATAAGAGGAAGACAATTAGAATCTAATGCAATTGGTTTGGATGGAAAAGGAATTAATTGAATTTTCTATGAATTTCTAAAGATGGAGCATACCTCTCTTTCCAACTTGTGAACTTTCTAAAGGAGGCTAACCTAATGGAAAAGACTACTTATAGGGTGGGGTTCACAATGTTAGGTGGCTGGCCAAGTAATTAGGGTTAGGGTTCCATGGTATGGGCTATGGGCTTCTATGGGCTAAGTTGCTAATTAATGGTTTCAAAACCATAAGTCATGGCTTATGACTAAAAGCCTCTCTATTCTAACTTAAATTCTAAATAACCTATTAGGAATTAACTTAATGTTAGGTTTGGGTCACATGACCTAATCAAGTCACCACCACTAGGGTTAGTATCTAGGTTAGGCTCCAAAGTCAACACTAGTCAAAGTCTAGAATATCACTCAATTAAATTATACCAAAAATTATACAAATTCTAATAAATCTCAATAATTCACAATAATTCCAAATAAATCCCAAAAATTCAAAAATGACCAAAATACCCTCATACTAGAAATATGGTAGTGACAGGCCCCTAGACAGCAGCATGTATCCTTTGTCCTTTTTGTAAGAAACCAGGGCACGATTGGAGCGAATGCCGGTTAAGGCTAGGCAGGTGCCTACTCTGTGGAGCATCAGTTCATCAGTTGAGAGAGTATCCCAAGTCTTTGGGATGGATAGCTCAGGAAGCAGGAGCTAAGGCTCCGGTGGGCCAGCAGTAGGCCAGAGGAGGCCATCAAGGGCGAGCTTATGCCATGACAATTGAGGATGCTCGGGCAGTAGGAGAACTTATTGCAGGTTCCATTCTTCTCGATTCCATTTTTTTATTTGCCTCCTTATAACTGTCTTAAAATTCTATTCCATCTGTTCCTTGTTTGTTGATAAATTTTGAACTGGTGTTTCATTGTGATTTAATTTTCTTCTCAGATAAGTCGTATGGGCTAGGTCGCCTCAGTTATGGGATCTACAGTCTTCTATAGTCATGTTAGCTAGCATAGTGAGGACATATAGTCTGGTTTAGGATGTATTTCTCGGGTATGAAAATTTAAGATTTTCGCGGCCAAGCATGCGGTGGTACCAAAATTTTGGACAGACGCATATGATTATCGAACTGTGTGGTTTTGAGACTTTGATTGTTGGGGTGTTTGACTTAGAAGGAGTACTATTTCTAGGACGAAATTCTTCTAAGGAGGGTAGACTTCTAACACCCACTTTTCTAAAATGAGGGTAATTTTGAAATTTTGTACTTATAATCATTTAATAATAATATTTAAACCATGTTATAATTTTTTGGTGATTTTTAATTAATTTAAAACTATCTAAATCAATGACTAGTGATTTTGATGTTTTGCTAGTGTAACGCTAGAGACTGCATGACCTAGAGACTAACCTTGACCACGGGGACCTAACCATGTGATTAGGATGACTAATTGCAACTTTTTAGCCTAAGGGTATTTTGGTCATTTTTGACTTATTAATGAAAATGAATTTTGATTGATTATTTTGGTGCTAATCTTTTTATTAGAGACTAACCTAGTTTTGACCTAACCTAGATGTTAATGATGTTCATGGAGGCTTAGTTAGAAACTTAGAGACTTAATGGCTAAGTTAGATTAATATCTAGATATTATGTTAGTAGGATATTTCCTTAGATATTTGTAGAATGAAAACCTTAGAATTGATTTGAACCCTTGATTGGACTTGATTGTATGTGGAGAAGCCTTAGCCACTCATCTAGCAATTGTAAAACTCTAACCTTAGTCATTTACAACAGCCATCAAGAGCCCATCCCCTCTATTTAATCATCTCTTCACAAATTCCTTGCCTCTTTTTATTCCTACAAGAAGCCCTAATAGTGTTCTTCTCCAAATCACCCCCAAATCTCCATTTCTTCTCCAAATTGAGCCTAGTCTTTTGTATTGGACTCCCCTACGGTAGAGGAGGTCAATAGTGGACAGCTAGCAAGGATTTGGAGGCTTGGGATCATTATAAGTTGGAGAGGGACTCTCATTTAAAAGGCTATTTCTTGAGGTTTCACCCTCAACAGGTGAAACCTATCAAACTTATTCAAATTCTTGATTTCTTTCCATAGATGCATTCATTTAGGGTTCCCTTAGCTGTCCCTCGAGTTTGGTAGGAATTCGTGTCTATTTGGTATGCGTATCGGACACGTATCGGAGTGTGTGTGCATGTGTTTGGTGAAATGTCACATTGAAATGAATTTCTGTAAATTGCAAAACTATTACATAGAATTGTAGATCTATATGTGTAGAGTAATTTTCATGAAGACTGAGCCTATTTTTGTTTCTTGTCCGTGTCCAAAATGGCCACGGACACGCAGCACGAGCCCCCGTACGGTTGCCCTGCTATCCGACCTTGTTTGCGGACACGACATGCCACGTAGACACGTGCCACTTGACACGGAGGTGGGGGCAACCTCTGATAGACTACTCCTCGAGTTTGAGACACTTTTGTATCGTATCGGATACGGGATCTGATCCGCACTAATTTTGTATAGTGCTGTGTATCCCAATTTCGAGCCACTGATACGGCTTTCGACTCGGACACAGACACGTCTTGGACTCGATACAGGGTGTCGACCCTCTAACCTTAGACCCCACCTAACCTTGGACACGAGCACAAGACATGTCGTGCCTCGTGTCGTGTCCATGAACTTGTGGACTCGCCGTACGAGACAGTCAGTCTGTGCGTGTGTTTTTGGTGTTTTCGATGGTTTAGACACTTTGTCCTATTGTATGGACACGAGACACTGTGGGACACACATTCATGTGCATGATACGATACCAACCATTAATTTGATGTTTTATTGGTTTTGTGATTCCAATTTAGGGTTTGTTCATGTTCTCTGATACATATTCGATTTTCTATAAATTTCAGAGTTTAAATATGAATTAAATTGATAAATAATGTTAATTCAATGATGTATTAACATATATACATGTCTGAGTTATGTTTACATAGCTGGGATTCAATGATATGCATGTTGGTTGTATTTGAGTCTTTTTTGAACTCATTTGATACTTGGATATGTGAATAAGTCTGATACATTGGTATTGAACCTGAAATTGAATGCATGAATTGAGTCTCACTGTCCCTTTCCCTCTGTTTTACAGTCCCCTGTTTATTTCAGTCCTTCTATTTTTCCCCTCTTTAAATATATGTATGTATATAATGTAATGAATGTAAGTATAATGTAATGCAATGCAGGAATGATATGAATATAGTGTATATGTAATGAACTAAAACTGAGATTAACTTTGATATGTTAACTTTGATATAAAACTGAGAACTGATTTGGTTTTGTCATGTTAACAGGAAACCTCATATTAGGATTTGAATATTGGTTTTGGATTTATATAGGATTTGAATATATTGAAAACTGAGAATGGATTGAACCTATTGATATGTACACTTCAAACCCCATACATGTAAACCCTTGCCATGATAAACCCTCACACACACACACACTATTCTTCCCCCTCTCATATGCTTACACACACATCTCTCACTTTCACTCACTCTTTCACTCCCCCTCTTTCACTCTTAACTGTCACACATTCCCTATATATATATATATATATATATATATATATATATATATATATATATGTGTGTGTGTGTGTGTGTGTGTGTGTGTGTGTGTGTGTGTGTGTGTGTGTGTGTGTGTGTGTGCATGTATGTAATGATGTATGCTTGTACAAATATATGATATGTAGTTATGTGTATGTATATATATATATATATATATATATATATATATATATATATATATATATATATATATAAGATATGTAAATATCTATTTGTGAATGTATATATGTATACATATGTTATGTTATATGATAGTTAGTAATTGAATGAGACTTGATTTCGTATAGGTTTAGTGTTGTATTGGTATAGGTAGGCTTACCTATAGGCTTGCCCTATATACACTAGTTAATGTATATATATATGTTGTGATTATATCCTAGAGACTTGTTGACGATAGTTTGACTTCATGTTGACCATAGTTGACCAAGAGTTGACTTTATATATATATATATATATATATATATATATATATATATATATATAATATATATATATATATATATATATATATATATATATATATATATATATATATATATATATATATATATATATATATATAAGATATGTAAATTTCTATTTGTGAATGTATATATGTATACATATGTTATGTTATATGATAGTTAGTAGTTGAATGAGGCTTGATTTCATATAGGTTTAGTGTTGTATTGGTATAGGTAGGCTTACCTATAGGCTTGCCCTATATACACTAGTTAATGTATATATATATGTTGTGATTATATCCTAGAGACTTGTTGACGATAGTTTGACTTCATGTTGACCATAGTTGATCAAGAGTTGACTTTGACCCAGAATGACCTAGAATTGACTAGCCTAGACTAGTTGACTATTGTTGACAAAACCCTAGATAGTATGACCACGGTTGACTATAATTGACCTAGTTTGACTGTATAGTTGACCAAGTATTGACTTTGGCCTAGATTGACCTAGAAATCATGTAGATGCATTGTACACTTCATTTATAACCCCTTTGTATACATCATGACTTGTGTTACTCTAAATAGGAGTCAGATACCTTGATTCGGACAGTATATTCTCACAGACATTCAGATCGCAGGCGAGTACATTCTCTGATCGTTTCATACTTGTAAGGATTTATATTCTTGCTCTAGATTACTCTACTTGATGCTGTCACGATATCATCACGGATTGGTACTATATGGATCTTTTCATGGGATGTTATCCCCCTTAGCGGGCGCATCGGATATTTCATGTCATGTGTTTCATGTACATCAGGTATTCCTTGCTCTTGCGTTATTCATGCATTCTCATGTTCTTTTATGTGCTTTCATGTACGCTCATGTACTTTCATGTGCTCTCATGTACGCCCGTGTTTCCTCGTGTGCTTCATGTGTAACCAAACCATCATATTCGTAGCGTCACTTGACTGGATCTTTGTGTATTGATTGTGGGTAGGGGTGAGTATAAATGGTCATGTGATTTATCCATCATGTTCACTATGTTACTTTTTATGTGTTTATCATGTACAATACAGCCTTCTTGGCTAGTGTCCCTCATGTACACCCATGTTATGTCACGTTCAACCTAGCCAATTACGTGCCATCTCGTACTCTAAATCACTAGTCACTTACAGTTCTTACTTATCATGTATATATTTTCAGTTATCAAATATCTCTCTTGTTTTTATGTACATCTTCTTACAGTGTTTCATGTATCTTACTCTATTGCTTGCTTTATATTTCCCGCCATGATATGAACTGCGTGAGATATATTGTGCTCGTTCTTGTCCTTATTGGACCTGTTAAAAATATTACAGAGGATGAGGAGGAGTTCTACTCTACCTACTACGGAGTAGGCTTAGATGACACTTGCAACCTAGACCCCTAGGAGGTTCAGGCAGCTGCTGAGGATCCTACCATTTCCTAGAGTAGATAGTTAGACTGTTATTTCCCTTCTTCATGTCATTTGTTGTTTATGGTTTCAGAGTTGTATTATATTTGAGATGTTGAGACTTGTGGTTGTTAACTTGGTTTTGTTTTTTCTTGTTTGTACCTCATTTTGAGGATTTCATTATCTATCATATCGTGCTATTTTCCATCTTTAGACTTGTGATTGAGTTGTACCTTCTGTGATTGGCCTCTGTTTGGAGAGTATATCATATTGTGGTTAGTTGAGATCATGACTTAGAACAGCGTTCTATCGTCGACACTGCGGCGTAGGCTGGACGTACCCACTTCTCGTGCCCCTACACTGGGTGCAGGTTGTGACAGCATATTAGTCGTTTTAGTGTAAAACGACTATAAATAGAGGGCATGTGCCTCTTCAAAAGGAGAGAACAGAGAGCATTTTAGAGCCAAATTGCTGTCCTTCTTGCCAGTGAGCCAAGAGTTAGCAATTTTCTTAGGATTTTCGCCCAGATTTGTAAATTAGAGTGTCAACGGAGTGAAGGAGCAATTGTCGCTCGATCTCCATCGTCCTATTTTCCAGAATTCCTTTTGTACTCAGGGATTCTCAGTGCAGGATCTCTCAGGTGTACTCGATTTATAGTGCTTTGTACTAATAAGAAAAGACGGTGATTCTTCTTTTTTTTTGTAGCTTTCTACAAAAATGGTGACTCTGCTGGGGACTACCTTTTCCTCTGACGAGAAGGTAGTGACGCAATCTGATACTGCTAAGGTGGGGAGCACTCAAAAGATACTGATCGTAAAGTTCGATCAGCAAGCGTTCGAAGAAATGCTCTCGATGGATGGCTCTGCTCCCTCAAAATCAGTAAAGCCAAACAAGTCTCACAAGACTTGGCTTCCGAAGGCTCGCGTTGCATATCCAACCAGTGTTGTAGAAGATGTGCAACCGAAGAACTCTATCACGTGGGCGCATAGGCCTTCCACATGGGCGCATGGAGCTTCCCTGTGGGCGCATAGCTCTGCAACAGAGGCTCCTGATGCGAAAAAGGCGTATGTTGTTCAGGGCTCTACTAGCCTGGCAACTCCTCTCCTGAACAACCAACAATAGAGTGTTCAACACTCGAGACTCGGCAAAGGAAAACACTACGATGCCAAGAATCAAAGTGCTCGACACTCTGGGCAAACTCAGCGAAACTTGTAAACGAAGAAGGCAAAATTGGGAAAAACGTCGATGTTTTCCAAAGTACACGACATGTGCCATGCGCCCAAAGGAGTATGTGGGCGCATGATTCTGGTCAGAAGGCTTATGTCTTCCATAAACTTTTTGCACCCATGCAACCAGGCTCTGCTGACCCCTTCTATGTGCCCACAACTAGAAAGGCCAAGCATGTTGCCAGATCTCTTAGGAATCATGCGCCCAAAGGCATGCCCTAGGGCCTATGCGCCTACAGCAAAAAGGCAGACCCTAACGCGTATAGAACGGGGCTGTATTCAAGGTCATCATGGAACTTAGGTGTGGGGGTTTCCCCTGCATACGAACTAAGTCCGGATGTGCCAACTTTCCTTACAAACCAATATGCAAAGCTTGGCAATGCATGTGAAATGGGTTCTAATACGAAGCTCCCTTCTGCCAATTTATGCGACATGATAACTTAGAAACTAAAGCGAAGGAGATCATTACTACTCATGAAGTACCTCTACCGGAGCACTCGTGCACTAGTATTGTCATCAACTGTTGTTGCTCTAAAATAACAAAAGTTCCTCCAAGGTTTGAAACGCCACTATGTGTTTCATCAGTCCGTGTTTCGATGACTGCAATGTTCTGATGATGAAACGCCACTATGTGTTTCATCTAACATGGCTTCATGGGGTCCTCCCTATGGAAGCCCCAATCAAAGAAGGTGGATCACTAATCCAACATTTTCTTCCAGTTCTGCGAACAGAAGAAGAAGAAGTCTGCCAGCAAACAGCCAACGAGCTATTACATCTGAAGGAGTCTATATGGGTACTCAGTCAAGGACAAGATCCCTTATAGACGGCAAGGACTCTCAAGCTGGGGGTGGTGTTCCCTCATAATCTTAAACTGGAGGTAGTACTCCTTCAGAATCTGAAGCAGACGACCTCCACGACGGGGGTAGCCTTCCAGATGACGATGATCTCTTCGAGTCCGACGGTGACTATCTACCTCCCATGCATGAAGATGAAGGCCTCCTCAACTCTGAGACAGATAGTATCAGCACCAACAGTACTGTTCATCATCGCGTGCTATCGGCGTACATGGCGGATGAAGAAAGACCTGAAGCGAGTAATCAAACCAGCAAGCGACTGGAGAACCTTGAAGTGGCGTTTGCCAAGATCACTGATATGCTTACCAGCATCATGGCTGTCTAAACTGCTGGTGTTGCTCCCCCACATCAACTAAACATCTCAGCATACGCTAGTCCGATTCGTAGCAACAACCTTCCTTCACTACAAAGGAAGTACCATTCCGTTGCACGTCCTTCAAATCCCGTAAATACTGGGGGTGGTCCTTCGCCGACAACACTTGACAACCGTACAGCAGCCGTTTCTCAACATCTACTTAATCAGCAGGATGCAAATGATTCTCTTGTTGTCCGTCTTGATGCCATCTCACACAAAGACGAGCTTCAGAAAATGGGGATATCTCAACCTTATCCTCATGAATGGGAGAATGTCACTTGTCCTCGTAACTACAAGCCATTGACGCTAAATTCGTTTGACGGGATGACTTCTCCTTGCCAACACATGACATACTTCAACACACAAATGCTGCACTTACCAAGAGATGATGCGTTCTTGTCAAAGCTATTTATCAGCACCTTGCAGGGAGTAGCTTTTGAATGGTTCTGCAGTCTGCCTGACGGTTGTAGTAACTCCTTCAAAGACTTGGAGTGGCTATTTCTCAATAGATTTTACGAGAGTGGCATGTATGTTAGTATGTGCACCCTCATCGAGACCAAGCAGAGGAAAAATGAGACTGTTATTGCTTTTATCGAACGCTTCAGGCGACTAGCCTTGAAGATGCCCTTCGGTATACTAGACTCGGAGCTTATGGATACTTGTCGGCATAACTTCCTTCCTACAGTGAAGTTCTGTCTGGGTATACATAAGTATGATACCTGGCCCACTTTCATCAGGGCCGCTGATGCTGCTGAAAATGATGTTCCTAATCTGGAACTACTAGGGTTAAAGACACCCAAATATGAAGACGAAGGTAAGAACCCCCAAACTATCCCTATCCGTGGGGGTAAAGGAAAAGAAGTCTTGAAGGTTGACACTTCTAAGGGAGCTCCCAATTCTCAGAGTGCTCCTGACAGACCCAAAGAGACTTTCTCCTTTGACAAGGATGACGTTATTACCATTTTTAACATGTTAATGAAGGGTAATAAACTGGTATTGCCTCCACCATGACGTCCTGAAGAGGCAAACTGACTCAGCGACCCCAAGTACTGTCTCTATCATCAGTACGTACACCATTCTACCAAGGATTACATCGTCTTGAAGAGGAAGATACAATAGCTCATCGACAGCCAAGTTATCAACCTTGAAGCTGAAGATAAGTCGTGTCTTCTAACATGATCTCTCTTCAATTTGGTGACTTTCCTTCCACAGAAGTTCCAGACGGCGTAGTTAGATTCCTAGGGAAATAATGGAAGTCGTCAACCTGCCGCCAGCTCGCGATTCAGCATCAACTTTGGTGCCACTCACGACGGAGCGTGGTAAGATTATGTGGGTCCATCCCGACCTTGTACAAGAAAAAAAAGCAGGGGGTAGTGTCTTCCAAAGCAAAGAGGGGCAAGAAATACAAGACATGCCATATGGTGTCTTCTCCTATTTATGAAGTCCTATCTTGTGAGACACGATCTGGCAAGACTTACCTGCGGACTTATGACCTCGCACAAGAGGACGTAATGCCTTCTCAAGCTTCTAATGCCCCCACAAGTTCAGAAGCTGGTTCGTCTAAGTCCTCAACTGCCAACAAAGCTAAGCATAAGGAGACGTACTTTGACAAATCTCTGAAGTCACCAGCTACCGAAGGCATGGATTGGCCTTACAACTTTGACATACTGGCACAACTGGCTAATACACCTACCAGATTGTCATTGTTCGATCTACTGCGGCTCTCCAAAGAGACGTGTAAAGCTTTAAGTGAGGCATTACTACTGTAGAAGCATGGAAAAGAATAAAGAAAGATCCATGCGGCCAAGGATCCCCATGTGGCTCAAGCGTCTATGCGGCTCAGAGAGGAGCCACGTGGTCCTCAACAGCTCTTCCTTTTGTCTTCTACTGCATTTAATGCCTTGACGGCTGACAGCTTTGACCAATGACAGAAAGATGCAATAATGACTCTGTCATAATGGCAGACTCCTAGGGAAACGAAGAAGATCTCTGACACAATCTGCCAAATCCCAAAGACGTTTATGCGGCCTTGACATATGGACAGTCGCATGCGACTCAGACAGAGGCCACCCATGCGGCTCAGACAGAACTACCCCATGCGGCTCAAGCAGAGGCTACCCTATGCGGCTCACGAGGACTACCTCCATGTGGCTCACGAGGACTATCTTTATGCGGCTTACGAAGAAAGCACCCATCATACGGTCGCCTACGCTCATGCGGCTCAGATTTTCTAAGTGGCTCACGGTTAAGACACGTGGCATGATAATGGGACACGTGGCATCAAATTGACCGAAATTCATCAGCAAATCCTAAAAGAATATTGGGATCAAATCAGATCATTTGCAATCAAGCAAATCAATGAAACGTGGCTGGAAATCCGAGATTGGCATAACAAATCATGGAGATTTATGTCAATCATCATTAATTACCCACAAAGATTTGATACAATCACATTAATTGCCCAGATCCATTATATTCAAGATGAGCGGTCCATATTCATTGATCCTTAGCCGCCGACTTTTGAGAATGGGCAATCATTGCAAAACCCTAATGATGCCCCCACTCTTATAAATACCAAAGTGCCATTCTCTTGCAGGAGAGATACGGAGAGAAAGACATAGACGAGCAGAGAGAGAGAGAGCACACCCCCCTCGGATCCAAAGAGAATAAAGAGAGCATTTCTTCATCAATGCCAAGTACTTCTTCTACAGAGCCAAGGCTGCACCCGATCGTCCAAGGAGTAAGGTAGAGCTGTCGTCGCTTTCCCGAGCCTCTACCGTCACCCCCCAGAATCTAAAATAAATAATTGTACTTAGATTGCTATACCTAGGTTTTCGTCCCTAGGATTTTTTTGTACAAGCGAGTTTGTATTATGAGTCTAAGTTCAGTCCTCCGATAATTGTTCTATTCTTTTACAATTAATGGCAAACACGATGGCGACTCTGCTGGGGACAAACTTCTCCACGGCTGAGGAGTTGGTGATACAATCAGATGCAGCCAAACTTGGCTCCACGTAACAGAAAATGGTCGTCCGCTTCGACCAACAAGCGTTTGTAGAAATGCTCTCTGAGGGAAGCGCTAGCCCGGTCCAGAAGCGAACCCGCACAAGAAAGCTCGCAGCGAGTGGAGGCCAAAATCATTTGCTCCTCCCCAAGCTCTGGACGGAGTACTCTCTGCTGCCCAAGACGGCGAAGGCGACTCTCGTGCGGCCCCACTTCAAGCCATAGAGGACTCTGCTGTCCCCAAGTTCGGCAGAGGAAAGCACTACGATGCTGGACTTGCTGGGGCAAAGAGCGATTCTATGTGCTCCAGGAAGAAACCGAATAAGGGCACTAGCCGCAAAAATGAAGACTCATGCGGCCAACATTGCCAGCCGCATGAATGATGACCATGCGGCTGAGACTGCTAACCAAATAAATAATACTCATGCGGCCAGGATTTCTAGCCGTATGGAGAAGACCTATGCGGCTACGCCTGCCAGCCGCATGAAGATTATTGATGCCAGCCGCATGATGCCTACTCCACGTGGCTCTGTCTTCGACCACCTCTTCTACGGTCCTGATCTCTTGTGCTTCCAAGAAAACATGTCTGACTCTCTCCAGCACCACTTAGACTCTTCCTACTATGTGCCCTCACGTACTAGAGCGAAGAAGTCTAAGACAGCACGAGCTTGGCAAGCTCGGTCCGCTGATCCGACCTCTGACCATCCGAGCGTCCCGTATACTGTTATACGGGCCTCTGATGGAAAGTTGTACAGAACCACTCGAGTCCAGTCCCCGGTGGCAAAAGGACAGAGAGGTTCCCAAAAGTCTCCTAAAATCCAGGGAGCAAACATGGTCGATCCGGACCCATCTGACTTGCATGAGGCCTTCCTCCACAAACGCAAGGAAAGAGAAGGTACCTTGGGGTGCAAAGAGTCCTCTCACGGACGTCACTGCACCCAAGTCATCGTCAACTGCTGTTGCAATAACGCGACGGTACGAAAAGACCGACAGTCCGTCTTTCAAAGACTGCAACAACCGTCTTCAGAAGACGAGGTACTTTCCGTCGTCTCCTGCAACTCTGCTCAGAAAATTCCCATCGATGGGAGAGGGAAGAAGACCAGTGTTCCCAGCCCGAAGATTTCAACCACCATGACTAAGAGACTATCGTCTAAACGGGTGCCCACTACTGGAGTTTTCCAAGGTACCCGTTCAAAGATAAAATCTGCTACAGTGGAAGATTTATCGTCTACACCATTGGAGACTGCTGGGACTGGGGTAGCACTCCTCAGAACATCCACGATAATCCGATGTTCCAAGGAGATGAGCCCAAGGAAACAACTCTCCTATCAGATACAGTAAGGGCCAGCGTCCCCGAGGACGTCCACGACTCCCAAGATGAAGCAAACTCTGAAGCTGGGGGTACTATCCCTTCTGAGTCCGAACCAGAGAAGAATATTCCTACATATCCCGGTGACTTCTCGCTATAAGGGTATGATTCGGAGGGCACGTCCTCCACCGTTCCTTCCATCTCTCCTCATGTAAAGACGGTGTTCATGACGGACAGCAACCAAGGTGGTTCCAGCGATCGCCAACGCATCGACACTCTGGAGGCCATACTGCATGCCTTGGTCAAGTCTGTAGACGAGATTAAAGCGGCCCTTCCAACTCTCCAAGGAGGGACACCTGGCCAGACAAGCGCGGGTCCCGCGGTCAATACGGACTCGAACTCAGTGGCACCGAACCCGGGCAATAATTCTCCTGAAGTGACGGCCCCCACCGCTGTGGATGAGGCCAGGGAAGCAAGAAAAGAGGTCCAGGAGCTCCGAGCCATGTTTCATGCTCGAGAAACCTCTCAAGACCTCAGAATACGGCAACCAAACCCTGCTTCATGGAGGGATGTCCCCTTCCCACCAAGATATAAGTCGTTCAATATCAATCCTTATGATGGCAAGACCTTCGCAAATCGGTACATCACTTACTTCGAGGTCACCACCGACCATTTGCCCCATGACGATGCCATCCTTACACGATTATTCATCGGGGCATTGGAAGGAGTCATCTTCGACTGGTATCGCAACCTGCCGGACAACTGCATCCACTCCTTCGCCAGCTTCAAACGCATGTTCTTGGAGAAATTCTACGAAGTAGGACAGGACGTCACAATGTCCACCCTCATGGACGTCGTTCAAGGGGAGAAAGAACTGACAAGGAACTATATTGAGCGGTTTCGCCAAACCGCAATGAAGCTGCCGTCTGGTAACCCAGATTCCTCTTTAATTGAAATTTGCCAAAAGAGACTGCTTCCAACAATCAGCCTCTGGATGGGCGAAAGTCAATTCAAGGAGTGGAAGACGTTTATCATCAGTGCCACAAGCCCCGAAGAACGATTGAAGAAGGCTCGCCAACTGGGATTACACATCTCAGAGGGAGAAGACAAGGGCAGGCATCCCAACACCAACAATAGGGGTAGCTCCGCCAATAATCGAGACAACAAGGGCAAGCAAGCTATGGTGGCCGACACAGCACAGAAACCTGAGTCAAAACCGGCAGACAAGCAATGGCCACAAATGACCTACTCCTTCGAAGACGGCCACGTCAAGCCCATATTAGACATGCTCATACAAGGAGACAGAATTCAGCTCCCTCCACCAAGACGGGAACCTCGGCCGGCAGAAATAGAGAACCCAAAGTACTGCCATTACCACCGCTACGTCCACCATGCTACATACGACTGCTACCAACTAAAACGGTACATCCAAAATCTTATTGATTCGAACGCTCTGGCCATCGATTTCGAAGAGGTAACTGTGGCAGCCATTATGGTGTCAGTACAATTTTGCAGCTTCCCTTCAACCGAAACTCAAGACGGTGTAGTCCCCATCCCTCTGGCGACAATGGAGATTGCTAATCTTCCACCTCTTCGAGATCAGGCTGCTGGTCTAGTGTCCCTCACCACATCATGAGGAGAGGTCATGTGGGCCCATCCAGATTTTGTATCTGAAGTGACTCAGTCCACACCATCTTCCATTCGCAAGAAGAAGAGTGGAAAAGTCAGATCCTGCCGCACGATCTCGGCAGATATCGTAGAATTCACAGCCATAGTCACTCGGTCTGGGACACAATCCCAACTTGTGGCTGATAACTCGGCTGAAGATCATCAGCCCGCTACAACTGACGCTCCGGGACCTTCTCAGCCTCCGATGACCGACAAGCCTAGGCCGAAGGAGACTCGCTTTGACAAATCCCTCCAAAAAGAGGCACCGCAGGGGCTGGAGAGGCCCTACAACTTCGACATCTTGGCACAATTGGCCAACACACCGGCCAAGTTGTCATTATACGAGCTTCTGAGACTCTTAAAGGATATTCGCGCGGCTTTGAGCGATGCACTCCAAAATGCCGACACGTACCTGGCTCAGGTCAACCTCACGGGAGAGAACCCGCCTGCAGATCTCCAAGACAGTGCCTGCACGGGAGCGATGCCCAACATTGTCTTCACTTCGCAGGATATGCTCATCAAAACCAACCTGCACGATCGCCCGTTATATTACACTGGATACATCGGCGACGTAAAGGTGGATCGGATGCACATTGATCCTGGCTCTTCCATAAGCATTATCCCGAAGGGTCTGTTACATCATCTCCGTATCCCTATGCATCGCCTGACGCCAACAAGTACCGCCATCAGCGGTTTCAATTCGGATAGGAGCTACCCAATTGGGAAGATTCGTCTGAAGTGCCAAATTGGCGATCTCCAGTCGAAAGTCACCAGTTACGTCATAGATGTAGACACTTCTTACAACATCCTCCTGGGGCGCACTTGGATACACGATTATATGATCGTGCCTTCCACGCTGCACCAATGCTTCAAGTATGTCGACAAACACGACTTCGTAAGGACAGAATTTGCCGACATCGATCCCTTCAAAGGGGTCGAATCCTACTACTCAGACTCCTGCCTGTACAAAAAGTCGAAGAGGCACCTTGGTGAAGGAGATGAGCAAGCTCGTACCGAGACAGCCACAGGATCAGAAAAACCTCTGACGATCCACCTCCAAGCTCGCAAACCTGGCAAGTCCGCACCCCTTACAGCCACTCTGCGTAAGGACGCAATGTAGCACCCAGTTTCCCAAATAAGGATAATTTTGAAATTTTATATTTATAATTATTTTAATAATGATATTTAATTCATGATATGATTTTTAGTGATTTTAAATCATTTTAAAATTATTTAAATTAATGACTTGTGGTTTTGACGTTTTGCTAGTGAAACCCTAGAGACTGTTTGACCTAGAGCCTAACCATGTGATTATGATATTTTAATGTCATTTTTGGCCTAAGGATATTTTTTTCATTTGACCTCTTTGAATTATCTTGATATTTTTTTATTATTTATGATATTGTTTTGGGGTTATTTGAGTCGGGTTCGAATTTCAACTCAATCCGACTTGAAACGGGGACCCGGGGGTAGTTTGACTCTAGTGGGACCCACACACTAGTTAGGCATGGCCCACATGATATTAATTTTAGTCCACATGATAGAAATATTTTAGTTAGAGATTAGACTAATTATTATGGATAAGGTTAGTGTGATTAGAGACTTTAGAATGACTAATTTAGCCCCAACCAATTAGCCCTTTCCTAATACTCATAGAATAGGTTAGTGGGGGCATTTTGGACCTTACCATAATAGGACAAATAGCCCCATATGGCCAGCCACTTTGGGAGAGGATAGGCTCAAGTTCATTTCATTATTCTCATCCACACTCTCTCTCTTGTTCTTTCCCAAATTCCTAGAGAGCAATCCCTAGCAATTTTTCCACCAAATCTTTCTATTTCGCCACCAAATCTTCTTCTTTCCCTCTCCATTCTAGCCAAGGAGGAAGCTACCCAAGTTTGGGAGGATTCGGAGCTCGTTCGTGTCCTTTTGGAATCTCTACGTGTCGGTGTCGCTCCGGGAAGGTTTTTCTTCGATTCGATCTACCGGGAGGTATAAATCCCTTCTCCTTTTTATTTCCTCATGCATATAGGTCTATTTTGAACCCATAGGAATGACCCCTATGGTTGTATCTCCATTTGTGTCCATTTTGTGTCCATTTTGTGTCCATTTGGCGGTCATAGGAGTGTTCTTTGTGTTGTGGTTGTGTCCATGTAGAAAAATCCCAAATTTGGACACACTATGTGTTGTTGTTATGTATGAATGAATTATTACATGTTTAATCTCATATTTTTGTATTGGAGATGTGTTCTATAGTGTCTCATATATATATATATTAGTGTAGAGAGTGAGTTCTTGAAATATTATGTTACATACTTGTGTTCTTTTGTCTCAAACTACCCAAATCCGTCATGATTTTTATCTACGTTTTTAATTTCAGCCCTAACTTAGAAATGTCATAACTTCTAGCTCAAATCTTGGTTTAATCTCTCATTTTTTTAAAAGAAGCGTATTTAAGTTAGCTTTCCAAAAACATGTATTAATAGGCCTAATTCTTTCTATAACTTTCTAGAAAATTATTTGAGTGTCAGCTGTACGAAGAACAAACGCGTTCTCGGTGTTTTCGCGATTTCGGGAGCTTCCGGAAACGAAAACGCGATCCGTTTGAAGTTTCGGAAAGCTAACACATAGATCTATAACATACTTTAATCTTAGATTTTAATTCATGCTGAGATGGTACAGTATTGATTATTAGTAGGAGTTACTATTCGGCATATGCATTTTGTGCACCCTTATGTGTAATATAATGTTCTATTTGATTTTAACTCATGTTAATGTATATATATTATATAATTAAATAGAGAATGCAAGTATGAGTAAATATTTAAATAAATGATGTATGAGGTGTAAGTATCCTATCTAATGTAAGCATGTATAAGTATGGCTTGTAATGAATATGTAGGTTCCATAGTATGTAATGTATGGTGCATATAGTGGTGCAAGAGAATAAATGAATGATGAATGAATGCAAGCATGAATGTAATGTAATAATAGATGTAATGTATGCAATATACAAGTTAATAAGATGTAATGTTCTATGTTAACATAAATCCTATATTACCTCATGTACCTCCTTACACTATGTTGACACTATCACACTTGACACATTGTTCACTTACACTTTGACACTCTTTGATATGTATACACTATGTATGCCCATTTAACCCTCACTTGCCCCTTTGCCATATTCACATACACACACATAGCCTCTTAAATAAGTATTTATGAATATAGTTAACTTAGCTATGTATGTATATTATATATATGTTAGCATATTATGTTGTAATATATAAGTTTATATAACCATTTGAAATGCCATGATTATAGACCTAATGTTGAATACCAATATATGTATGTGTATATATGTGTAGACATATATAGCTTAAAGTAATAGATTACCTAGTGTATATCCAATGTGAATTCTTGCCTATTTGAGTATTGAATAATTGCATGCTATATAGAGTTGGGTGTATGTTAGCTTGTATAGCCTTGTATTGATGTGTGCTTGCTAGGATAGTCTTAGTTAGGCCTAGTAAGACTTGCTGGGTTAGGATATGACCTAGTTTGACTAGTGCAGTTGACCAGAGTTGACCAAGGGTTGACTTTGGCCTAGTTTGACCTAAATTTATGTAGAATGCATTGTAGTGCTTTATATTACCCTTCTGGATATGTTGTGACTTGTGCTGTTCTAATTAGGAGCCAGACACCTCTCCTCGGACAGTATCTTTATCTTGGACATTCAGATATCAGGCGAGTACATTCTCTAATCATTTTATATCCTGCTTAGAATTATTTCCTGCATTAGATTACTTTACTTGTACTGTCACGTTGGTCACACGGATTGGTACTATATGGATCCCTTCTTGAGATGTTATCCTTAGGGAGCATCGGGTACTCTATGTTCTGTGTATTTCACTTACATAGCGTATCACTATGCTTCGTTGATTCTTCGATCACTTGTGACATATACTCTTATGATCACAGAGTCTTCCTGGAATCCTTATTCCATTTATGGGTCTACTATGTACCACCCTTCGGGGGCTTACCACCCTTCGGGGGCTTACCACCCTCCGGGGGCTTATCACCCTTCGGGGGCCTACATAGTATCATAACATAACCTGGTTGGATCCTTGTGTATTGATTGGGGGTACGAGGGAGTAGAAGTGGACATGTGAATAATACACCAGTAGTGTAGCATTAGAATCATTCCATAGTGTACCATCAGAATCATCATATGCCATTTACATGTCCATGTTGTACTCTGACTCACTAGCCACATGTTAGTTCTCTATTTATAGTAGATATTTCTATTACAGTTCTCTCTCTGTTTACATACTACACTTCTTTCAGTACTTGTATCTTACTTTACTGCATGATTATATTTTCTAACCTGCTATGAACTGTTGAGATATAATGTGCTCGCTCCTGTCCTGAATGGACCTGTTGATAAATT
Source organism: Iris pallida (assembly GCA_029216955.1). Classification (NCBI taxonomy): domain Eukaryota; kingdom Viridiplantae; phylum Streptophyta; class Magnoliopsida; order Asparagales; family Iridaceae; genus Iris; species Iris pallida. Next base: position 10,234,269 of record JANAVB010016195.1, read on the forward strand.
TTACAGATAGCCTGGAGGTTGCCTTCTAGCCTAGAGGAGACAGTAGAGGTTGCATAGATAGCTAGGGTTTTTGCTTATAGTTTATTTTCAGTCATCTTGAGTTGTATTTATGGATTACTGTATTTGGGTTTTGAGATGTATTATGAGTTTGTATCTTAGACACTTAGACTTCTATCTGTTGTATCTCTTTTCGATTTTATGTTTTATCTATCTTCCTTTATGCTCTACCTTAGATGTGATTGAGTTTACATTCTGCTATGTCACCCCCATTCGGGGAGTATAAAATGTTTAATCTTATACTGTTAGATGCATTGAGACCTAGGACAGCTTTCTACCGCCGACACTGCGGCGTAGGCTGGGCGTTGTTACGTTCTCGTGCCCTAACTCTAGGGTGCGGGTCGTGACACGTTTTTAGTGGTGGCCCATGCAGATCGAGTTTGTGTAGTGGTATTCGAACTAGAGTACCACTACAGCATGCAGTAGGATTAGGATATATTTTTGAAGATACTCAATCACAATTAGGATCCCTTGAAAGATTCCTGGGACGACCCTTGAGAATCTTGTTTAACTCCGATTTGAAAACTCTTTTCTTTTTCCTTGATTTGATTTATCTTTACTTTCTGCTATTGAATTTGATTTTGATGGATTATTATTGAATTTGAGTTTGTATTTATTGATTTTGATGAAGATTGTTGAAATTTGAATCTTGATGTTAGCTATAGCATCCGAGTTTGTAGTTATATGATTTGAAGGATTTTGTTCATTTCTGAATTTTGATGTTCGTTGATAAATTTGATTTTTTTTTTGGTATTCATTGTTGATTTAATTTAATTTTTGGCAAGATGAAATTATATGGGCTAGGTCATCTAAGTTATGGAAATCTTGTCTTCTATAGTCACATTAGCCAGCATGGTGAGGACATATAGTCTGATTTTGGATATATTTCTCGGGTGTGGAAATTTAAGATTTTCGCAGCCAAGCTAGCGGCATCACGAAAATGTTAAATACCATGATTCTAGAGGTATGTACATAAGTCAAGGACTCTGTGATTATCGTAGCCTTGCTCACTAGTATGACGAGGATTTAGAGTACCATGATTTTGGATAGACGCATATGATTATCAGATTGTACCTTAAATATTTTCGAACATATTTTTGCTACTTTTGTTTCAGTCATTCAAAAAAAGAGAGAAGGAATTATTGTTGTTTTGTTTTGTTTTGTTTCTCATTGTTTACTTAGGATGTAGCTTTAGCTATTTTTATAAACCTTGTGTAACTCCTTACAAAAATTTATTTCTTCTTAATACAATAAACCAATGATTTTGCTAGCCCTTATTTTGGATTTGGTATTATAATTCTTGTTTCAAAAAAAATGGGTCCCTCTTTTAAATAGATAAGCAGAACAGATTCTATTATCATTCTTTTCCTGCCAATATTTTTACTTCCATCATTCCTTGTCTTATATACCTGTCCTGATTATATCAATTCCCTGTCTCGTATATAATTCTGTCAGCTATACCTTGACAACTCTTGAATCTTCATATCATTTTGCCTGAGAAATGTTAAGGAAGTGACGTAAATTATGTAGCTCAGAGAAGACGTAACTAGTTATTTTATGATGATCTAAAGGAAATCAAATGTGGAGTATTCCATATGGAAACTTGAGATAGAAAGTGGTAAAGGTCTCGAATAGAATAAAGAGATGTATACTGTCAATCTGGAAACAATTACATTTAGAGAAATTTTGGGGTTATGAGATAGTTTATAGGTGTATTCAAAACTAATGAGGATATCAGAGGTCAACCTAGTTTTGAGAACTTAGAAAATCTTGGTTATTGATTCTGGGGAAAACTTTTACTCTGAGGCTATGTAGAAGGTTAGTAATGGAAAAGAGAAGTTAATTGTGTTTAATAAGGATATTAAACAAGATGTTGCGAGGAAATGACTAGGGATAGAGAGAGCACAAAGTTATGGAAGTTTAGAGATTGTTGTGAAATATTTTTAGGAGAATAATATTCAAGGGTGTATGTCAAAGAAAATACGGAAGTTGATTTTATGATGAAAGATAAGTTTTGTAAGGCCTAGAGATTTAAATTAAATAATACGAGAAGAACAATTTGAACAAGTTCAAGGAATTCGTAAACGGGATTTAGAGGTTTTGGGTCAAATTTAAGACAAGGTGAAAGAACTTGGAAATTTAAATAAATGGTTAATGTTGATTCCTAAATGTGAGGGTTGTGCTTCAAGAGTGATGTTTGGAAAATGGGAATTGCCTACGGTAGTCATGGTAAGGGTTTAAGTAAAGGTTAAATTTTCATATGGAGACTGGTGAGGTAAAGATATGATTGGCAAGTAATGACCAGATGAACTTAAGAGTATCAGAAGAAGATGACTAACTCGATCTTCATTATTTTTGTGCATTAATTACCACCTCTTGAACTCCCACTTTCTAATTGAGATCCTTGACGTTCCTTATCGTGACTTTGATATTCGAAATGTAATACTAGCTGTTACCCTCCAACAAATCTTATATGCAAGACCTAGACGTGCTCACCTTCGTGTAGGTATATCATGTCCCACTAAAACCCGTCTTCTTGTACTCTATTTCTTGATATGGTTTTCTGGTCAACTGGCTAAACTATAACCTCTACCATTATACTAAATTTCTTCTGATTTCAATTAGAAATCCAGCTTTGACTCAATTCTTTCGACCCGACATGTGATGGTGTTCTGCTTGTTTCCTTAGATGCTTAACCTTGTACCTTATCTGATTACTTGACCCGTTGGTTAAGAAACTTGGACTATGTAATTCCTTTCATCATTACCACCCTTATATCTTGTGCTGCTAAATTAGCCTTAGTTTTGCAAGCTTATCTATTTTCGAGCTTGGTCATGACATATTTTATTGGGTGGCCATCCACTAAGATATTGTCTAATCAGAACCGGTACATAATGGTCTGATCAACCTATTACACTTTGGTTCACTTTTTCATGTACCAATCTACGAGAATAGAGACATAGTTAAACTTGACCCTAGAGTCTCATTCGCGACAGCCTTGACAATTCTCCTTGAAATCTTTTCATCGCCTATGAACCTCGTATTCGTACTCAGTCGAATTAAATTTAATCATAACCTGAACCTCCATCATTGGATGCTCGTGCTCATACTTTGATTTCATTGATTTCCCTTCTTGCCCAAATCTCATTTTATCCCGAAATTGATCAACTTAGATCGTGTTAAGATAAAAATCTATTTGTGATTTGTTGTGCCTAAATTTTTAATTTTTGTCATTTTATGGAATAGTAACCTTTTAATAATTTCTTAGTTGCTTGTTAATGACCAATTTTTATATAGGATGGTAGACAGCCCTACAACCTTGATGATTGTTGTTCCCTTACCTTCCCAATTAGGACACCCTAGATTGTTTGTGTGTTGATACCATAGTACTGTTTTGACCTAGAATGACCAGTGCACCTAGGTGAGACTTCCAACTGCTACGGTATGCCCTGACCTTGTATACTATTCTTTCAAATTGCATGATTTAGATAAAAAAAAAATTTAGACCTTGATTGTTGGGAAATAGGGACGTCATCCCATTAGTATCAGTTGTAGATATATATAGGTTAGTCCTTGATGTGGGGATGTGTGTCTATAAACATGTAGCTTAGGAGATTTATGAGAGATTATAGTATCAGCCTTGATAGGATGTACTAGTCTTTTGGTGAGTATAAATGTGTTATGAGAGATAGGGGCCTATATGTCTTAGTAATTCATCGTTCCTATGGTAATAGAATGTATTAATAGATGGTTAATAGGAAGATAATAGTTTGAGCATACCTATAACCTATGATCAGTTCCTTTTCATCCCTAGTTAAGACCACTTTAAAATAGGTCCAGTCCCTTGGATATAGGTTCCAGTCCATATTTTATTGAAGTTCAATTACCGCCGTACAGCAGAGCAGTATTGGAGGTATTCCTAGATTGACACTATTTAGATGTCCGTTTATTATGCCAGTGTTAGGAAGTGTTACCTTAGATATTGGGTAGGTTAGAGGCTCTAGAAGGAGTACTATCGATCTTAAATTTCGAGGACAAAATTTTGCTGAGGTGGGTAGAGTTGTAGCACCCAGTTTCCCAAATGAGGATAATTTTGAAATTTTGTGTTTATAATTATTTTAATAATGATATTTAATTCATGATATGATTTTTAGTGATTTTAAATTATTTTAAAATTATTTAAATCAATGACTTGTGGTTTTGACGTTTTGCTAGTGAAACCCTAGAGACTGTTTGACCTAGAGCCTAACCATATGATTATAATATTTTAATGTCATTTTTGGCCTAAGAATATTTTTGTATTTGACCTCTTTGAATTATTTTGATATTATTTTATTATTTATGATATTATTTTGGGGTTATTTGAGTCGGGTTCGAATTTTAACTCAATCCGACTTGAAACGGGGACCCGGGGGTAGTTTGACTCTAGTGGGACCCACACACTAGTTAGGCATGGCCCATATGATATTAATTTTAGTCCACATGATAGAAATATTTTAGTTATAGGTTAGACTAATTATTATGGATAAGGTTAGTGTGATTAGAGACTTTAGAATGACTAATTTAGCCCCAACCAATTAGCCCTTTCCTAATACTCATAGAATAGGTTAGTGGGGGCATTTTAGACCTTACCATAATAGGACAAATAGCCCCATATGGCCAGCCACTTTGGGAGAGGATAGGCTCAAGTTCATTTCATTATTCTTATCCACACTCTCTCTCTCTTGTTCTTCTCTAAATTCCTAGAGAGCAATCCCTAGCAATTTCTCCACCAAATCCTTCCATTTCACCACCAAATCTTCTTCTTTCCCTCTCCATTCTAGCCAAGGAGGAAGCTACCCAAGTTTGGAAGAATTCGGAGCTCGTTCGTGTCCTTTTGGAATCTCTACGTGTCGGTGTCACTCCGGGAAGGTTTTTCTTCGATTCGATCTACCGGGAGGTATAAATCCCTTCTCCTTTTCATTTCTTCATGCATATAGGTCTATTTTGAACCCATAGGAATGGCTTCCATGGTTGTATCTCCATTTGTGTCCATTTTGTGTCTATTTAGAGGTCATAGGAGTGTCCTTTGTGTTGTGGTTGTGTCCATGTGGGAAAATCCCAAATTTGGACACACTATGTGTTGTTGTTATGTATGAATAAATTATTACATGTTTAATCTCATATTTTTGTATTGGAGATATGTTCTATAGTGTCTCATATATATATTAGTGTAGAGAGTGAGTTCTTGATATATTATGTTATATACTTGTGTTCTTTTGTCTCAAACTACCCAAATCCGTCATGATTTTTATCCACGTTTTTAATTTTAGCCCTAACTTAGAAATATCATAACTTCTAGCTCAAAGCTCGGTTTAATCTCCCGTTTTTTTTAAAAGAAGCGTATTGAAGTTAGCTTTCCAAAAACATATATTAATAGGCCTAATTCTTTCTATAACTTTCTGGAGAATTATTTGAGTGTCAGCTATACGAAGGACAAATGCGTTCTCGGTGTTTTCGCGATTTCGGGAGCTTCCAGAAACGAAAATGCGATCCGTTTGAAGTTTCGGAAAGCTAACACATAGATCTATAATATACTATAATCCTATATTTTAATTCATGCTGAGATGGTATAGTATTGATTATTAGTAGGAGTCACTATTCGGCATATACATTTTGTGCACCCTTGTGTGTAATATAATGTTCTATTTGATTTTAACCCATGTTAATGTATATACATTATGTAATTAAATAGAGAATGCAAGCATGAGTAAATGATTAAATAAATGATGTATGAGGTATAAGTATCCTATCTAATGTAAGCATGTATAAGTATGGCTTGTAATGAATATGTAGGTTCCATAGTATGTAATGTATGGTGCATATAGTGGTGCAAGAGAATAAATGAATGATAAATGAATGCAAGCATGAATGTAATATAATAATAGATGTAATGTATGCAATATACAAGTTAATAAGATGTAATGTTCTATGTTAACAAAAATCCTATATTACCTCATGTACCCCCTTACACTATGTTGACACTATCACACTTGACACATTGTTCACTTACACTTTGACACTCTTTGATATGTATACACTATGTATGCCCATTTAACCTTCACTTGCCCCTTTGCCATGTTCACATACACACATAGCATCTTAAATAAGTATTTATGAATATAGTTAACTTAGCTATGTATGTATATTATATATATGTTAGCATATTGTGTTGTAATATATAAGTTTATACAACCATTTGAAATACCATGATTATAGACCTAATATTGAATACCAATATATGCATGTGTATATATGTGTAGACATATATAGCTTAAAGTTATAGATTACCTAGTGTATATCCAATGTGAATTCTTGCCTATTTGAGTATTGAATAATTGCATGCTATATAGAGTTGGGTGTATGTTGGCTTGTATAGCCTTGTATTGATGTGTGCTTGCTAGGATAGTCTTGGTTAGGCCTAGTAAGACTTGCTAGGTTAGGACATGACCTAGTTTAACCTAGTTTGACCTAGTTTGACTAGTACAGTTGACCAGGGTTGACCAAGGGTTGACTTTGGCCTAGTTTGACCTAGATTCATGTAGAATGCATTGTAGTGCTTTATATTACCTTTCTGGACATGTTGTGACTTGTGCTGTTCTAATTAGGAGCCAGACACCTCTCCTCGGACAGTATCTTTACCTTGGACATTCAGATATCAGGCGAGTACATTCTCTGATCATTTCATATCCTTCTTAGAATTATTTCCTGCAGTAGATTACTTTACTTGTACTGTCACGTTGGTCACACGGATTGGTACTATATGGATCCCTTCTTGAGATATTATCCTTAGGGAGCATCGGGTACTCTATGTTCTGTGCGTTTCACTTACATAGCGTATCACTATGCTTCGTTGATTCTTCGATCACTTGTGACATATACTCTTATGATCACAGAGTCTTCCTCGAATCCTTATCCCATTTATGGGTCTACTATGTACCACCCTTCGGGGGCTTACCACCCTTCGGGGGCTTATCACCCTTCGGGGGCCTACATAGTATCATAACATAACCTGGTTGGATCCTTGTGTATTGATTGGGGGTACGGGGGAGTAGAAGTGGACATGTGAATAATACACCAGTAGTGTAGCATCAGAATCATTCCATAGTGTAGCATCAGAATCATCCTATGCCATTTACATGTCCATGTTGTACTCTGACTCACTAGCCACATGTTAGTTCTCTATTTATAGTAGATATTTCTATTACAGTTCTCTCTCTGTTTACATACTGCACTTCTTTCAGTACTTGTATCTTACTTTACTGCATGATTATATTTTCTAACCTGCTATGAACTGTTGAGATGTAATGTGCTCGCTCCTGTCCTGAATGGACCTGTTGATAAATTTTACAGATAGCCTGGAGGTTGCCTGCTAGCCTAAAGGAGACAGTAGAGGTTGCATAGATAGCTAGGGTTTTTGCTTATAGTTTATTTTCAGTCATCTTGAGTTGTATTTATGGATTACTGTATTTGGGTTTTGAGATGTATTCTGAGTTTGTATCTTAGACACTTAGACTTATATCTGTTGTATCTCTTTTCGATTTTATGTTTTATCTATCTTCCTTTATGCTCTACCTTAGATGTGATTGAGTTTACATTCTGCTATGTCACCCCCATTCGGGGAGTATAAAATGTTTAGTCTTATACTGTTAGATGCATTGAGATCTAGGACAACGTTCTACCGCCGACACTGCGGCGTAGGCTGGGTGTTGTTACGTTCTCGTGCCCTAACTCTAGGGTGCGGGTCGTGACACGCAATCAGCCTCTCGGCACAAGAAGAGCAAATAATAATCCGGCTGCCAAGGTCTGGCCAAGTGCCAAGGCCCACAACGGAGCCACTAACAATCAGACTGTCGAGAGTCAGCCAACCACAAACGGAGAAGCTCAATCCCTTCGACAAACCAATGATGATACGCCTTCCCAAGAAGAATCGTCATCCCGATGCAAGGTCTGGGGCTTCTAGCGAAGCAACAACTCCCCGTCCAACATCAGGTGCCAAACTGGGGGTCGCTAGTTTGCCAACAACCCCACGCTCGGCTCCACCAGCTGAACCCCTGACGATCAAGCTGCCCAGGTCGTCCTCTCAGTCTTCATTTACGCAGGGGGTAGCCGAGGAAGAACCGGAGCTAGCCAAGTATGTGGCTGCCCACACTGATGTTCCCTCCGCAGATGATGTAATCCCGCTAGAAAAGATACCTTACTTCATCAATAAAGGGCTATCTTTGAACTACCTCGAGCTTAATAAGCTTTGTACAATGTATGCTATGGAACGCGGTATAGGCACTCACCTACACACACAAGTGACGAATGTTTACACTGCAAACCAGCTTACCCCTGTGGAAGACGCTTACCGCATAATCGAGGGAGGGGACCATCTAATCATCTTCGGCCGGAAGGACGACCCGCAGCCCTTCACCATAGAGGAGGTCGATCTTGAATCAGATGCCGGGAGACTGCCTCTTTACCTGTATAGACCCCCAATCCAAATATCTCATGCAAAAACAGGGGTATGATCTGGAAAATACTCCAGGTTTGAACTACGGTACTTGTCGACGATTACCTTTAAAGCCGCCAGTCCCGGCTGGGAAACCGTGAGACTACTACAACAAAACCAGATGTGGATTTGGGAATGTTACGCCCATAACGACCCCTGAAAGTTTGGATGAGGAATGCGACTGGCATTCACATTCAACCGGGTCACCAACTTCTGATTCGAACACCAGCATCGGAGACGTATTCAGATAAGTCTTGTCAATCAACATGGCATTCGTCGACGCTTATGAAAAAGATAAAGACATTCCTAAAATCCTCGAGTTAGAGCCGTGGGCCCAACAGTTGGATGCACAATAGGAAAAACGGTTCGAACAGAGAGAACCTCCTACTGAAGATAAGGTTATATAGGTCGACCTCGGCGACGAATCTTCTCCCAAACCAATCTTCGTCAGTAAAAGCCTAACAGACGAAGAGCGAGAATCGCTGCTGAAACTTGTCAGAATATATTGATGTGTTCGCCTGGAGCTATGAAGACATGCCAGGACTAAACCCCGAGGTTACCCTTCACAAGCTCAACATTCGGCCAGATGCAAAGCCGGTCAAACAACAATAGCGACGCTTTTGCCCGGGCATCATGGATGCGATCGAAGCCGAAGTCAACAAACTGATAGCAAGCGGCTTCATTCGTGAGGAACAACATCCGGATTGGGTCGCCAACATAGTACCGGTCCTCAAGAAGAATGGGAAGATTCGAATCTGTATCGACTTCCGCAATCTAAACGAAGCATGTCCTAAAGATGAATTCCCCCTCCCTATCACAGACATCATGATCGACAACACGTGCGGCTTCGAACGCATGTCATTCATGGATGGTTTCTCGGGGTACAACCAAATCAAGATGTCTCCTTACGACGAAAAGCATACATCATTCCGAACACCGATTGACATATACTGCTACACAGTCATGCCTTTCGGTTTAAAGAATGTTGGCGCCACATATCAAAGAGCTATGAGTATCATCTTCAGGGATCACTTGTGCAAGACCGTGGAATGCTATGTTGATGACATCGCCGTCAAGAGTCGCCATAAGGGAGACCATCTCCAGGATCTGAGGACGATATTCGACCTGATGTGAGCACACAACCTGAAGATGAATTCCACAAAATCCTTCTTAGGCGTATCCAGCAGAAAGTTCTTGGGTTTTATCGTCACCGCCCAGGGTATCCACGTAGACCCTGAGAAGACAAAGGCAATCATGGAGATGGGTCCCCCCAAAAATCTCCGAGAACTTTGAGACCTCTAAGGGAGGCTAGCTTACATCAGGAGGTTCATTTCTAACCTCTCCGGGCGATGTCGACCATTCACCCATCTCATGAAGAAAGGCGTCTCGTTCGTATGGGATGAAGAATGCCAACGTGCCTTCGACAGCATCAAAGAATATTTGTCAAACCCTCCAGTCCTGGTGGCCCCGGTGGCTGGAAAACCATTCCTGCTCTATGTACGCGCAATAGAGCATTCCCTTGGCGCCCTGCTAGCACAAAACAACGATGCAGGCCATGAACAAGCTATATATTACCTCAGCCGAATGATGATTGGGCCAGAGCACCGATACACCACCGTGGAGAAGGAATGCCTCGCCCTGGTGTTCGTCATTCAGAAGACCCGGCACTATGTCACAGGACAAACCATACATGTGATCTCATGAGTCAACCCTCTCAGGGTCCTCATGACTAAACCAGGGGCACTCAGCTTCCGCCTCGCTACATGGGCAATATTGCTATCCCCCTATCATATGATCTTCGTCCCGTAAAAGGCTGTTAAAGGTCAAGCTCTGGCAGACTTTTTAGCAGCCCACCCAGGCTCGGAGTCGTCCAAAATATATGAAAAAATCCCAGATGAGGTCACCGACTCGCATGCAACCTCTCACGATGATATATGGCGAATGTTCTTCGACGGCGCCTCAAGGACCGGACCTAAAGGCAACATCATCATCGGAGTCGGGGTGGTGCTGGTATCTCCTTCCAGATTGGTGATCAACCGTGCTTACTCTCTCACAGACCCTGCTCTAACAATGTGGCCGAGTACAACGCTTTGGTCATTCGCCTCCAACTTACAAGAGAGCTGGGGATAGAATATCTTGAAGCATACGGCGATTCTCAGTTAATCGTCAATCAGATCCGGGGCTCATACGAAGTCCGCCATGAAGATATGATACCCTATCACCAAATAGCAATCAACATCATCTCGTCGTTCGAGGGGTTCTTCATCGAACACGTTCCCAGACTCCAAAACATCGAAGCTGATGCCTTAGCAGGCCTTGCCGCTTCCCTAGCAGTGCCAAATCATACTCATCAATCGGTAGATGTTATAGGTCATGAACTGGTCTGTCCCAAGAACAATGTTCAATTCGTGGCGAGTTATTCCGCTCAAACGATCGACGAAGTCCCGGACTGGAGACAACCATTCATTGACTTCGTAGTCTACGACATCCTGCCCGAGAACCCAAAAGAGGCCACCTCTATCAGAAGGCGTTCTCTCAGATTCTTCTACGATATAGAGACGAAAATGTTGTATCGTCGATCCTACGATGGATTATTGCTTCGATGTCTGTCAAACGCAGAAGCCAAAGAAGCCGTACGCGAAGCTCATGACGGTGTTTGCGGGGCCCATCAGCCCGGCCCAAAATTATAAAACCGACTTCGCCGAATGGGCTACTACTGGCCCATGATGGTAGCAGATGCGATATACTATGCAAGAAAGTGCAAAGCTTTCCAAGTCCATGCAGACTTCATCCACCAACCATCCGAATTTCTACATCCGACAGTGGCGTCCTGGCCATTCGAAGAATGGGGAATGGATATCATCGGTCCGACCACTCCACCTTCCTCCCGAGGACATCGCTTCATACTCGCAATCACGGATTACTTCTCCAAATGGGCGGAAGCTGTTCCGCTTGCAGAAGTCAAAACTTCAAACGTGATCAGCTTCCTCAAGCATCACGTCATCTATCGCTTTGGACTGCCCCGAAGGATCATCCACGATAATGGTCCACAGTTCGCAAGCCACGCCTTCTATCGGTTCTGCGACAAGCACCGTATCTAGAATATTACTTCAATGCCATACAATCCAGCAGCAAATGGGTTGGCAGAAGCATTCAACAAAACGATCATCAGACTTCTCAAGAAGTTCGTATCGTCCAACAAACATGACTGGAATGAGAAGTTTGGTGAATGTTTATGGGCGTACCGTACCACAGTCCGAACGGCCACAGGGAACACACCATTCTCCCTAGTGTACGGGAGTGAGGTAGTTCTCCCATTGGAGACTCAAATACCCTCGCTCCGTGTCGCTCTCACTTATCAATTGACGACGGACGATAACTACCGTCGCCGGCTACAAGAGTTAGAGGCCTTAGATGAAAAGCGCCTCCTGGCTCAGCAGCGGATCGAGCTATACCAAGCACGCATCTTCGGAGCCTTCAATAAGAAGGTTAAAATCAGAACATTCCAAGTGGGCGATCTCGTTCTGGCAGTCCGGAGGCCGATGGTCATGACTCACAAGACCGCCGACAAGTTCCAGCCAAAATGGGAAGGTCCATTTATCATTGAGGCTGTATTCTCCAACGGTGCTTACCGCCTCGCAAAACAAAATGGAGACTTGCTCATGTTGCCCGTCAACGGCAAATTCCTGAAGAAATATTATGTCTAAACGACATTCTCCAGATCATCGAGTCATGTACCTGCCGGTACCGCTGAACTCGTATCACATTTTCCAGATTATCGAGTTATGTACCCGCTGGTGCCGCTGAACTCACATCTACAACATTCCAGATTATTGAGTCATGTACCCGCTGGTGCCGCTGAACTCACATCCACAATATTCAAGATTATTGAGTTATGTACCCGCTGGTGCCGCTGAACTCATATCCACAACACCCCAGATTATCGAGTTATGTACCCGCTGGTACCGATGAACTCACATTTCCAAATTCCAGATTATTGAGTCATGTACCCTCCCGTACCGCTGAACTCACAATCTCTCAGATTATCGAGTTATGTACCCGCAGGTGCCTCTGAACTCACATTTCGGTCACTCTTTCAGATAGTAAGTCATGTATGACCATACCTCTGAACTTTCTTTCTGAAAGAGATCCTCCCTCATGATCCACTACCCGCACTCCCAGTGCACAAAAAGGGTAACAGATCCACAAATTTCCAAAATGGCCATGTCCTCATTACCTTTGAGTCGTTTTACTTCCGCCAAAAACAAATCACCCCTTTACATAGAACTTCCATGTCCTCATTACCTCTGAGTCATTCTATGTACCCTCCTTCATTGAGCCCACTCCTGTCATGTCTTCATTACCTCTGAGTGGGAAGGCTCCGTCGAAGAAACCTTCATGCTTGCCATGTCCTCATTACCTCTGAGTAAGTATGATGATTCCCTTTCGACTTATTATCCGTACCCACAATCGGAGTACGCCAAGGATAATAGGTCCACAAATATTCTCCATTGAGTTCGCTCCTGCCATGTCCTCATTACCTCTGAGTAGGAAGACTCTACGGTAAAACCTTCGTACTTGCCATGTCCTCATTACCTTTGAGTAAGTATGTTGGTTCTCTCTCGTCTTATTATCCGTACCCTGAACCGGAGTACGCCAAGGATAATAGGTCCACAAATATTCTCCGCTGAGTCCACTCCTCCTATGTTCTCATTACCTCTGAGTAGGAAGACTCCACGGTAAAACCTTCGTACTTGCCATGTCCTCATGACCTCTGAGTAAGTATGTTGGTTCTCTCTCGTCTTATTATCCGTACCCTGAACCAGAGTACGCCAAGGATAATAGGCCCACAAATGTCCTATGTTGACCACAAATATCCCCCGTTGAGTCCACTCCCGCATGTCCTTATTACCTCTGAGTAGGAAGACTCCACAGTAAAACCCTCATACTTACCATGTCCTCATTACCTCTGAGTAAGTATGTTGGTTCTCTTTTCATCCTGTTATCCGTACCCTAAGACAGGGTACGCTAAGGATAGTAGGCCCACAAATGTCCTTTGCTAAGTCTCTTAGTACAGGCCCACCATTTCTCATCATGCCCCGGGAGCCCAGCTGCTCCATGGCATTCTCTCTCCCGATATCCGGAACGTCCATGATCACCTTGCCGTAGAATTGTTCTAGGTATCCCCATCAAACTTGTTATCCGTACCTAAAACTAAGGTATACCAAGGGTAACAGGTCCACAAACAAGTTCCCCATTCGGGGCAAACGCCACCATAACACCACAAGCACAACAAGCAGTACAAATAAAGGGTAAAATAAAACATACTCTTTTATTTGGAAGCCAAAAAGCATTACATGTTTTGGGACCACGTCCCTCTCAAAAAGAAAAGAAAAGGAGAACAGAAATAAAAGGAGAAAAGGCCGACTATGGTTCGACATTACACAACTCCAAAAGGCGGTTTCTCACTAAGGTGGTCCCCCACTCAAGCCGTTGTCTAGCTCGACGCTCAGCCTCCTAGGACAACCGTTCTCCATTATCCAAGTCCATGAGTGCCCGCCAGTCATCTTCCAACTTCTTCAGGGCAATTTCTAGGTCAGCCGAAGCTTGATTAACTCTGTCAGCCTCCTGGATAATTAGTCCCCTGTCGATACGGGCAGCCTCAAGCTCAGACTCAAAGAAAGCTAACTTCCTCTGAACCTCAAGGATCTGCTCCCGCGTGTCAGTGATCCCGCGGGAGGCAGTCGCTTCTCGAGCCGTAACATCTTCACTCTCGTGGCTCAATTGATCGTACCGATCAGACAGATCACGGAGGTCCTTCAGTATGGCCGGCCTAGTTTTATCCCGAGCAGCCCTTGCCTTCTCTATAGTAGCTATGAGGGAACCACTCTCCTGATCTATAGCAGTAGGCAGATCAGCCTGCCGCAATACCTGAAGTTGGGCCACCAGCTGATCAATCTCCAGCAATTTTGCCTCTAGAAGTGCAGCCACCCCTGCCCCACCGGGAAGGGCCTTAAGGATATCAATTTGACCCTGGGCGCATTGCCGGGCCAAGACGAAAGAGGTCCCTCTTTCAACAGCAGCATCTATCCCCCTTTTTAAGTGACGAAAAAAGTTATCTACCACGTCCTGTAACGCTTCATCCAGGACCTCTGTAGAGGACGGCGTCAGAGGAAGCGTGGCCGGCAATATCGAAGGAGTTGTGCTAGAACATGCCACCAAGGGGACAAATTTCGAGCAGAACGATGCGCGAATAGCGGCTAACTCTTCCTCTGCCACCCGAAGAGCCTGGACACTTGGCAGGGTAGAGAGATCGACTCTCAGAGCCGCCCGAGCAGAGGAAGACGCAACGACCATCGTCCCCTGTCCCGGCTGTCCCATCACCTGACTGGCCGAACTCGAGCCCATGGAAGGCCCATCAAGACGAGCCGGAGGGGGAGGAGGCACGCTCCTCTCTGCCAGTGCCCCTTCGGCAGAGTCTGTCTCAACAGTGGCCATCATCGGCACTGGAAAGGCATGACCTGCATGTCCATGACAAAAATCAATCGACGTGACCCGAAGGATGTGATGATAGAGCAGATAGGCATCCTCGAAAGTTAAGATTCGGCTTATCTTACCAGGGGAGGAGCATGAAGGTTGCAGCTCGTTCGCAGTTGGCATGGTCTCCTCACCCGCGATCTCTAAGTTAAATTCGGCCGGCTCCTCTGTCCCAGCCACCTCGAAGGGAAAGGCAACTTGATCAGCATCATCTTGATAGAATTTAGCAATTCCAGGGGCAGGCTCACTGGAGCCCCCGTCATCCCGAGTCACGACCTCGGCAACTTGAGATTCCTCTTCTTCTGACACCTACAAGAGTGAAGGAAGATGATTAAAATCAAAACTAGAAGAAAGAAAGAACCGGTAGCGACTTGTTTACCTCTGATGCGGGGTCAACTTCCTCGCCTCTTTCCCTGATAGTTAACTTGCGGTGTCTAGTCACAGCCAGTTTCCGGGAGCGAGGAATACCACCAACAGAAGAAATTTGCCTGCTACGCTTTCGTACAGGGCCTGGTGCAACGGGTGGCTGATCTGCCGCCATCTCATCTGGTAAAACAGGCGGCTGATCCGCCCCAACATCTTCCAACGGAAGGGAAGAATCATCTGTATCATGCTCGTCGCCTTCATCATCCGCAGTAGTAGAGTCCGAATCTGGCACTTCGACTCTATTCTTCCTCTTCCTCGTCTTGGCCCCCTGGGACCTCTCCTCCAGGCCGGTACCAACAATAAAACTGGCACCCGGGTTAAAATTGACAGGGGGCTTGTTCGCCATGACATGGTACAGAGCCGCCATATACAAGATCTCTACCGGTGCCTTAATATCAGGGACCGAGAAAATGGTTCGAATATGGAATATATCATAGTAGTGCCAGGCCCTGATGCCGTCAAGAAGGCTACCTTCAAAACCCAGACAAGAGGTGAGACTGTCTAGAAAAAGCTGGCTGTATCCAAATTGTCGGGCAAACCTGCTGGGCAGATAAGGCTCCAGAAAGACAGTATTGCGGTTGCGATACACCAAATGAGTATGGCGGATGTTATGCAGCCACAGGAGCATCTGGCTGTCCAGAAGCTGAGGGTCCCAATACCATCGAGATGTACAGCCGCTATTTCTTCAGCAGTAAAACGAGGGACAGATACGAAAATGTTGTACATATCTGCCCTCGCCAGTGCCATTCGACAAGCGCGCATGGTCTCACACTCCCAAGATTCATTACGATAACGGAAGATAAAAGCGTCATCGTCAGTTACGCCGTCTTCAGAGCCCGGTCTCATCAAAGATGGATAATGCATCAGCAGCCACCCCATCAGATAATGATAGGGCAGCTCAGTCCGTTCAAAATCTTTTGTCACATCGCGGGCGATGACCTTGGACGTGAAAGTGCGAAGGCCACGGTGTATGCTGCACACCATGGCCGGAAGAAGAGCTAGCTTGACTCGTGAAACTAACTTCACAGCTGGAAGGATAAAATTACGACTGATCCTTTCAATAGAAGCAGCTCCTCCCGAGACTACACAATTTCGCAGCCATACCATCAAGAATCCCGCCAGAAGAGCCTTTTCTGACAGTTCTTGGGTATCCTAATAAAAATAAGCAAAAGAGTCGATTTTACTCCCGAATCTGTCACTAGTGGTGGCCACCCTCTTGGTCGACGACACCAAAGTTTGAACCGCCTCCCGGATTGAGGACATCGGGAAGTAACTCGACCTGAGGCACCCGTCGTGAAGAGATAGCGCACCAAGTTCTTGGTGTGGGGAGCATTCCCTTCCGAGCTGCTGTCCTTTTTGGCTATCTGCTGACATGTGCTATAGTGGCACAATATCTTTTGATAAATAGCCACGAAGCCTGGATACCGTCCCTCCAACTCTCTGAACTCCTCATTCGTGGGAGTGTACGCCTCAAAAGCTTCGTCCCCACAAGGAAGCTTGGAGACCGCGTGTATTTTGTGGAGCGCAAGCCCCATTTCCCCTACAGGTGTATAGAAGGTTCCCGTACGGTGGTTATACATCTCCAGCAGAGATATGAATAATCTCTTGTTTATGGGCAAGCCATGGCTGGTGCCCCGAATAGCATGATAAAGACCAATCTCACACAGAAAGGCCTTATACTTTCGCAAGATCCACATAGACAGATTGGTCTATGAGGGAATGGGGTGTATCCAACTCAGGAGCATCAACCGGCCAATGGGATAGGAGCCCTTTCGAGCAAGTTGGTTCATAAAGGTGTCGACTGCAGAAAACGTGAAATTGGGACCCGGCACATTCAAGAAAGTACCCGGAGCCAATTCCATTACAGAACGGCTGGTGTGCACCTTGTCCGCACACACTGACTTCATACTGTTATTATAATGGATGTCTCCCATAAATATCCCACTTCGAATAGGAGTTAAAGACTCCTCCATCTTCCGGTCCAGTGGGAGCATATTGAACCAAGATAGTGGGAAGTGACGCTCCATTTGGGGGATGCGGATCGCCATCCCGTTAGAAATAAAGCTCCAGTTCTCTGACACATCCAGAACCTGACTGTTCTTCACAGTCAAGGCGTCTCCGAAGAAGAACGCAGGCTTCAAGTACTCCCCTTCTAATTTCCCCGAGTTCATCATAGAATTGAGAAAATAGAAAGGCTGGTTCTTGAGGGCATTCAATCTCGTCGAAGGCTCATCACTAGGAAACTGGTCCGCCACATGCCTAACTATATGGTCGTACCTATAGCCCAGAGCAGCTTGGGCACGACCTACCAGGAGTTCTCCAGCAACATTAACCGGCAAATTTACTGAGACAAAGACAGAAGCAATAAATTAAAAAGATGATTGACTAGTGCCCTCAAGCCTATGCGGCTCGGATTCAAAGAAGCCTCAGGCGGCCCAACTCAGAAAAAAGCTTATACGGCTCCGATTAGTGGAAACTCATGCTACAGCGACTAAACATAGTTATACGGCTC
Organism: Iris pallida; assembly: GCA_029216955.1. NCBI lineage: Eukaryota > Viridiplantae > Streptophyta > Magnoliopsida > Asparagales > Iridaceae > Iris > Iris pallida. Next base: position 10,252,334 of record JANAVB010016195.1, read on the forward strand.
TGTTCAAACATAGCCTCATGAGACAGTGTTCGAATAAGTTTAAAAGGCTCATACGACAAGGCGAGTTCAAGCGAGCATATGCGGTCCAAATCAAGTGAGCTTATGCGGCCCCGTTAGAGACACGCTTATGCGGCTCAAATACAGATAAGTTCATACAAGTCCAAATCAAGTGAGTTTATGCCGAGCTTATGCGGCCCCGCTAGAGAAGTACTAATGCGGTCACAACAACAGATCTCATGCGGCTCCGACATGGAACATACCCCATGCGGCTCGAGACGTGTAGGCGACACACAAGAAGGTGGAGGCTCGCGCATAAAATATGCGACGTAGCCATGATAGTCAGGGTTCCAAACTCACGCAAAAGGTCCTTACCATCGATAGCGGGATGGACGTCGGGGTGAACCACGGGTACGACAACTGGCGGAGGAGCTGCCACATCCGTCGCCGCAGAAGCAGCCTTCTTACCCTTCACCGCCGATGAAGACACTGCCTTCTTCGCTGCAACAGTCTTCTTGGGAGCCATTACTATGATCAGAGAAAGAAGACGAAGACAAGAGGGTTAGGGCAATAGCAGAAAGTAAAAGAAAGTCCTTCCCAAACATCCTGCTATTTATAGGCAGAACCCCTATGAACCGACGCATCGGTCCACGAGCAGTATAACCGACTCTTCGTTTATCAAGGCGATCTGATTATTTAGGGCTAGACTCTTGGGATCCTGCCCCAAAAAGCGGCCTTAGAATCAAACAGCAATTAATGCAAAAAGATTTGCACACGTGACAGGATGACGTGGCAAGGAGCTTCATGCGGCCAGACAGCCCATGCGGCCAAAGGGTCCATGCGGCTGATTGACTAATACGGCTGAGGAGGCTATGCGGTTGGGACATCTATGTGGTAAGGACATCATATGCGGCCAGAAGAGTTTATACATGCTGACTCTTATCTCGCTGAAGTCAAAGCTTCCGCTGAAGATCCGGTCTCTTGTCCTCATTGCCATAGCACTGTGGAAGTGGTTCCCAACATCACCTTTTCACAAGAGGACACGCTACTCAAAAATAATCGTCACGATAGACCTCTGTACTATACAGGGTATATCGAGGCGATTAAGGTGGATCGAATACATATCGATCCAGTTTCCTCCCTCATCATTATCCCTAGAAGTTTACTTCAAATTCTAGGGATCCCTTTGCACAAGCTGTCTGCAACCAATACAACTATCATGACTTTTAATGCTGGAAGAAGTCATCCTCTGGGCAAGATCCGTCTCAAGTGCCAGTTTGGTGATCTCCGGACAGAGGTTGCTTGCTATGTAATCGATGCCAATGTGTCCTACAACGTCTTGTTAGGACGTCCGTGGATACACGAGAACATGATTGTTCTTTCTACCCTTCACCAGTGCTTTAAGTACGTCAACAGTGATGGCATCGTGAAGACAGAATTTGTCGATGTCAATCCTTTCAAGGGTATTGAAGCCTACTATGGAGATTCGGTACTTTATCAATCTCAGCCTCCTAAGGATGAAGGCAACGAAGCTGACGATGAAGCTGGAGTTAATTCATCCGCTAGTAATGGTCCCCTGGTTATCAGAGTCAAAGGACGTACTACTCCACAAAGTACTTCAAAGCCTCTCATAATTCGGGTCAAAAAGAAATGTCCTGATGTTGCCGTACCATTGACCACCACTCTCCGCAAAACAACTCGAGTGAAACCTGCTGAAGCCCATCCTCCCAATCCTGATGAGTTACCCTACGTAGTGAACTTGACCAAGTCTGTGACTCATGTCCCGGATGATGACGCCCTTAATGAGTATATCAATACTCAAAATAATGTACCTTCAGTGGATGATGTTATCCCTGAAGAAAAACTTGCATATTTTTTTATTGAAGGTTTATCTTTGAATTACTTTGATGTCTACCAGTACGTAGAAACATTGTATGCCTTAGAGCATGGCATAAGACCACATCTCTGTATTCCGGTCACGAGACCCCATCTGCGGGAAATAGTCTGGCCAGAGGACATCCACTACTTCATCGTTCCAGGGAGAAAGAAGGGTGAAGAACTAATCATCTTCGGTCGAATAATTGGCAAAAGAAAGTTCGTTCAGGACTTTACTACTCCCAATTACAACGCCGAAGCCGGTTATGATTCAGGTACAATACAGCTTTACTGATATAGTTGGCAGGCCAAGAATATCATCCAGAACATGGGATATGATATAAAAAGAGACCAGGGACTAAACCACGGTAAAGGACGACGATTGCCAATATGTCACTTTGCTCCTTCTGACAAACCCGAGAACTATTATCAACGAAACGGTGTTGGTTTGGGTTATGTTACTCCTCCAACAACTCCTGAAGTATTAGACGTTGAAGTTGACCATTGTTCCCATTCTTCTGATTTCTACCTCTGGGATGCAGACTCCAGCATTGGAGACATGTTCAAAGCAACTCTATCCGTCAACATGGTGTCAGTTGACCAAATTGCAGAAGATGTCCAATCCATCGAGCTCGAACAATGGGCTCAAAAGATGGACACCAGGTGGGAGTTACATTTCGAACAACGTGAACCACCTACTGAAGACGAAGTCATCCAAGTTAATTTAGGAGATGAATCATCTCCTAAACTAATCATTATCAGCAAAAGTTTGTCTGGTGAAGAACGACAATCTCTTATACAGCTTATAAAAGAATATATCGACGTCTTTGTATGGAGCTATGAAGACATGCCAGGCTTAGACCCTAAAGTTGCTATACACTGCGTAAATATCTCGTCTAAAGCTAAACCAGTGAAGTAGCAGCAACGACGGTTCTGACCAAATATCATGGAGGCCATCGAAAGTGAAGTCAAAAAGCTTATTTCAAGTGGTTTCATTCGCGAAGAACAACACCCTGACTGGGTTGCTAACATTGTTCTGGTAATAAAAAAGAACGGTAAAGTTCGAGTCTGTATCGATTACCATAATTTGAACTCTGCATGCCCAAAAGATGAGTTCCCTCTACCGATCACCGACATAATGATCGATAATACTTGTGGCTTTGAGCGAATGTCCTTCATGGATGGGTTCTCAGGCTACAACCAGATCAAGATGTTCCCCGATGATGAGAAATACACATCTTTTTGAACACCGTTGGGGGTATACTGCTATCGATGATGCCCTTCGGATTGAAAAATGCGGGTGCGATATACCAGTATAAAGGCTAAAAATCAAGTTGCGCTACCCATTAAAGTATGCGATCATCAAGTGGCGCCAAAATCAATATGTTGTGCCAGATCATTAGGTTGCGCCAATAATTGGTTGTGCCAACATCAGGTTGCACCAATGTCAGGTTGCACGGTGCCACGTGGCAAGCATCCTCGAGAAGCTGTAACGGTTGCCATCATTACTGACAGCTCTGACAGCACGACAGTCGAAGAAAATCCATTCGAATCCCGCACAACGTGGCACTCGAGAAAATTTTGTCAGCATGTAATTAATGCTAACAGATGGCTCACGTAAGTCATTGTGTGGCACGAGAATTAATCAGTACAATACAGAAGACCCAGTCAAAGGCGCCAGTTGTTGAGTTGTGTCCATGCGCAACCTGATCAAAATTTACTTAGAAGCAGGGTGACGTGGCGCGCAAGCCACCAACTTCGTAGTACGTGCCCATTATATTGCCCACGATAACGCACATATCACTCAAACAATGCTACGCATCCATAGCAGTTGGTGTAACCGCTCGTGCAAGTGAACAGGAGGCACGCAACCTGAAGTGCATGCAACCCAGATTAACTACTAAATAGTTATTTCAAGAACTCTATAAATATAGTTTCAAATCAGTCTTAAAGCATGACCAAGGATCAAAAACTCCTGCAAAAGTGCTGTTGCATTCTCCAGAAGCTCGTGTCTTCGATATCACATCGTCCAAAGAATAAAGTGATCGTCTTCTGATCAGATTTCTATAGTTGTATTTCCCCAGAAATCAATTGTACTCTTTATACTTTTTCTCAGTTTATAGAAATCGAATTTTCTTTTTCTTTTTCTTTTTTGTAAACAAAGTGGAGACTCTGCTGGAGATGACTTTCTCCTCTGACGAGAAAGTGATAACTCAATTTGATACCGCGTCGACCGACAAGACGTAGAAGACTTTGGTCGTTCAAGTCGATCAAACCGCTTACGAAGCAATGATCAGTGCTGGGGGTACCAAGCACACCGTCATTGCTGCTAAGAGCAAGGGACACATTGTATGTACTCCCAAGTCTTCTCGGCCAACCATGGCTCATGTGCAACTTGTGCAGTCTGTCTCTCAACCAACCATGGCTCCTGCGCAACTTGCGCATCTGTTTCTCAAACAACCATGGCTCCTGCGCAACTTACAAAGTCCTCCTCTCGGCCAACCATGGCTCATGTGCAACTTGCGCAGTCCGTCTCTCGGCCAACCATGGCTCCTGCGCAACTTGTGCAGTCTGTCTTTCAGCAACCATAACTCCTGCGCATCTTACACAATTTGTCTCTCAGCCAACCATGGCTCCTGCGTAACCTGCACAGAAGGCTTCTCTGTCAACCAGAACTCCTGTGCAACATGTGCAGAAGACTTCTCTGTTAACCATAACTCCTGCACAGCCTGTACAGAAGACTTCTCTGTCAACCAGACTTCCTGTGCAACCTATGCAGAAGGCTTCTCCGTCAACCAGAACTTTTGTGCAAACCGTACCTACTGCTTCTTCGTCTCTAAACAAAGAAAAATGCCTTTTGGCTAGTCCCTCATCTTCTCTAGTCCTTGACTCGGTAGAAAGTATCTCTGGTGGCGCCTATGCGCCACTCAATACGAAAACTCTTTTGGGCAGGAACTCTACTCCTCTGAATAGAGATAATCAAATCTCTACTAAGAAAGTGAGTTCTGTTCAAACCAAGATTTTTGTCACTCGGTTGCGCTAGGGCAAACACATGAGAATAGGTTGCACAACACAAAAAGAAATTCTGCCGAATCCTAAAAATGCAACTGCGGATCTTCCATCCCTGTTCATCTCAAGATCCAAGCAGGGTAAACTACTAGTATCTCAGACAGATACTCAATTAGTAGATTTATCTGACCTGTGCACCTATTTCAACAAGCGCCAGTCAACACCTACTTCAGCAAAATGCAAACACACTGCGCCAATGGCTAACTTGCGCCAGAAGCAGACTTCTGAAGTCAAAAACCCCTTTACCTATGCTAACCAACTTAGTACTTCTTTGTACACTCAAGGAAGGGGACATCTCAAGAATAGGAACCATGTTCCTAACATCATTAAAGAATATGTTCCTTCAACTTCTTCTCATCTTGATGTTATAACCGATCTCCTTGAAGTTCTTAAACAGAAGCGTAAGATCACGAATTCATCCCATCCATCTGTAATGCAACTCCAAGAATATCACTATAACCATCACCATGAGGTAGTCATCAAATGTTGTTGTCAATCAGCTAAGCGGTCTATCTTCGATCGTTTGAATTATTCTCAAACTCCTCAACCGATAATAGTGGATGAAGACGAATTGTTATATGCATCTGTCAACATGATGTCTCAAAATACTGGGGGTAGAAAATGCCCAAGACGTAATACATCCTGCAATCCCAGTCAATAGTACTTAGATCGGATTTTTGAATTAGGCGAAGGGGTTTACCAGTATCCTAGATCAAGAAGCCAAGAAACAATCGGTCAAAGGAATCTTCCTTCCGACCAAGACACAATCGGTCAAAGAAATCTTCTTGATTCTAACCAAGATTCCTTCAGTCAAAAAGACATCCCTATCACTTATTCTGGGGGTGGTTCCTTATATGACTTTGATGCTGATAGTAAAAGTTTTGAAAGGACCATCCTTTCTAATAGCTCATCTTCGAGGGCTAGAGAAGTGACTACTTATGTCGTCACAGAAGATCAAGATACTTCCAGCTCTAACAGTCAAGAGCAGAGAATTGCTGCTTTGGAAGCTGGTTTAAAAAGTATGGTTGAGATGATGACAGGCATGCATGCGATAATTATGACACAACATATAGTTCCACCGGTCGCGAATCTGATTTCGACTCAGGAACCTGTAACAACATCAACTCCCATCAGCATTGGTCTAGGAGTACAATCTCCTCACACTACTTCCATACCAGTACAGGCTACTCCAAGTCAATATGGTGTAGGAGATGGAACTTATCATGCAGTACCTCCTTCTAACATATCAAATCAATCCACTGCTCCATAATCATCGAAAAATACCAATGAGGCCGTAAAACTTTTACGTACTCAATTCGAAGCTTTCAAACAGAAAGACGGCTTGCAGAAGCTTGGGATCAAACAGCCCTATCCCATATAATAGAAAGAAGTTCAATTTCCTCCTAAATATAAACCCCCTACTATTATGTTGTTTGATGGCAGCACATCTCCAAGTCAATACCTCAATCACTTTGAAGTAATGACTGATCAACTTCAACCAAAAGATACTCAACTTACTAGAGTATTTGTCAGTTGTTTATCTAGTACAGCATATGACTGGTATCGTAGTTTACCAGATGGTTGTATAACCTCTTTCTCTGGCTTCAAACAAATGTTCTTGGAATGATTTTATGATAGAATCAATGACATGACCATCTCTGCTCTCATCAAAATCAAACAACAACATAATAAAACTGCTGAATGTTTCATTGAACGATTCTGCCATGAAGCACTCAAAATACCTCTTGGAACTCCAGATGCTTTGACTATAGACACTTGTAAATCAAACATGTTGCCTAAATCAGCATGTGGATGGAATCAACACAGTTCCAGGACTGGCCTTCCTTCATAGTGAATGCCAAAGCAGCAGAAAAAAGTGCTAAAAAGTTCAAACAATTAGGTATTCATTTGCCTAATCTTGACAAAGATGAACACGCTACACCAAATAATAGTGGCCGTCGAAACAATCGCAAGAGTAAGAAGACTTTGGCTATTAATCTCAAAGGCAAAGAAGATCTAGCTATCAATGTAAGTCAGCCAACATCTACCCCAACGGCACCACCATAAAGGGCACCACGTCCAAAAGAAGAATACTCTTTTGATGAAGATGATATCATGAGCATCTTTGGTTGTCTGATCAAGAGCAATAAACTTCAACTGCCAGAAGAAAAATGGCCAGAGGAAGTTGGTAAGACTGACCATCCTAAATATTATGCTCACCACAGATTTATTGGACATCCAACTCGAGCATGCTATGTGCTCAAGGGTAAAATTCAGGAGATGGTTAATTCCGGTGTAATCACTCTCCAACAAGACGAGAAAACTGTAACGGCTAACGTTGCCTCTCTATAGTTTAGAGATTTTCCAGCTCAACTTGTGCAGGACGGCGTCATCCCCATCCCGAGAACTACTTTGGAGATTGTTAATCTTCCACCTGCACGAACTGATGGTCTTGTTCCTTTGTCTACTAATAAAGAAGAAATTATATGGATCCATCCAGATTTAGTGGCTGACTTTGAAACACCGTCTTCCTCCACCAAGTCTAAGAAGGCCACTAAATATAAATTATGTCATATGATTTCGTTGGGTGAACATTGTCTTCCACCTCTAACTGCTACCTTCATCTCGGCAGCAAATAATCCTTCTTCTTCATCCCCTGCTGAGACAATATTGTCAAAGTCATAAGCCAAATATTAACCAGCTTTCAATCTGTATAGTCCATAGTCTCGTAGACTAATGACGAAAATGGGATATGATCTACAAAAGGCCTCTGGTTTGAATCATGGAAAGGGATCTCTTGTACCTCTTTCTCTATGTTTTTCTCACAACCAATCTCGGGTTGGTTTGGGTTACTGGACAAACTCTTCATCTTGCCAAAAGAAACCTCCAAAAGTAAGACCCAGGCAAAAAGTTACAATATGGTGACTTTTGAACTGGTATCCGAGGAAGAGGCTTTAACTGGTACCAGGTCTGGGAAACCTTACCTAAGAGACTATTCAGAAGGTCAAGAAAACCCTGCTCCAGCTCTGGAGGCTCCTCAAGCATCATCTTCTCCTGTTGTCAATGTTCTATCAGCTTCATCACCTCCAGTAGAACCAACTCTTCCCAAACCGACGATAGCTGACAAAGGAAAACAGCATGTCCATTTTGATAAAGTATTGAAGAAGACTCCAATTTCAGGACTCGAGAAGCCATATAACTTTGATATATTGGCTCAGCTGGCTAATACCCCAGCTAGATTGTCAATTTTTGAGCTACTTTGTCTTTCGAAGAAAACTCGAGAAACGTTGAGTGAAGCTTTGATGCAAGCTGATACTTGTCTAACATTCCTCAAGAAGCCAGAGGAAGAGCCTATAACATGCCTTCATTATCATAGTGTGATGGAACTCATACCCAACATCACCTTTACACTATATGATATGCTGTTGGAAGATAATCGTCATGACCGACCCCTCTACTTCATGGAATATGTCGATACCATGAAGGTTGATCGCATTTTGATCGATCCTGGGTCTGCACTTAGCATCATGCCAAAGACTCTACTAGATGCATTAAAAATTCCTGTACACAATCTTTCAACAACCATTACGACAATCTTAGGATTCAATTCTGGAAGATGTGAACCTCTGGGAAAGATTCGTCTGAAGGTTCAAATAGGCAATCTTCGTATAAAGGTTACTTTCTACGTGATCGATAATCATGACTCTTATAATGCTTTGGTGGGAAGACCCTTTCTGTATGAGCATAACATTGTACCATCCACTCTACATCAATGCTTCAAATATGTAGATATCAATGGAGAGGTTCAGAAGAAAATGCCAACCTAAATCCTTTCAGGGGCATTGAAGCGTATTGTACTGACTCTCTGATGTATAAAGAAGCATTCATGAAGGTTGTATTGGCGATGGATAGTGAGGAAGATCAAAAAGATACTTCAAAAGATGTTCTCATGATCCCCGTCAAAGGAAGTACTATTCGTCCCTCTTCTTCTCAAACGTTGACTATACATCTTTCCTCTCCTAACAAACAGCCTCCTGCTGTAGGAAGGGAACAAAAGGAGATCACCCCTTCTGAGCCTTTGGTTATCGATCTTCGTCGTAACAAATCTTCACCTTCTCCTCCTCTGGTTATCAACCTTACTAAGCCTTCTATTAAGGATAAGAATCCTCCTTCTTCTCATCTAGTTAGCAACCTTACTAAACTTTCTGTTAAGGCTAAGAATCATGTTGTAAATGATGATGTACAAATCAATAAAATAGGATCTCCTTTACAGTATATTGATATTTTTTATTATACTCGATGTTATTTAAAAATGTTAGAAAACTTCGAACCACTTACCATAGGAGAAGTTCAAGCTTTCCAAGACGAAGTATTGCTCGAACCAATACAGGACTCCTTCTTCTTAGTTCCCTCCAGAAAGAAAGATGAACTTCCTATACTTTTTAGTAAAGGAACAGAACAGAAGATCATGCCCGATAGTGAAGAAGAAAATCACGATAATGGAAGACTTTAACTACGTTGTTATAGTAAGCAATCAAAAGATAACATTCAAAAGATGGGCTATAATTTTAAAGCTGGTCTCAATAGCGGTAAAGGAAGGCGAACTTCTATTTGTATTCCTGCTCCAAAAGGAAAATCACAACAATACTACAGCAAAATAAAGCGGGGACTGGGTTATACTTGCCAATACCGACTCCAGAAGCTTTCGAATCTGAAAAAGAAGAACGATCTAACTATTTTGATTCTTTTTCATAGGATTCATACACCAGTGTATGGCACGTCCATCGAGTGACTCTATCTTCCAATATGGTAACTGCCGAGTTCTCGAAAGACAACAAAGAGTTTGCCGAAGCATCTGAATCTGATCCTTGGGCACAAAGGATAGATACAATGGGAGCTTCGTTTTGAGCAACTGAGCCACCTACCGAAGATCAGTTGGTTCAAGTCGATGTTGTTGATGAAACCTTCTCAAGACTAATATTTGTCAGCAAAAGCCTCCTTGAAGCAGATAAACAAGAACTGATCCAACTTATTATGGAATACATTGATGTATTTGCTTGGAGCTATGAAGACATATTGGGATTGGATCCCCAGATCGCTACCCATAAGCTCAATATTCTGCCGAATGTGAAGCCAGTCAAGCAGCAACAGCATCGATTTTGACCTGACATAATGGATGCCATAGAAGCTGAAGTCATGAAACTCATCGCCTGCAGTTTCGTCAAAAAGAACAACATCCGGACTGGGTGGCTAATGTTGTCCCAGTTTTGAAGAAAACAGGGAAAGTCTGAGTCTGTATTGACTTTAGAGACCTTAATGAAGCTTGTCCCAAGGACAAATTTCCTCTTTCGATCACTGATGTCATGATTGACAATACTTGCGAATTTGAACGAATGTCTTTTATGGATGGATTCTCAGGATATAATCAAATCAAGATGCATGCAGAAGATGAGAAACATACATCTTTTCGTACTCCTCTTAGAGTCTATTGCTACACAGTCATGCCATTTGGTCTTAAGAATGCTGGTGCAACTTATCAGCGGGCCATAAGTACTATCTTCCATGATCATTTACGAAAGACTGTTGAATGCTATGTTGACGATATTGCTATCAAAAGTTGTCTAAAGGAAGACCACATTCAAGACTTGAGAACTATATTCGATCTAATGCGCCCGCATCAACTCAAAATGAATCCCACCAAGTCATTCCTGGGAGTCTCTAGTGGCAAATTTCTCGGATTTGTCATTACCTCTAAAGGTATACACGTCGATCCCGAGAAGATCAAAGCCATTCAAGAGATGCATCCTCTGAAATAACGTGTAGGCAACTCTAGAGGGGGGTGAATAGAGTTTGTGTCGATAATCACCAAATGAAAAGTTAACTCTATATCACCTCCACAAACAACTATCAAGATAGTAAATAAATCAGGAAGAAATGCAGAAGTAAATAAAGATCAAGAAGAGCATACGCAAACACAGCAGTTTTACCCTGGTTTCCCTCGTGGAGGACTAGTCCAGGCCTGAGAACTCTAGCTCAGGATTGAAATCTACTATTTATGAAATAGTGTACAACCACGTGCATTTACTCAGAAGAGCACGCCAACTTCTTACAGATTTGCAGGTGGCGAAACTTGGAATTGTCCAAGTGACTTTTCTTTTCAACTCTTGCACAAAAACTTCTAGCTGAATCGTACTTGAGCACCTTGGGGCTTAGAAAGTTTTATGGCTAGTAGATTGGAAGAGTAAGACTTAGGTAGTATAGGGCTTAGATGATTGAGAGTGAGAGATAGAAAGATGATTAAGAGATGAATGAAAAAGGTTGAAATCATGCCCTATATATACTAGTCTGGAAGGCAGAATTCGGCCAGAATTCTGTCCTCAAAATTCAAAAATATGGCCGTTGTACCATCTAGCAATTGGTAACCCTAAAAATTAGTTCCTGGAAATCAGGGGACAGAGTTCAGCCCGAACTCTGTGTGGGGGCAGAGTTCGGCCCGAACTCTGCCTCCTTGGTGGCAGAATATTCAAATGGCCTTTAGGCTTTGGTGGAGCTTGGGCTTGGTTCAGGAATTGGTCTGTTTGAATGGTAGAGCTTGGAGAGATATGTCTAGGGGTTGAGATGACTCAGTGCGACTCAACGTACACATTCTCCTAGACTCAATAAAATAAAGATTACAGACTTAGAACAAGTAGGAAAACCAAGAGCCCTTTGATGACGCCTTTTTTCTGATATTTGAGTAGATCTGAAGACGACTTTTTCCTTGACAGCAGTCGTCCAAAGATAAACAGATCTGGAAATCTGAATACCTTTGGGGGGCTTCACCCCCGAACCCCCGACGAGGGGCGCTGCCCCCTCGACCCCTGTCCGCTGACCGGGCAGCGGAACCCCCGATGCGAGGCCCCGGATAGGTCGCTAGGCGGTTCGGATAAATCTTTTTGTATGACGCCGTCTTTGGTCCATCATTAATTCTTCATTGCCTATGTCCTGGTTTGATCATGTTAGATCATGCTTACTGCATGTCTACAAATACATGTTAGGCGAGCAAAATATATTACAGTATGATACAAGCATGGCAATATGATATAGGACAATGCTAAGTTTAAGTAGCAACATGATAGTGAGTATATGAATATTAGTGACATCATGATGTTAAAACTTAACTGATTAACCATATTCAAAAACACGATGTAATCATTGGGCCAACAATCTATGTTGCTGTACAATATAAGCATGTCAATACAATATAGGACAATTAGGACAATGCTAAGTTTAAGTAGCAACATGATAGTGAGTATGTGAATATTAGTGACATCATAATGTTAAACTTAACTGATTAGCCATATTCAAAAAAACGATGTAATCATTGGGCCAACAATCTCCTCCTTTTGATTATGGCAAATCGGTTAAGTTTAAGACAAATATGATAGATGCATGTATCACTAATAAACACATATTACGAGAAGATTGTGTGCTAACTTAAACTTATTTCTTCCCCTTTGACATGATCAAAAATAAGCTCCCATGTAAGAAGAGATAAAATGAACTCAAGCATAAGGAGGAAGGCATAGACAATCATGATCAAGATATACTAAATGAGAAACAATGGGAGAAGTGTGTAAAGACAAGTATAGAAACTGCATACCCAATATAGAGTGCCAAATAGAAAATAGCTTGTCAAAACACAAATAGTTGGTAAAACTAAAAGAATTTGAAAATAATCAATAGATAGTTTACCAACATGAAATCCAAGAAAGAGATCCAAAAATATAGTATTACATGAAATCCAAGAAAGACATCCAAAAACTTTTGGAAGAGAATTATGAAAAAAAATTCAGTCAAAAACCATAGGGATAAGATAATTGCAAATAATAGATATCAAAGTAGAAAGATACCAATTGAGATATTGAAATATATAAACTTGATATCAATTGAAATAAATAAACTTGAAACATTGATCAATGAAACAATGATATTCACAATTGTCCACATATAAATGCTGGAACAAAATAAAGGAGTGATCAATATAAAATAGAGCAATTGATATAAAATAATCTCATTATTTGCAAATCTATTTGCTTATCCAAAATTCATGCATTTGAACTCAATTACCTTATCTTGCTATATGAATACCCTTTAGATAAACATGAAGGTAAAGGAGAAAAAAATGTTTGAGAAAGAGAAATTCAGTCGACGTAAATGCTCCCCCTCAAACTATTACCAATATAGATAAAATCATGAATTTTGGGTAAGTCCTCAACAAGGAAAGCCAAATTAAACATACAAAGAAAGCCAAATCAAAGAAAGCAAAATAGTCATACGAAAGTAAATATTAACGAGATGACCCATATAAAAGAGAGAGAATATGATGAAAACAATTGCATATACTCTCATAAACCTTTCACAAAATATCAGTATCATAATAATGATTAAAAAATAGGTCAATGATGAACTACGTATACGACATATTAAAGGGTATAAATGAATTGAACCATTTTATTTGCTCCTCCTTAAAATATGCGTATCTAGTTCCAAAGCACTTATAGCAAAAAATGATAACTTCAAGATCTAGAGGTAAATCAACTATTGATTTCTCCCCCTTGCTCAATGCTATAAAAACGTCTATAAAATGATAACTTATGACAAAAAAAAAGATATAAGGCTATAAAAATGTCATAGAACGAAAAATATCATCTTTAGTCAAGAAGATATATCCACTAATAATTACTAAAGATAAGAAATCAAAAGAATATTTTAATTTACCACATGTAATCAAAAGAAGATATACACTAACCTATATAGAAGAATATCATATTAAAATATGATAGATCAATGCATGTTACCTTTTGAGAAAAATGTCATCATGAAAGGAATAAAGTAAATTAAATCAATCATGATGAAAGTCAAAATATAGCTCAAGAAAATAAAACTCAAATATCATGTCCATAATTATCTAATTAAGAAATGATCAACCAATTTATTGCTTTGCATGGACTATGTATGTTTTACCATATATGTACCCATCAACGGGTAATAATCTAACCTTGCTAATACTAAATGAGAAACCAATGAAGTTCAAATAGCAAAGAGCATATGTGATAATCCATGAGTAGTCAAAGTAGAGTAATAAACTAACTTGATAACCACATAATTAGATAATATAGGACTACTCAATCACTAGGATCATTCATAAAGTAAACCAATAAATAATTATAATCCGTCATAAATCCCATCTAAAAACCATATAAACAAACCAATGGAAAATATAGAAAAGAGTCAATCTTATTTAAATGATTATAAATTTATTCCAAAGAAATGATAATATAATAAAATTATGACTCAAAAGATGAGAGAAATTTAAGAGATGCTTTCCAATGACTAGTATGGAAGGAAGTTAAAGCGATGACTCACAAACCTTAATGGAAACAAAATAAAAAAATTGTCAAACTAATTTTAAAGACCAAACATATGTATCTAAAATAGAATACAAATCTCATCAAGAAAAATCATAAATCTTGTTTTTGTAAACTAGCATATCACATATAGATTAAAATTCAAGAAGATAGCTAGATGAGTGAAAGTGAACAAAAATTATGTAGCTTAATCAATACATCGTAAATAAGCAAGCTACATAACTAATTAAGATTAATGAGGTAGGCCATTAACAGGATAAATGTGCTCATTAAATCTTAAGTCACTAACACTAAAAAATACATGCTTAAGCATAGAGTTCATAATAAGGGACATTTTGAATGATCAAAATGATTTATATACTCTTTGTTAAGCAAGGATAAGAGTATAAGATAGCAAGTAAATGAATTAGACTCTCATCAAGTAAAGGACAAAAGAGATGTTCATGAAAATACAATAGAGCAAATCTTTTTGTCAAATATTGAGATTAACCCAAGATAATAAAATAATAGATTGATCTAGAGAATGCAAAATTATAACCATTATGAAAGTGTATTCTCTAGAAATAGAAAATCTCAACGTAAAAGTTCAACCCATAGTAGCTAAAGACATGAGAAGTATAATATATCAATTATATGTATTCTCATGTACTACAAAAATATCATTGGACAATAATAATAAAGTATTTATAGCTCAAAATATTGGGCTAAATATGATGAAGTATTCTGGAACTTAGGGGTGGATCCAGAACTAGATAATGGTTGCAAGTAGACCTTAATAAATCTTAAGTCTATAAAGTGTTGATCACTTTGGGTTAGCTGTAGGGGCCGGTTCCCAGCTAGCGGTAGTCCGAAGACTAGTGCACCGTGTCACTTCAGGCTATTTACACCTGTATGACAGAAGGACCCTTTCGGCTTATTCCCAAAATGTTCTTTACTTTTAAGAACTTAGATTTAAAAGAATATACGCAGTATCATCAAACAACATCAAAATCCAAAAATCCTAAGTATAAGAAAGGTAAATACCCAAATAATAATCAAAGAATGACCATCAAAATTTACTAAGAATATTTTCAAAACAAATATTTTCATAATGCATTTATGGAGAAAAATATATAGAAGATACATGCTCAAAATGTGCACTAATAAGTACGATAATTTTAACAAGTAAGGTAAAGCACAAAACCAAACAATTCTTAAAAGAACTTCCATAAAAGTCATGAACAAGACACTAATAAACATTTTCTCTCAATATCCTAACTTGAAGAAGTAAAACAAATAAATATCAGAAGTTAGGAATCATTAATATATTCATATATATCACAAATAGGCATACATAAAAAGATCAAAAATTAATTAAAATGCATGTATCCATAAAGTCAACAAATAAAAGCCAATAAGATATCATCAAAAGAAGACTTTAAAGAAGGAGCTAATTGATTCAAGATGAGATAACACCAATTTGGTCAAAAGAATCAATAGCTAAAATATGAGGTAAACAAAAGTATGAATAGATACTCTTCAAAATAATATGAAACTTGAGCTTAACTCATATGCCCACAAAAAGATATTTATAGAAAAAAAGATATCAATATAAGAAATACATGAACTACATAGAAAAATAAATATATTCATGTATCATTAATAAATATTGAAAACCATCACAAATTAAATAAAATATATAAATAAACTTTATTGGGCAGAGACTTAATAGATTCTCAAGAGGATAATCAAAATAAAACATGAGAATCAATAATGAATATATTATGTAAGCACAAGGTTAAAAAGAAGCATAAGTATATACTTATCAAGTGATAAGAAGCTTGTGCTAAACACATATATCCACAAATACCAATGATATACTAAATACAAATTGGCAAGAAGTAACTATCTCAAAACTTTTAAAGATGAAGAGTTAAAATCATATTAACTCAAATCAAAACCAAGGTCATATGGACTAGAGTGATATGCATGCTTTATAAATAAGGATTAAGAAAAAAACGAGCATGCATATATAGATGTGTCACACTACTAGAAAATGAGTGATAAACTATATAGTGTGAACTAGTCATTTAAGCTAAGTAATTAGTCATGCTAGATAAAAGAAATAAAACATTAACTAAGCATGCTAGTATTATATCTCACATTGATTTATATAATAAGCAACGAAAGGATGTCAATGTGAGCTAGTAGCAAGACATCAAGAGAAACATGCTAAATTCTACAAATATAAACCATTTAAAGAGAATCGTTTAGCATGTTACCAAAGTGGCTCTAGTGGCCACACTTGTGTTGGTGCAATTGCTTGGAAGATGACCTTTGAGCTTTGCAACCACCAACACGCTTCCTCGGTGCTATGTCTTGATACAAGTAGCTCCACCTACAATATTAGGCGAAGACTTTGGTATCCAAATAAACTTGGATCCACATTTGTTAGCTTTAGGGACCCATATACTATTTACTCTAGCATTGGTAGAAAAACTCCTACGAATAGGACAAGTTATACTCATGTGTCCAATGCGATAGCAATAGAGGCACCTAATACTAGTGTGTGCACATGTATCGGAATGAGCATGATTATGAACATGTGACATACTAGAATGATGAATATTTCTAGAGTGAGCATGCATGGATTTGGTCTTAAGACTATCATGTTCTAATAGCAAATCATTATGCACACAAGTAAGAGAATCACTATGAATGGATTTGGTCTTAAGAATATCATGTTCTAATAGCAAACCATTATGCAAACAAGTAAGAGAATCAAATTTAGCATTTAAAGCATAATTCTCTTTTTCAAATAAAGTAATTCTAGAAATAAAATCATCATTTTGTTTCTTTAAAGTGTCAATAGAAGAATCATGTAAATGATTTATCTCATGTGCTTGCTTATTAAGATCTTCTATTGATGAGGAAAGAGATTTGATTTTCAAAATTAAAGAATCATTCAAACTCTTTAAAGAAACACAAGATGAGTTTTGTGAGTCAAGTCTAGATAATAAATCATTGTTTTCATTTCTCAAAAACTCATTAGACTCTTTTAAATGAATAACCTTTTCTGAAAGTTCTTCATTTGTAAAATGAAAAGCCTTAGCAAACTTTAAGGATTGGTTAGCCATGGCTTTCCACTTAAAGCATTTTTTGCATTTAGAAGAAACATGATTGTCTATGATACTAGAAATAAAAACCTCTTTATCATAGGAGGAGGAATACGATGCCATACATAAATAAACAAGGATCTACTCTAAGGATGTTAAGCCTAACAATAGAGACCTCACTCTGATACCAATTGAAATAACGTGTAGGCAACTCTAGAGGGGGTGAATAGAGTTTGTGTCGATAATCACCAAATAAAAAGTTAACTCTATATCACCTCCACAAACAACTATCAAGATAGTAAATAAATCAGAGAGAAATACGGAAGTAAATAAAGATCAAGAAGAGCATACGCAAACACAGCAGTTTTAACCTGGTTTCCCTCGTGGAGGACTAGTCCAGGCCTTAGAACTCTAGCTCAGGATTGAAATCCACTATTTGTGAAATAGTGTACAACCACGTGCCTTTACTCAGAAGAGCACGCCAACTTCTTACAGATTCGCAGGTGGCAAAACTTTGAATTGTCCAAGTGACTTTTCTTTTCAACTATTGCACAAAAACTTCTAGCTGAATCGTACTTGAGCACCTTGGGGCTTAGGAAGTTTTGTGGCTAGTAGATTGGAAGAGTAAGGCTTAGGTAGTATAGGGCTTAGATGATTGAGAGTGGGATATAGAAAGATGATTAAGAGATGAATGAAAAATGTTGAAATCATGCCATATATATACTAGTCTGGAAGGCAGAATTCGGCCAGAATTCTGTCCTTAAAATTCAAAAATAAGGCCGTTGTACCAGCTAGCAATTAGTAACCCTAAAAATCAGTTCCTGGAAATCAGGGGACAGAGTTCGGCCCGAACTCTGTGTGGGGGCAGAGTTCGGCCCGAACTCTTCCTCCTTGGTGGCAGAATGTTCAAATGGCCTTTGGGCTTTGGTGGAGCTTGGGCTTGGTTCAGGAATTGGTTTGTTTGAATGGTAGAGCTTTGAGAGATATGTCTAGGGGTTGAGATGACTCAGTACGACTCAACGTACACATTCTCCTAGACTCAATAAAATAAAGATTACAGACTTAGAACAAGTAGAAAAACCAAGAGCCCTTTGATGACGCCTTTCTTCTGATATTTGAGTAGATCTAAAGACGTCTTTTTCCTTGACAGCAGTCATCCAAAGATAAACAGATCTGAAAATCTGAATACCTTTGGAGGGCTTCGCCCCCGAACCCCCAACGAGGGGCGCTGCCCCCTCGACCCTTGTCCACTGACCGGGCAGCGGAACCCCCGATGCGAGGCCCCGGATAGGTCGCTAGGCGGTTCGGAGAAATCTCTTTGTATGACGCCATCTTTGGTCCATCATTAATTCTTTATTACCTATGTCCTGGTTTGATCATGTTAGATCATGCTTACTGCATGTCTACAAATATATGTTAGGCGAGAAAAATATGTTGCAGTATGATACAAGCATGGCAATATGATATAGGACAATGCTAAGTTTAAGTAGCAATATGATAGTGAGTATATGAATATTAGTGACATCATGATGTTAAAACTTAACTGATTAGCCATATTCAAAAATACGATGTAATTTTTGGACCAATAATCTATGTTGCAGTACAATACGAGCATGTCAATATAATATAGGACAATTAGGACAATGCTAAGTTTAAGTAGTAACATGATAGTGAGTATATGAATATTAGTGACATCATAATGTTAAACTTAACTGATTAGCCATATTCAAAAACACGATGTAATCATTGGGCCAACAATCTCCTCATTTTTGATTATGGCAAATTGGTTAAGTTTAAGACAAATATGATAGATGCATGTATCACTAATAAACACATATTACGAGAAGATTGTGTGCTAACTTAAACTTATTTCTCCCCCTTTGACATGATCAAAAATAAGCTCCCCCATAAGAAGAGATAAAATGAACTCAAGCATAAGGAGGAAGGCATAGACAATCATGATCAAGATATACTAAATGAGGAACAATGGGAGAAGTGTGTAAAGACAAGTATAGAAACTACATACCCAATATAGAGTGCCAAATAGAAAATAGCTTGTCAAAACACAAATAGTTGGTAAAACTAAAAGAATTTGAAAATAATCAATAGATAGTTTACCAACATGAAATCCAAGAAAGAGATCCAAAAATATAGTATTACATGAAATCCAAGAAAGACATCCAAAAACTTTTGGAAGAGAATTATGAAAAAAAAATCAGTCAAAAACCATAGGGATAAGATAATTGCAAATAATAGATATCAAAGTAGAAAGATACCAATTGAGATATTGAAATATATAAACTTGATATCAATTAAAATAAATAAACTTGAAACATTGATCAATGAAACAATGATATTCACAATTGTCTCCAATCTCAGGAATACCCTTTCTGATGTATGTTCAAGCAAAGGACCATTCACTAGGTGCTTTATTAGCTCAGAAGAATAAAGAAGGTCATGAACAGGCTATCTATTACCTCAGTCGTACAATGATTAGAGCTGAACATCGATACACCCAGTGAAAAAAATGTCTAGCTTTGATGTTTGTTGTTCAAAAGACGATACATTATATCACAGGCCAAGCTATTCATGTTATTTCTAGAGTTAACCCTCTCCGGGTTCTGATGAAGAAGCCCAGTATACTCAATTCCAGGCTTGCAACATGGGCCATATTGTTAGCACAATATGATATGGTTTATGTTCCTCAAAAGTCTGTTAAAGGTCCAGCCCTTGCTGACTTTTTGGCAGCTCATCTAGTTCCCGAAACGTCTAAACTCTACGACGAGATTCTAGACAAAAATTTGGAATCCAATATAATTTTAGAAGAAAATCTTGCCTGGCGTATATTCATTGATGGTGCTTCCATAATAGGACCAAAAGGTGCCATTATCGCTGGAGTTGGGATTGTCCTCATCTCACCAGAAGGGTTAGCTATTCAAAGAGCTTATTCTTTGAGTCATGTTCCAATAATGTGGCTGAATACAATGCTCTACTCACTGGTCTCTAATTGGCTAAATAATTAAATATTGAGTATCTTGAAGTTTACGGAGACTCTAAATTGATTGTCAATCATGTTAGGGGCATATATAAAGTTCGACGTCAGGATTTGGTACTATATCATGAAGCGACAGTTAGACTGGCTACATCGTTTAAGGGTTTCTTCATTGAACATGTACATCGGGCATGCAATATGGAGGCTAATGCATTGGCTAATCTGGCAGCCGTATTAGCAATCCCAGTAAAAAGGCAACAAATGGTTGTCATCAATAACATAGAGTTATTTTGTATTGAAAATAATTCAAACATTGAGTTCCGTAATTCAATTGAAATTGATGTCATCAGTGAAGATTGGAGAGCTCCTTTTATTGACTTTATGATATATGCCATTTTACCTGAAGATCCTAAAGAAGCTACAACTATTCGTCGGCGATCACTCCGGTTCAATTATAATTATACTACCAAAACCCTCTATCGACGGACATTTGATGGTCAATTCCTACGCTGTCTTGTTGGAGATAAAGTAAAACAAATACTACAGGAAGCTCATGATGGTGTTTGTGGTACACATCAGTCTGGTCCTAAATTATAAGATCGTATCCGGCGTATGGGCTACTATTGGCCCACGATGGTATCTGATGCAATCGAGTATGCAAGGAAGTGCCGAACATGTCTAATCTTTGCTGACTTCATTCATCAACCATCAGAATTTCTTCATCCGATAGCAACATGATGGCCCTTTGAAGCTTGGGGCATGGATGTCATTGCTCCTATTAGCCCTCCCTCGTCTCGAGGACATCGGTTCATATTGGCCATAACTGATTATTTCTCAAAGTGGGCTGAAGCTATACCTCTAGCTGAGGTCAAGACAAGCAGTGTTATCAATTTTATTAAGCATTATGTGATCTACAGATTTTGTGTTCCTCGGTGAATCATTCATGATAATGGGCCACAATTCATCAGTCAGAAGTTCACTCAATTCTGCGTTGACAACATGATCAATAATATTGATTCTATAGCTTATAATCCTGCAGCTAACGGGTTGGCAGAAGCATTTAACAAGACCATCATCAAGCTCCTCAAGAAGTTTGTTTCTACCAACAAACGGAACTGGAGTGAAAAGCTTGGAGAATGTCTGTTGGCTTACCGTACTACTGTACGTACTCCTACAGGCTGTACACCTTTTTCTTTGCTATATGGATGCGAGGCCGTCTTACCATTGGAAATCTAGATCCCTTTCCTAAGGATTGCTATTGCCAATGAACTCACAACCGAAAATAATGATCGTCTGAGACTTCAGGAGCTTGAAGCGCTTGACGAGAAACGGCTCCTAGCTTAACAACATATTGAGTTATACCAAGCTCGTCTATCAAAAGCCTTCAACCGTAAAGTCAAAGTCCGAACATTTCAGAAAGGAGAACTAGTTCTAACCGTCAGACGTCCTATGACTATGATGCACATGAGCAAAGGCAAATTCGAAGCGAAGTGGGAAGGACCCTACCTTGTAAGTAATTTTTTCTCCAACGAGCTTATCAGTTGACTAATATGGATGGTCAAGTCACTATGATGCCCATTAACGGCAAATTTTTCAAGAAATATCATGTTTGAAGACAAAGAGATATCAACACAGAGAATCAGAATGTAAATAAAAATTCCTTTTATTTCATAAACTCGGATAGAAGGAAATATATAAAATTAACGAGGACCAGAGCCCTCTTGATTGAAAATATATTTTGCAAGAAGCTCGAAGACATTATTGTCTGATGACACCAGCAGTTCACAAGCGGCCTTCCTCAGAGCTTCTTCCTCGGCAGTACTTCCAGGCTCCACCAGTTTGGCAAGAATGTCTTGTTTTGATTCAGGAATAGCCAAACTTTCTTCCACTTCTGGCCGAATGGGTGGCGAAGGCTCGTCGGAATGAGTATCGATGGCGGCTTCGATCTTTTGGATGGCCTCAGCCTCCTTGGGTGCATCTTCGGAAGACATTTGCGATGAAAGGATAGATTGGATAATATTCTCAAAAGTTTTGCGCTATTTACAGACAGAAAGGCCAAACATTCTTTCTCATGAATTGAAACAACCTTTCCTCGAAAATGTATGTTCTTTCATTCATCCTTTTTTATCTTGTGAATAGGTCTCCATTTATTGTCTGTCGCGGGAACCGAAACAACCTTTCTTTGAAAAGGCATGCTTATTCACGCATCAATCTTTTTAGGCCTACATTTATTATTATTTATTTACTTTCTTGTAAATAAAGCCACAGATAATAAATACTCAAAATCCCCCGTGGAGTCCATCCAAATCATCAATTCTGCCTTTTGAAACCCAGCTATTTTAAAAGATATCTTATCTTTATGATAAATTCGAATTATCATAGATATCGTCTTTTTATACATGATATCCTATCTTTGAGTCCCAGCTGACTTGAAGATCATCAATAGAAAAATGAATTCACGTCCACATTACCTCTGGATTCTATTTTCTATATCATCACATCAAGTCATAAAGGAGAGAAAAATCATTATTTATTCCTTCTTTAAAAATATAGATACATCTTAATAGAAATCTGTTACATCTCGGATTTTTATTCTAAATATAACAAATAGAGGTCTATTACATCTTTAGATCTTCTTGTTAGTGCCGG
This sequence comes from Iris pallida, assembly GCA_029216955.1. Lineage (NCBI taxonomy): Eukaryota > Viridiplantae > Streptophyta > Magnoliopsida > Asparagales > Iridaceae > Iris > Iris pallida. The sequence continues at coordinate 10,275,421 of JANAVB010016195.1, forward strand.
TTCCGTGCCAATTCGATATGAAGCAACAAACAAGGCAACGGAGTCAACTCTGGTCTTCTCTCTCAGAAAAACGAGAGGAGAACGACAGAGTACAGCAGCTCGAAGACAAGCTGCTGTCAATAGAACTGGTGGAGAAAAGACGACCCATCGCGAGAAGTAGGATTGAGATCACCCTTGTGATACGATTCCTAGTTCTGTGTCTCCACCATCCAACTCTCATGTATAAAGGCCCTTCCTACCATCTCGAGGAAGCCCTTTTAAACATGAAGAGTTCTGAGCTCTCTGATGTGTGTGTGTGTCAAGGTGGTTCAGCTCCATAGCAACTAATATCACCAATACCAGTTCTGAAGAATCTTGCCAACCGATTCCCTACAAGAAGTGAACGAGAAGAAGTCAGTGAATTTACAGAGTGCAATTATCAAATCTATACAAAAATCACAGGTTGTACCAAAACATCCATGTTGTGCAACGGATGTGTTGTGCCACGCGCATCATCTGTGTTGTGCCATATTTTGTATGGCCCAGCATCTGTGTTGTGCCATATTTTGCATGGCACAGCATCTGTGTTGCGCCACATTTTGTATGGCACAGCATCGGTGTTGTGCCATATTTTATATGGCACAGCAGACCTGAATCACATTTGAGAGGGCTGTCAGGCTGTAGATGTGCCATCAGAGCAATTATAGATCTGCAAACAGACTGGAGGGTCCATGCAGGGCTCCACGAAGTCTTCAATATATCAAGGCAGATCACCCCTGTCTATACAAAAAAGAAGTATTAGGCCTGCCACTTTACGTGGAGTAGGCAGGGTGATATCTACTTACATATATTTATTATACAGAAAAACATGTAACTCGAAAAATAGTGTAGCAATTGTCCTTTAGGTTGTGTATGGTTTTCTTTGATGTTATGACCTCAAATCTATATCCCATTTTGTATGGGATCAGCCATTTGGTTACAATCTTATCCTTAATTTTTTCCATGACTTTTTAACCATGGTTTGGCAATCATGAAGCAAATTGGTAGCATATATATTATATATGCTTGTTGTGTTTGTCTTCTGAATATATGTTATTTAATCTTCTTGAGAATCCTATGTCATCATACTGGACATGTCAAATTGATACACATATTTATGTTTCTTATGTACCAAGGACACTTGCCTTGCCTTTACTATTTTTCTCAAAATGCAGTTTACTTTTATATGTATAGTTGTATATCACTTTATGATAGGATCACATCTTTTTCTTCTACAGGTACAGAAAGAAAATATACTCAGAGGCAGAGGAGGGTTCTGAAGTAGAAATTGAAGGTCCCTCGGGCATTGAATCAGTTCACCAAAACCTTGGACATGAATTTTGGGATATTTTGTTATATAGTTAGGTAATGTGCCATGTATTTTGGGATATTGTACGAAACTCATATATTTTGATTTATTTGGATATGTACATGGTTGTATATGTACATATGCTTGATGTTTGTGGTTGTACGTGTGTAAAATGTGTTAGAAGTTTGTGGTATATGAACAATACAGTTTGTTAATATGAAAACTAAATTTTATAGTTATTTGATGTGTGTATCTTCTGGATTATTGATATTAGGACTGTGTTCGATTCATAATATATAATTATAAATGGAATTTTGGCTATACAAAATTTAGCTTATCTTGACAGTTATAAAATGTCAACAATAAACTAAATTTTGATACAAAGTGGCCTTTTATGAAGGCTTTTAACCGTCATCTAGGTCTGAGTCAAGAAAAGTTTTTGCCTATGTTGACGGTTTCTAAAAACTGCTATTTTGACGGCTAAAAACAGTCAAGAAAATAACTTAATATGACGGCCAAAAACCATCAAGAAAAGTCCTGTCAGTGACCGTCAAGAAAAGGGGAGGTCTTTTCTTGACTCTGGCCTAGTTGACGGATCTGCAACCATCAAGATATCCATTTCTTGACGGGGAATCACCGTCAAGAAAAGCCCTTATTCTTGTAGTGTCTATCGTGTGTCGAGTCGCGTGAATGTGTGTATCAGAGAGGAATTTCCGCACGTAACAGTGCAGTGCAAATTTAGTGCACTCATGTTTTCGTGTCCGACACGAAATGAGGTGTCGTGAAACTCGAGAGGGGGCTTGTCAGTAGTTGTCCCCACCTCCGTGCCAAGTGGAACACGTCCACGTGGTGTGTCGTGTCCGCAAACAGGGTCGGGTAGCAGGGCACACCACGGGGGTCTCATGCTGCGTGTCCGTGTCCATTTTGGACACGAACACATGCCCAAATCGTGCTCAGTCCTAGGGATTTATGATCTACACAATAAGGGCTACAAAATCATGTAATTAGTTTTGAAAATCATTAACTTTTATTTCTAAGTGGTATTTCACCAAACACTTATTTAAAAATACTGATACGTGTCTGATATGCATACCTAATGGACACGAATTCCTACCAAACTTGGGCTACACCTAGGAGAACCCTAAATGAATGCATCTATAGAAAAAAATCAGGAATTTATTAGGGTTTGTAGCATTTTACCTATTGAGAGTTCAAACTCAATGAAAATGCTCCAAAGTGAGTTGTTCCCTCCACAAGCTATGGCCAAATGCTCTTCAAATCCTTGCTAGCAAGTATCTACTAGCCTCCTCTACTGTTGTGAATCTCAATGCAAGAGAGTAGCTTCAATTTGGGATCAATTTGGATTGAAAAGCGAGAATTTTAGGGAAGAACAAATTAGGGTTTCTTTGTAGGTGTTAAAAGAGGCAAGGGGATACTAAATGATACTTTATAGGAGGGAGGAATGCTACTTGTGGCTGGCATAATAGAAATTAGGGTTAGGTTTAGATATAGATGGGTGGCTAAGGCTTCTCCACCAAATTTCAAGTCCTCTCATTGGTTCAATTTAGTCCTAAGGCTTTCTTTCTACAAATATCCTAAGGAAAAAATATCCTACTTAGAAATATCTAGATATTGCTAATCTTGTTACTTAGTAGGATATCCTAATCAAGATTCTAAGCTCAAGGCTAATCTAGATTAGGCTAAGATTCTAGGTCAAGTCTCAACTAAACAAATAGCACATATTTAATTAATAAAATTCATTTTCATTAAAAGTTAAAAATGACCAAAATACCCTTAGGCTAAAAAGTGGTAATTTGAAATTCTAATCACATGACTAGGCTCCCATGGTTATGGTTAGTCCTTAGGCTTAGCAATTCTAGGGTTACACTAGTTAACCATCAAAATCATATTTCAATATTTTAAATAGTTTTAAATTAATTAAAAATTACTAAAAAACCATAACATGAATTAAATCCTAATATTAAAAAATCAAAATTATAAAAGTTCAAAATTACCCTCATTTTAGAAAAGTGTGTGTTACATAAAGCGCGAGATGAAGGCTCAGCGAAGCCTTTTCCTCTCTTAATATCGAATTTCTCGGGCACCATTAGGGTTTGTCGAAGAAGGTTCTGAGTCTGGAAGAAGAAGAGACAGAGTGGTCAAAGGAGATCGAGAAGAAAAGAAAGAGGTAGGGTTTCGAGAAAGTCACGTTGGTGAAGGATGAAAAATCCAAAGGGAACGGCTATTTATAGTTTTGCAAGTATAAATAAATTGTACAAATTACGCTGAAGAATCGGGCTTGAGTTGATTGGCGCAACCTACTGTTGTGCAACTGGCACTTAAAATTTGGAGTTTATTGAAACAGTTGACTAGCGCAACCCGTGTTAAGTTCCTCTAATTCAAAGTATTTCAAAATTTTGAAATCTTTCAAACTTTGAAAACTTTGAAGGGGGTCTTGTAGAGGCTAAAAATCAAGCTGTGCCACCCGTTAAAGTGTGCGATCATCAAGTGGCGCCAAAATCATTATGTTGCGCCTGATCATTAGGTTATGCCAATAATTGGTTGCGCCAACATCACGTTACACCAACGTTAGGTTGTGTGGGGCCACGTGGCAAGAATCCTCGAGAAGATATAATGGTTGCCATCATTACTGACAGCTCCGACAGTACGACAGTCGAAGAAAATCCATTCGAATCCTGCGCAACGTGGCGCTCGAGAAGATTTTGTCAGCATGTAATTAATGCCGACAGCTGGCGCGCATAAGTCATTGTATGGCACGAGAATTAATCAGTACAGCACAGAAGACCCAGTCAAAGGCGTCAGTTGTTGAATTGTGCCCATGCGCAACTTGGCTAGTTGGCGCCACCTGATCAATATTTATTTAGAAGCAGGGTGACGTGGCACACAAGCCACCAACTTCGTAGAGCGTGCCCACAATACTGCCCACGACCACGCGAATCTCACTCAAACGATGCCACGTGTCCATAATGGTTGAGGTAGTCGCTCGCGCAAGTGAACAGGAGGCGTGCAACCTGAAGTACGTGCAACCCAGAATAACTGCTAAACAGTTATTTTAAGAACTCTATAAATAGAGTTTCAAATCAGTCTCAAAGCATGACCAAGGATCAAAAACTCCTGCAAAAGTGTTGTTGCATCCTCCAGAATCTCGTGTCTTCGATATCACATCATCCAAGGGATAAAGTGATCGTCTTCTGATCAGATTCCTATAGTTGTACTTCTCCAGAAATCAATTGTACTCTTTGTACTTTTTTTTAGTTTATAGAAATTAAATTTTCTTTTTTTTCTTGTTTTTGTAAACAACCAGCGAGCTATGAACACAATTTTTTGTGATCATTTGCACAAAACAGTAGAATGCTATGTAGATGATATTGCAGTTAAAAGTTGTCTCAAGGGCAACCACCTCCAAGATTTGAGAAAGGTGTTCGACCTTATGCGTACACACCAACTCAAGATGAATCCAACCAAGTCTTTTCTGGGAGTCTCCAGTGGCAAGTTACTTGGTGTTATTATCACTTCAAAGGGTATACATCTTGACCCGAAGAAGGTTAAAGCTATCCTCGATATGCTTCATCCAAGAAATCTCAAAGAACTATATGGACTCCAAGGAAGGTTAGCCTACATTAGACGATTCATTACAAATCTTTCTGGAAGGTGTCAACCGTTTACTCAGCTCATGAAGAAAGGAGTATCTTTTGTCTGGACTAAATAATGTCAGCGCGTATTTGACGACATCAAAAAGTATCTCACAAGCCCCCCAGTGTTGGTGGCTCCGATAGTCGGAAAGCCTTTCTTGTTATATGTTTGTGCTATGGATCATTCTCTTGGTGCCCTATTAGCTCAGAAAAGTGAAGGAGGTCATGAACAGGCAATCTATTACCTCAGTCGCACGATGGTTGGTGCCGAACACAGATACACACCTGTGGAAAAGGAATGTCTCGCACTGGTATTTGTTATCCAGAAGACATGTTACTATGTGTCTGGACAGACTATCCATATCATATCTAGAGTCAATCCTCTCAGAATACTCATGACTAAACTGGGTTCTCTTAATTTTTCTTTAGCTACATGGACAATGTTGTTGACTCCATAAGATATGTTGTTCGTTCCTCAGAAGGTAGTAAAAGGCCAAGCATTAGCTGACTTCTTAGCAGCTCATCCAGTGCTAAAATCTTCTAAACTCTATGATAAAATCCATATGAAGTGGTTGAGTCTTGTTAGGGTTATATACTAAAAGCATCACTTTGTAGTAACCTTATTTCCTTAAATTTTGAATGAGAATCATATGGGCAAATGTTTGCATATTGTATTTGTTGCAAGTGTTAATGCAAATGTCTAATATTCTATATTAGAGATAATATAGTGTGTGGTGTCACACAGAAGATCATATTATCAGTTTTCTATAGAATATATAAATAGTTCACAACCTAGATGAACTTGGACAATCTATTGGAAAGGTTGTAGTGTAATCTGGTATTAGTCTATCTTGACTATAGGTTTACACTAGTACACTTTGTGTGTATTGAATAGGACCACTTGAGGTTGTTTTCTTTGTACTGACTACATGAGAGAACAAACACCTATGTTATTATGGATGCTTGTGCTCTTAATCCGGATATAATAACAGACATGTATACGCAGTATGCATTACTTTGACTCATGAAAGAGTGAGATTCATTATTGGTCAACAACCTCTATGAATTAGGTAATAACATTGTGTGTATAATGGGCTATTGATTATAAATAGAATCTATGTCCCGATACATCGGGTTGATGATGTCCCCTTAAGGAGCTCATAAGGATTGTCATGTAAATCCTATAGGTGGATTATATCCGACATAACAAATAAAGTTGAACGGTACTACTTAAGGATAAAAGATGTCGAATCAATATAGTTGTCAGTAACTTAATTTGATCGACGGACATTCGATATCTTAACATGGGGAGCCAAACGAGCATATAATAAAAGGAGCCCATAAACATAATTTGGGATTAGGGAGGTAGTACAACAATAGCTCATTAGTAGACCGAGCTATTGTTAATGGGCCTGGATTGTGTGTTCGGGCTGAACACAGGATATCCAGATCCGTTAGGAGGCTTAACCCTAATTTCTTCTCATGGTCCCTGTCGTAGCCTATATATATCCTTTATTCTCTCGCCACCAAATTACAAATCAGAAATCTGAAGCTTTCTCTAAATTCGTGATTCACGTAAGGAAAGAAAGAGAGGGCTACCAAGGAGAAGAAAAGGTTGGGAGATCGTCGCCCACGCGACGTCCAACTCAAGGAAGGAATACGTACAGAAGATCTTGGGATCGTCCGCTCGAGATTGCCAGGAACTACTTGTCTTCTTTCCGCCACAGGTATAATTCGTGAACCCTAGTTTCCGCCTATGAAGGGTTAGAACACGTATTAAATCTGTTTAACTTTCTATCGATCAATACACACACCAAAGTAAGGGTCCTGGGAATCCCCAGTTCCATCAATTGGTATCAGAGCCAGGTTGGATCTGCGTATTGATTGATACGTCTATGTTGTCCAATAAAACTTGCATTATGTAATAGTCGGTAGATGTGGATCTGTTCTAACTCGGTTTTGCAGGCATCTTAGATCCAACTATTATGGTCCAATGCAAGTTTTGTTTTGTTATTGTTTTAAACCATGGACATGTCATGGATGTTGTTATTGCTGTGGATATAATTAAAATCACGAGGGTTGAGTGTGCTTATAATTTTATTTCTTAATCTAGATTATGTGTGAACTCCTTTGGAAGGCATAAGATGATGTAATCTTAATTATTTTTTATCAATCGTGATGGCGGTGGTGGCTATTTCTGACGCCGAAAGAGATGTTGGTTTTAAGCAGTCTGAACCCCGAATAGATCTGCGTAGCGCCAGATTTTGGATTCGAATAGTTGAGGACGGAATAGAAAAGATGACCATAATAGTTGGATATTTTTCTCTTATTTGTTGTTATTTTTCTTTTTCTGATTATGCATGTTTATTATTGTGTGGTTTTTTTTGAAAAACTAAGCCTACATTAATAATTGACAACATGGACATAATATCAACTAGTAGAAAAATCCTTATTGTTAAACAACTAAGTGGGAGAGGATATTTATTTACTATAAATTCTATGGTCTCCATTACTAGTTTGTAAGTGATGTAATTATACTTGCGCGTTGGCTTTAGTGCCTTCCTCCATATCGGATGAGTATAATTATGGATCACCAGTACAAACTTCCTTAGGGATAATTGTAGAAAGTTACCTAGAATTTGTTCACTTCTCCATCTGAAGGAACTCACTACAAGGTAATGGACTTAGTATTAAGTAATGGAATACACATAGATACAAATAATGGTATCCTCTCCATCGGAGTCACTGCTATTATTTGTATGACCAGAGCATGACCAACATATTAATTTTATTTGTCATAAAGTTATGTTGACATGATAGTAAAATTAATAGGTAGTACCTACTTGAACAAAATTGAATTTGTATACGTCCACACTATCGTGGCACGCTAAATTCATGATATTCAAGGTGTTGGTAAATTTCTTATGATTGTTTTGAGGGAACCAATATTTAATTAATTCAAAAAGTTTTTGCCATACATAATTTTTATTTATGTGATTCTCATGATTTCAAAAATAGGTTCTTTCAGTCCACTTATGGTGATTCTTAAGGAAAACAAACTTACTGGACCTAATTATTGACTGAAAACGTAATCTGGACATTGTCTTGACTGCTGAGGAGTACAAATATGTACTTATTGAGGAATGCCGACCTAAGCCTGATGCTAACTCTGATAAAGAGGTCAAAGAGGATTATAAGAAGTAGAAAAAGGCAGATGTGATGGCACAGTATTATATTTTGGCATCTATGTCAAATGTACTGCAACATTAGCATCAGGCTATGGCCACGGCTTATGACATGATGTATAACCTCAAGAAACTCTTCGGACATTAGAGTAGAGTAGCTAGACAGTTGTTATAAAGTGTTTGATGAATACAAAAATGGTTGAGGGTACACCAGTAAGGGATCATGTTCTCAAGATGATGGGTCATCTAAATAAGATAGAGATCCTTGGAGCTAAAATCGATGGAGAATCTTGGGTCGATATCATTCTCGGGACTCTGCCTAAAAGTTTTGACAATTTATGCCTTAATTTCAACATGAAAAAAAGGTTGTATAGTTTGGCGGAACTTGTAAAAGAACTACAGGATGCTGAATCTCTCTTTAGGCAGAGTGGTCATATTTTTGTTTCTGAAAAGGCTTCTACTTCTAAGCCAAAAGGCAGTAAGAAGAAGAATAACATTCAGAAACAGGCAAACTCGACAGAGAAGAGCATGGGACCTCAAGGCGTTATAAAAAGGCCGAAAGGCAAATGTTTCAAGTGCAAAGGGTTAGGACATTGGAAGACTGACTGTCCACTTTACAAACAAGGGAACAAAGAAGGTATATCTCATTTACTAGTAGTTGAAACATGTTTAGCGGTTTTATCTATCGGCACCTGGTGTGTAGATACAGGAGCCACTAATCATGTCTGTAATACATTACAGGGGTTCCAGGAAACCAGACGGCTCAGTGATGGAGAGATATGCTTGTTCATGGGTGATGCTACAAAAGTAGTGATCGTTGCATTAGGAGATGTTACTTTGTCTTTTGGTAGAAATAAGTCTTTGACGTTGAGAGATTATCTTTATGCACCTTTACTTAGAAGGAATTTAATTTCTGCTTCTATGTTAGTTAAGGACGGATATTCAGTTTATTTTAATAACAATATTGTTATTAGAAAGAATAAACATTTTATCTGTTCTGGTGCATTATTTGATAATCTGTATGTCATTAATCTTGTTTCGCCCATAATACAACTTATGGAAATGAATAATATATCATCTAACTTAAATAAGAGAAATGAATCTTCTTGTATGAACCAAACATATCTTTGGCACTTGCGATTGGAGCATATTAACCTAAGAAGGATACAAAGACTGGTTGAAGGTAGACCTTTGAGTTCTTTGGAAGTGAAGGCACTACCAGTCTGTGAATCATGCTTGAAAGGTAAACTGACCAAAAGGCCGTTTACGGCAAAGGGGTATAGGGCCAAAGATGTGTTGGAATTGGTTTATTCTGATTTGTGTGGACCCATGACTATCCAAGCTATAGGTGGCTTTAAATATTTTGTCACATTTATTGACGATTATTTAAGGTATGGATACATTTATTTAATATGCCGTAAGCTTGAGTGCTTTGAGAAATTCAAAGAGTACAAGGCTGAAACGGAGAAACATCATGAAAAATGTATCAAGTTATTACGATCAGATCGTGGTGGCGAGTACCTCTTTGGAGAGTTTAGGAATTATTTATCAGAGGCTGGGATTACTTCCCAATTGACTACACCGGGAACGCCCCAGCATAATGGTGTAGCCGAAAGAAGGAATAGAACTCTTATGGAGATGGTTAGATCAATGATGAGTTATTCAAATTTTCCAGATTTATTTTGGGGATATGCCTGAGAGACTGCAGCTTATATTTTGAGCTCGGTTCCTTCTAAGTCAGTACCTCTTAGTCCCACAAAGCTGTGGATTGGGCATAAGCCTAGTCTGAAACATATTCGAATTTGGGGTAGTCCAGCACATGTGCTGAATAGGAAAGAAGATAAGTTGAAATCTCGTACAAAAGTACGCTTGTTTGTAGGCTATCCAAGAGGAACGAAAGGAGATTTATTTTATAGTCCTAAGGATCAGAAGGTCATTGTTAGCACCAATGTCCGATTCTTAGAGGAAGTCTATGTGATGAACCATAAACCCACAAGTAGAGTTGTTCTAGAATAACTGAGAGGTGAGACACCAAGTACTTCAGTACCAACAGTACAAAAGGAAGAACCACAATTAACTGCACAATGTGTCACAAATGTTATACCACAACCGATAGTACCTCGTCGTAGTGGGAAGATTGTAATACAACCTGATAGATATATATTCTTGGGAGAGTCGTCAGACTTCGTTCCTGGAGAACAATATTTTGATCCCTGTACCTACAATGAACCACTCCAAGATAAAGATGTAGAGTCTTGGCAAAAAGCAATGATATCTGAAATAGAATCTATGGATTCCAATCAGGTCTGGGAGCTTGTAGAACCACCCGTTGGTGTAAAAGCCATTGGATGCAAGTGGGTCTATAAGAGAAAAAAAGGATCAGACGGTAAGGTTGAAACCTTTAAAGCTCGGCTTGTTGCAAAAGGTTTTACTCAAAGAGAGGGTATCGATTATGAGAAAACCTTTTCTCCAGTAGCCATGCTTAAGTCTATCCGGATTCTTTTATCTATTGCAGCTCATCTCGATTATGAGATTTGGCAAATGGATGTCAAGTCAGCTTTTCTTAATGGAAGTCTTGAGGAAGACATCTATATGAAGCAACCAGATGGGTTCATTGAAAAGGGCCAAGAACATCTTGTTTGTAAGCTCAAGAAGTCCATTTATGGACTTAAGCAAGCTTCCAGATCTTGGAACATATATTTTGATCAGGTGATAAAATCCTATGGATTTGATTAATGTCAGGATGAATCATGTGTATACAGAAAGTGTGACGGAAACGTATTGGTGTTCCTAGTACTTTATGTGGATGACATCTTGCTCATTGGAAATCATGTGAAGGTGTTATCTGATGTAAGGGTATGGTTATCCAAACAGTTTGATATGAAGGACCTGGAGAAGTATGACACATCCTTAGGATCGAAGTTCTACGAGATCGCAAGAAAAAGATGTTGAACTTATCCCAAGCTTCCTATATCGATATTGTACTAACTCGTTTTAGTATACAAAATTCTAAGAAAGGTTTCTTACCTTTTAGACATAAAATTGCTTTATCAAAGGAGCAGTGTCCGAGGACATCTAAAGAGATAGAGAACATAAAAGCAGTTCCTTATGCTTCAGCAGTAGGAAGCTTAATGTGTGCAATGCTATGTACGAGACCAGACATCTGCTTTGCCGTAGGCATGGTCAGCAGATATCAGTCTAACCCAGGACAAGAGCACTGGACTGACGCAAAGCATATTTTGAAGTACCTGAAAAGGACTAAAGAGTATATGCTAGTTTACCAGGTAGATAGTTTAGTTCCCTTGGGGTATACAAACTCAAATTTTCAGTCAGATAGGGATTCCAGGAAATCTACCTCAGGTTATGTGTTTACTTTGGAAGGTGGAGCCATTGTGTGGAGGAGTAGCAAACAAAAATGTATTGTTGATTCCACCATGGAAGCCGAGTATGTGGCAGCCTCGGAGGCAGCCAAAGAAGCGATTTGGCTCAGAAACTTTCTGTTGGACTTGGATGTGGTACCTAGTTTGCCTAAGTCTATTACACTTTATCGTGATAATACTGGTGCAGTCGCAAACTCGAAGGAACCACGAGCCCATAAGACAGGTAAACACATTGAGCGCAAGTACCACCTGATACGAGATTTCGTAAAGAAAGAAAAATTTGTTGTGATCAAGATAGCATCAGCCGACAACCTAGTTGATCCCTTTACAAAAAGCTTACCTGCTAAGGCTTTTGATAGTCATGTTGAGGAAATGGGAGTCAGATGTGTTGTAAAACCCCTAAATTTCTACTCTAATTTTTTATAAATTAGTACTGAATTTTTTACTTGTATTTGTACGTCGCATAGTCGTATTATGCGCGCGAACTTGCGTTTTTCGTATTTGCCCGTCAAGTGCGAATATGTGCGAGCGTACATATTTTTAGAAAAATATTTTTCTATTTTTATAGTTTCAAAATAATATATATAATAATTATTTTAGCTATCGTACCAAAATTTCCAAGTTTATTATTTTATTTATAAAAAGCCTTTCATTTATACAGTTATAATAATAAATAATATTCTTATAAAATGGTATTCTAGAAAAGGATATTTATGTAAATATTATTTGTGTAGGAGGTACATGACATTATTTCATTCATATATATTTCGAAATTATTTAGTAGTTTATTTTTAAATAATAGTGTAATTTTTGAAATTAAAAATTAATGGTAAATTTGAAAAGTATATTTAATTTAATAAGTGTAAAAATTTTAAATTAAGATTTTATTTATTTAATTTAGTAACTTATATATATGAATTATCTATATACATATTAGGATTGGATTTGGAATTGATTTTGTTCTAAAACAAATATGGTAATTATCTAAAAAGGGGATTTAAATCTCCTACATCTTATCGAATTTGGATTCCTCAACCCTATAAATAGGGGAGCTTGCCATTGTTCTCTTCACACAAATTTGTCCATCCCTACAAACACAGTTCGTACATCTAGTCCATGTCCGTGTCCTCTGTCCCTTCCACTAAATTTTTCTAATACATGTACAATATTCCCCGTATCCGACATGCCGGACACAATTTCTGCGTCACATAGGACGCAAACTCAGTCGTGTCGGACACCTCCCGATACGGCATCCCTAACTCTAGCCTACTGCCATCCTGATCGCAGCCGACATCAGCCTTGCACCATCGGACCACCTTCCTACAACCACCATCATCCCCTCCTCGTCGTTCCTTCACCACCACCAAAGTGCCCCTGCCACCAGTAGAACCCGCCGCATGCAACCCTCGGCCAAACGCCCTGGCCGAGCCACCCGACCACACCACCACCGTCAGTACCACCACCCGACCATACCACCACCGTCAACACCACCACCCGAACAACACCACCCAAACCACCACCGCCACCATGGCCATCGCCGACCGGCGCCACCACCAGAAGCCACCAAAACCTACCAAAATTTCCTCCAAAGAAAACCCAAATAAAATCACTGCCACCATCTACTTACCTTGCCCTAGCCGTCGCGCTCCTCCTCCTTCAGATCTGCCTCCGCCAGCGGTGACCTCCATATCCTTCCCTATCACCGCATCACCATCGGCGGCGAGATCTGTGGCTCCTACACGCTACAGCGCCACTGCTGCAGCAACCGACGAGCTCGCGGTCGCCAACGACCACCGGCATCGAAGTCCCCCAATTAGTGAGTCTCTCCCCTTCCCCTACTCTCGTCCTCCCGCTCTCTCCTTCTCCAACTCACAAAATCTCTCTTTTCCCTTTTTCCCTTCTTATGTTGCACTCTCTAAAAGTGATCTTTCTCTCTCCAGAGATGAGAGCACAGCTGTGCTTAAGTTATTATGTTCAAAAATTTTGGGTTGGTGTTAAGTTGTTGTTGTTTCTTTTTGTTGCTTTCTCTTTGTTGCATCGGTTTAATTGAATTATTTTCTTTGTCGTTACTTTATCATGATTAATATTAATGTCTATTATTTTTACAGCTATCTAAGATCATGGTTAATATTAATTATTATTAATTTTAGTATATATAGTATTACATATCAATATTTGTATTATTGGTATTCTATATATATTGTTATTATTATTTTGTGAAATCTATTTATCACTCTCTAGTCTAAAAAAATGTACTTTGACAAAATAAGGTTATAAATATTATTATTGTATCCTTTAGCTATTCTCAAAAATATAATATTTGGCTTGGAGGCTAAATTATTATTATATTCTTCTGGTACCTTAAAAGTAAGTTTTGACCTAAAATGCATTTATACAATTTTTATGATATAAAAAAATGGTTATAAATATTTTCCACCTAAGAAAAATATAGTTTGATAAAAGCAATTATTTAATTATTTAGTTAAACTATTTTACTAGATATAGATTTCAAAATATAAATAAGTATCTTTATATTCTGTTTTTTTCCTTGTATGTTAGATTTTAGCAATAAAGTATCTTAGGTGATATTTTATTATAGCATGTATATAAAGTACTGCTACGTTCAATATTTTATGTATTTTCCAAAACTATTTTTAAAAGAAAGGGACTAGTATATATATATATATATATATATATATATATATATATATATATATATATATATATATATATATAAGTAAGTTGTGTTTTTGCCATAAAAATGATTTCTCCCTATTTTCGTATTTAACCTTAAAAATATTTTGATGTGGTTCCAAACTATTATAACTATTTTTAAAAGTTTCATAAAATATTTTTACTAATAAATATGTTTTTCAAGGATTATAATTAGTTTTCTAAAAATAGTATATATAATTTATCCCATCTCTTTTGATTATCCCTTTTGTCCGTAACCAAACCCAATATTTCTAATCCCTCGCAAATTTTGTACTTCATTATGTCAACCCTAACTAATTCAACCTTTCTAGACCCAATGGAACTGTCCGTGCCACCATTAGAGGTCACCTTGTGTACTTGTTACCCCAAGTCGCAATTCGTGCTACATTGATCATTGCAGTACACCAGGCGTCCTACCAGGCAAGACACATTGTCATTTGCTGTTTATTTATTTTAGCTCATATTTCATGCATTATTCATTATTTTCTTTATGCAAAATAAACTGTGACGCATGGCATAACGTGTTAGAACTTACTGTTCAGTTATATATCCTGCTATGTATTATTTTTCTTACACATAAAACCTAGATGTAAGAGACCACCTTGTGTGTTAAAATTATTGGCCTTAACACATTGTATGTGTGTTGCATGTAGAATACGGACGTGCATGATTGGCTGGCCACCAGTACGTATAAGTCGTACGTTAGGAAATAACTGCTAATAGAGTTGCATGCTAGAAGACTTAGCAGTTATGAGTTGGCATTGGGCGGGGAGAACATGATTGGAAGTTGACTACCACCCTATCTATCGTAGACTCGCTCGTTACTGAGGAACGATAGATAGACTCTATGCTATAGACTCGCTCGATACTGAGGAATAGTATATGGTGTTGTGACTCGCTATTGAGGTACTGTACTGCATTGGTATTTTCCTGACTTGACCCGGTAGTCATGCGACCATGAACTGTTCTTAAAACTGTACTCACTTAGATTGGTTAGGCGCCCTTATCCGTTAGGTATAAGTACTCTTGGTTTGGGTACTTTTATCTGACCGTGGCTTGGAATAATAACTTGTCGCGGATTAGTTCACCACACCTTATCCTTGTTTGGTTTTAGGTGTGGCTTACTACTTCGATAAGAAGGTATTGAACCTTGTTGGGGTCCGAATACCATATTGGATTCATAGCATGGAAAGATACATCATCGTGAATTAGTTTACCATCTCATGGCCTTGTTTGATTGGGGGGATGGTACGCTAGTTTAATGGTGTGTATTGAACCATGTTATATTTCAATTGACTTATTTATTTGAGCAATTTATATTCAGTTATATTGGCATGATATTATGTGTCTTGTTACGTCCCTCTGAGGACCTGGTTATCTCCCCAGGTGTGTGTTCATGTCTTCCGTAGGAATTCTAGCCGAGGTCGTGGTCTTCTCCATTTATTCGAAGATGACGTGTCTTGGATCTATCCTGCTACCTTCGTCATTTCTTTTGTATATCATGTACCTCTCACTTTTATTTTGTTGGTAGTGGATGTGTCTCCACCCAACATATTGTATCAAGACAATTCATTATCATTATATGATATTTTTTATTCATTTATTTTATATGGATGAGATTAGTCATGGTTCTACTGCATTTGCAGCTTACATATATTTATTATACGGCTAGCATGTCTACTTTTCTGGTCCTACGTATTTTGGGACTGGGACGTTACATATTTTTGTGGTGGCCCATGCAGGTCAAAATAAATTGTTTGGTTACTTTACCGTACCAAGCAAGCCTACGAATAGGATTAGAAGTCTAGGATCTCATCCACATACTTGACCTCTTTTCTCGATTCTATATTCGAACTACCGTTCAACTCATCGATTGCATCTTGCTTGATTCCTTCCATCACTATTCTTATCTTCCCTTCGTGCTTGCTCAAGGTTAGGAAGGTTACCCCTATTAGATAGACATATTTCTATTGCCCCAATACCATAAGTTTAACTCTTTTAAGTTGGGTAGAATGCCTTATGACATAGCAATCCCTTTGTCCTTGTGACGTATATTAGCAAGTTTACTTAGATTCTAGAATTTAGAGGACCCTAACCCATCTAGCCAACCAAGGACTTGGACAAGAAGACTATAGGACGACTGTCTAGAGACCAACACAGGATATGACTTAGAGTCTTAAGAAGTTCAAACTAATTCTGCTTTCTTTCAATCTAAATCTCATATGCCTATGTTTTACCATCTTGACTAATGTTGCTACAATAAAATAGTTTTGCAAGCTTGTCCATTATTCGAGCTTGTTCATGACATATGCTATTGAGCGCTCACTAATATATTGTCTAATCAGAACCAGTGCATAATGGTCTGATCAACCTAGTGTATTTTGGTTCGCTTTTATCTATTATTCTACGTGGATGGAACATAATTAAACTTGGCCTTTAGAATTCCATCCACGACTGCCTTGACAATTCCTTTGAAATTATTCGGTCGCCTTTGAACCAAGTATTTGTACTCGATAATATCGCCTTTTGAACTCCTTATTGCTTTCGTCTTCACCTATTTTAGAAGGACGAAGGCGTTGTACTAGAACTTCCTCTAGCCTTTCTATCGATTATGACCATTAACTTTGACTCATGAAAGAGTGAGATTCATTATGGGTCAACAACCTCTATGAATTGGGTAATGACATTGTGTGTATGATAGGCTGTTGATTATAAATGGAATCCATGTCCCGATACATCGGGTTGATGATGTCCCCTTAAGGAGCTCATAAGGATTGTCACGTAAACCCTGCAGGTGGATTATATCCGACATGACAAATAAAGTTGAGTGGTACTACTTAAGGATAAAAGATGTCGAATCAATATAGTTGTCAGTAACTTATTTTGATCGACAGACATTCGATATCTTAACATGGGGAGCCAAACGAGCATATAATAAAAGGAGCCCACAAACATAATTTGGGATTAGCGAGGTGCAACAATAGCTCATTAGTGGATCGAGCTATTGTTAATGGGCCTGTATTGTGTGTTCGGGCTGAACATGGGATATCCAGATCCGTTAGGAGGCCTAACCCTAATTTTTCCTTATGGTCCCTGCCGTAGCCTATATATATCCTCTATTCTATGGCCGCTAAATTACTGATCAAAAATCTGAAGCTTTCTCTAAATTCGTGGTTCACGTAAGGAGAGAAAGATAGGGCTGCCAAGGAGAAGAAAAGGTTGGGAGATCGTCGCCCACACGATATCCAACTCGAGGAAGGAATACGTACAAAAGATCTTGGGGTCGTCCGCTCGAGATTGCCAGGAACTACTTGTCTTCTTTCCACCGCAGGTATAATTTGTTAACCATAGTTTCCGCCTATGAAGGGTTAGAACACGTATTAAATCTGTTTAACTTTCTATCGATCAATACGCACACCAAAGTAAGGTTCCTGGGAATCCCTAGTTTCATCAAGTCTAACAATGTAACTGAGGAAATCCCCATTTGGTAAATGTTCTTTGGCGGTGCGTCAAGAACAGGACCTAAAGAAAATATTATGGCCGGAGTAGGGATCGTGCTTGTTTTACCCGATCATCTGGTTATACACCGTGCGTATTCTCTTGTGGAGCCTTGCACCAATAATATGGCCGAATATAATGCCCTACTGATTGTCCTTCAACTGTCAAAACAACTAAAAGTTGACTATCTTGAAGCTTATGGTGATTCTAAGCTAATAGTTAGTCAGGTTCGAGGGGATTATGAAGTTCATCATGAAGATCTCATCCCATATCAAAAAGCGACGATCGAGTTGGCCTCTACCATCGCTGGATTCTTTATCGAGCACGTACCTCGATTACAGAATATAGAAGCAAATGTTTTAGACGGTCTGGCTGCTTCCTTGACCGTTCCTATCAATACTCAGCATTCGATCACAGTGTCTGGTCGAGAGTTATTCTGTATAAAAGATGCCTTGCATATTCATCACAGCTATGCAGTAGAGACGAACGTCGACACCAAAGACTGGAGATTTCCTTTCATAGACTATGCTGTCTACGGAATCCTTCCTGATGACCCGAAGGAAGCAGTGTCTATCCAACGACGATCCCTCAAATTTTACTATGATATAGCTACCAAAATGTTGTACCGACGTTCTTACGATGGGTTACTGTTACGATGTTTATCAGACACAGAAGCTAAAATGCACTACGTGAGGCTCACGACGGAATTTGTGATGCACACCAACCAGGCCCCAAATTACAAGATTGCCTCAGACGAATGGATTATTATTGGCCCACGATGATAGCAGATGTTGTTGAATATGCAAAAAAGTGTAGGGCTTGTCAATTCCATGATGATTTTATTCATCAACCTTCGGAGTTCTTATGCCCGACGGTGGCATCTTGGCCTTTTAAAGCCTGGGGTATGGACGTCATCGACCCAATTAGCCCACCATCCTCCATAGGACATCAGTTTATCCTGGCTATAATCGATTACTTCTCTAAATGGGCGGAAGCTATAACGCTTATCGAAATAAAGACATCAAACGTGATCAGTTTCGTCAAACATCATATCATCTACCGCTTCGGCCTACCTCGCAGTATCATCCATGATAAGTTCTATAATTTGTGAGTCATGCATTCTATCGGTTCTGCGATAAGAATCGAATCCAGAATATAGCCTCTACCGTTTACAATCCAGCAGCTAATGGATTAGTAGAAGCTTTCAATAAGACTATCATCAAACTTCTCAAAAAATTCGTGTCTTCAAACAAGCGTGATTGGAATGAGAAGCTCCGCAAATGTTTCTAGGCCTACTGCACAACGGTTCGGACTCCAACAGGCAGTAGGCCATTCTCTCTGGTTTATGGAAGTGAAGCAGTTCTTTCCCTAGAAATCCAGATTCCCTCTCTTCGAGTAGCCTTAGCCAGTGAGTTGACTGCCGAAGAAAGTTACCATCTGCGACTATAAGAGTTGGAAGCGCTAGATGAAAACCGCTTATTAGCTCAACAGCGTATTGAGCTATACTAAGCACGCATTTCTAGAGCCTTTAATAAGAAGGTGAAGGAAAGATTCTTTCAAGTTGGTGATCTGGTCTTAGCAGTGAGAAGACCAATGGTCATGACGCACAAGACAAAAGAAAAAATTTAGCCTAAATGGGAAGGTCCTTTCGTTATAGAATCGGTGTTTTCTAATGGTGCGTATCGACTAACCAACCCTGATGGTGACTTGCTTATGATGTCGATCAATAGCAAGTTCCTGAAGAAATATTATGTGTAACCTTTATATATAGAGTCCACAGATACTCTGTTTTAATCATGTAAATGTACAGTACAATATTTATGTGATTCGAAAAATTATCTAACTATTATCCGTATTTCAAGAGTCTTGAATACGTCCTGGATAATAGGTCCTCTAAAAAGATTCCTCAGTGGAATTATCTTCATTTGAACTCTGTCCAAACTCGATCTTATGAAAACGGTCACGTCCATATTACCTCTGAACTATTTTTTGATAATTATTCTCCAGTGGGATAATTAAGAAATGTTTTGCCACGTCCATATAACCTCTGAGCAAAACACTCATGAAAAATAATCATATCCATATTACCTCTGAATTATTTACTGACTCCTACTTAAAGGTTATATACCCGTCCACGTCCATATTACCTCTGGTCAAAATATAAAACATTTTCTGCTATTACGTCCATATTACCTCTATTAGCAGCTTATTTCAACTTATTATCTGTCACGCCCCAGAACCAGAATACTGGAGAGCGGGGGCAGACATAGCCAGCTACGTATATAAAATGGAATCCATCTCGCTATACGGTCATGGCTGTCTAGATACATGAGGGTTTATCTACAAGCCAACAGTCTCTTAAGGTCAGGAACAAGCCTAGTGTCTCAATCACAAGCAAGTAAGTAAAAGTCACAAGATGTATGATCATTAAATATACAATAGTAAGGCGTCCCAAACATTACATATTCAGTTGATCATGAAGCTAGTCGTTACAAAATGTCATGACTAGCAAGAGTTTAGTCATACATGATCAACCCTAGGATCTGTTAATCATGTTACAGCCCATAGGCAGACAGTAAGTAAGTGCAATCGAGCTAAACAGGTGCTCGTCGGCTAAACGCCTCAAAAGAATATTTTTACAAGGGAGTGGGAGAGCAAAATAAAATCCACTCGTTGCCGGGATTCCTTCTAGTGTTCACCATCTGGCAGGAAGGTCGGTAGATCCTCTGGAGCTGCTCCGAAATCTGGCCACACAAAACCAGCTGGGTCAGACCCCAGAAAGAGCAAGTGCCACAAAGGAGGCTTCACTTAAGAGCTAAAACCAGCAATCAGTACAAGATATAATTAAAAGTAAGAACTGGAAATAAAGAAAATACACCAGGATGATATACGACGAGATAACCATGGAACTATTCAGATAACCAGGTTACAACCCGTAAACCAAACAAGGACCGGGGTTGTAACCCTTCGTCTGAACAGAACTTGGAATTCTCACCATTCATCGGTAAAATAAATACAAGCATTCTAGTCATTCAATAATCTGGAACAGGATCAGGGCAAGACTAGACTGGTTAGACTTCGTCCAATCACTTCACGGCCAAGCAAGAATTACAGCTTGATACTTTAACTAACTAGGGTTGTCACAAGCCTAATTACTAACAGGATGCAGTGAGATTGTTCCACAGCCACAAGCCCTGCAGACCATCCAGGTTACCCGGGTTAAAAGATTAGAGTTGAATTCAGGTGGGTACATCGTCCAGGAAACGAATGTACCCTTAGGTAGCTTGAAGGGTGCAACACATGACAGTGTGCTGGAAATGTGCCCTACTCGACGGCAGGCTACAGATCCGAAGGCGTGCCCAGGTAACGGGATTGCCTATAGCTGGGAAATCTCGTCATGACTAATGTATTAATCTAGTTATTAGCCTTAGTCCATTTTAGTAGGTACTCCTGGCCGTGGTACTCCGGAGTCCCATCCTAGGCATGATGCAAGACAGGACTGGTTATTTATACAAGCACAATCGCCCACGGTGTCCAGGTTATTATACAGGTCATGTCATGTCAAGTAGCCGTCGCAACAGCTTATCAAGATATAACATGTCAGGTTATCAGGTCAAGTGCACTAGTCAGGAGTGCGCCACGACGGCCACTATCAGGTCATGTCAGGTTACTCATGTCAGGAGTGCACCACTACGGGTTACTATCGTGTCAGGCTCAGTTATCCTTTCCAAACATATTACATAAATTCGTGATTATCAAGTTCAGGACAAAAGGCGTAAGGATATAAAATGGACGTAAAATATCTAATAAAATATCAATATACAAGGCTATAGAAGAGCCAAGCTTAAGGAAAATAAAACCAAATCTGACACGCTGACATAAGACCAAGTCAGCCAACGGCCACACGCTCAGTGCAAAAGTCATACGCTCAGTGCAAAAGTCATACGCTCAGTGCAAAAGTCATACGCTCAGTGCAAGTCCTCCATACGCCTCAAAAGGCAGCGTATGGACTCCATACGCTGAGCGTATGCAAGACATACGCTCCCAAAAGGCAGCGTATGGACTCCATACGACTCCTTGTCACCCAAGTGAGCGTATGCAAGACATACGCTCCCAAAAGGCAGCATATGGACTCCATACGACTCCTTGTCACCCAAGTGAGCGTATGCAAGACATACGCTCCCAAAAGGCAGCGTATGGACTCCATATGACTCCTTGTCACCCAAGTGAGCGTATGCAAGACATACGCTCCCAAAAGGCAGCGTATGGACTCCATACGACTCCTTGTCACCCAAGTGAGCGTATGCAAGACATACGCTCCCAAAAGGCAGCGTATGGACCAGACTACGCTGCGCTAAAGAGCGCGCGCAGCTCAGTGGCGCAAGCTAAAAAGCTCGCGTACACTGCTCACTGTCTTCTCCAAATCAACAAAAACTCCATGGGTTGAACCCAAAGCTTCAAAAGTCCATAACTTGGTCAAAATAAGTCCAAATCCGACTTTACAAAGTTCTATCTTAGGTGAAATTCAATTCTCTCCAACATAAGAACATCAAAACCCATAAAAATACAACTTAAATAGATCAAAACCATGCAAAAACGAAAATAGAAGAAACTAGATCTAGAACAATGGAGACTCCAAATCACAAAATGTCAAGTCCTAATGTTGATCACCATGGCCTATTCTAGCTAACAGACAAATAAAAAGTGGTTCTCAAGTGGTGGCAGGGTGCACTTGCCTAAGGGGTGTTGGTGTTGTGTGGAGGAAGGAAGAAGAGAAGATGAAGAAATAAATGAGAGAATCATGAGGAGAGAGAAAGGTAGGTGGAGATAATAAAGAGGGTGGTTATGGTGGAAATGAGGGAGGAGCATAGGCTAAGGTGTTCCAATGTAAAATAAACCAAACCAACCCAATCCTTCTCCATAAAATAAACCAAGCCGGGTCGAGAACCAATATACGAAAAATCCAAAATCCGCTAGTCAAGAAAATAAGATACATGCCAAAATCCAACTTCGAGTATAATTACAAAATATGGGAAACGGGGGTGACAACTCTACCCACCTTAAAAGAATTCCGTCCTCGGAATTTAATTAAGAGTCTAGAGGGGCAATGACAAGCTATATTAATCACATGCAAGCTATAACTAGGCAGACAATCACTCATTCAAGCTAGGAATCGAAGGCATGAGGCATAAGAAAGACATTATACCTCACGAGTCAAACAAGTCGGGATATCGCGATCGGATATCATCCTCACGCTCCCACGTTGACTCCCCCAAAGAGTGATAACCCCAAGCAACTCGGACTAACTTGATAGTCTTGTTCTTGAGGATCTTCTCTCTCCGGTCCAATATAGACACGGGCCTCTCCTCATACGAAAGGTTGGTACCAACAACCAATTCCGAATGATCCAGGATGTGGCTCGGGTCCGGGATATACCGTCGTAATTGGGATACATGGAACACGTCATGCACCTCGCTTAGCGACGGTAGAAGAGCGAGACGATAGGATACATCTCCTACTCGCTCCAGAATATCAAACGGTCCTATATACCTAGGACTAAGCTTGCCCCGTACGCCGAAACGAATGACACCACGGTTAGGCAAAATCCTCAGGAATACATGATCGCCGACCGAAAACTCGAGAGGGCGCCGATGAGAATCGGCCCAATGGCGCTGGCGATCTTGGGCAACTCGAAGATGATCTCTGACTCGCCTGACCACTTCAACTGTCTGGGCAATCATTTCTGGATCGAGCATCTGTCTCTCTCCAACATCATCCCAAGCTAGCGGGGATCTGCACTTCCTACCATACAGTGCCTCGAACGGTGCCATCTGGATACTGGCCGGGAAACTGTTGTTATACGAGAATTCTACCAGGTGCAAGTGATCTTCCCATGAACCACCAAAGTCAAGTGTGCAAGACCGCAACATGTCTTCAAGAGTCTGGATCGTGCGCTCCGACTGGCCATCTGTCTGCGGGTGATATGCCGAACTGAACTGGAGATGAGTTCCCAAACTCTCTTGCAAGCTATGCCAAAAGTGCGACGTAAATCTTGAATCTCGGTCCGAGGTGATACTGACTGGCACACCGTGCAATCTGACAATCTGCCTGAGGTATATCTCTGCTAACTGAGCCGTCGACTAACCAACTCTGAATGGAAGAAAGTGAGCCACTTTCGTAAGCCTGTCAACTATAACCCAGATAGCATCTCTACCAGCTGGGGATCTAGGTAGTCCAGTCACAAAATCCATGGTCACATGCTCCCACTTCCATTCTGGAATCGGCAAGGGCTGAAGAAGTCCAGCCGGTCTCTGATGTTCGGCTTTAACTTGTTGGCAAACCAAACACCGAGAGACAAACCGAGCTATCTTCCGCTTCATGCCATTCCACCAGAAATGCTGCCGGATATCACGGTACATCTTCGTACTGCCGGGATGGATGGAATACTACGAACGGTGTGCTTCTGACATGATCTCCTGCCGGATATCTCCGCTGGGTACACAAAGACGCTTACCATGTCGAAGTGTACCATCCTCATGAATGCATAACTCTGGTCTTTGTCCTGCCTCACACTCTGCTCTGAGTCGCTGAAGCTTGGAATCTGCCGACTGCGCCATCCGGATCCTCTCGACTATAGTGGACTGAACTTGCATACTGGCCATCAAGGCCACACTGGAAGGGAGAACAACTTCAATATCCATCTTCTGAAGATCTGCTAACAGCTCTGGTTGCGCTGTTAGAAAATAAACTCCCGCTCTCCTGCTCAATGCATCCGCAACAACATTGGCCTTCCCAGGATGATACTGCAGGTTGACATCATAATCCACAAGAAGCTCCAGCCACCTCCTCTGACACATGTTAAGATCCTTCTGGGTGAAAACATACTTCAGGCTCTTGTGGTCGGTGAAAATCTCCACCCTGTCTCCATACAAGTAGTGTCTCCACAACTTAAGTGCAAACACCACTGCTGCCAACTCCAAGTCATGGGTTAGGTAATTTCTCTCATGATCACAAAGTTGTCGTGACGCATAAGCTATTACCTTTCCATGCTGCATCAGAACACATCCTAAACCTCTGCCTGAAGCATCACAGTACACTGAGAATCCTCCGATCCCATCTGGAAGCGCGAGAATAGGAGCCGTCATCAAGCCTTGCTTCAACTGCTCAAAAGAACTCTGACACTCTGCTGTCCAAGCAAACTGCGTATCCTTGCGGGTCAACTGCGTCAATGGCACTGAAATTCAAGCAAAATCCGAAACAAACCGCCGGTAGTAGCCGGCCAATCCAAGAAAACTACGAACCTCTGCAACTGTGCTGGGTACTGGCCATGACTCAATAGCTATAATCTTCTGGGGATCCACTTATACTCCTCATCTGGTGATGATATGACCCAAGTACGAAATGCGATCGAGCCAGAACTCGCATTTACTGAACTTGGCATACAGCTGGTGCTCCCTGAGGATCTGAAGAACTATACGGAGATGCTGCTCATGCTCCGCCTCACTCTTGCTGTAGACCAGAATGTCATCTAAGAACACAATCACAAACTGATCCAAGTAAGGCATGAAGATGCGATTCATGAGGTCCATGAATACTGCCGGCGCATTGGTTGCTCCAAAAGGCATAACAAGGAATTCCCAATGCCCATATCTCGATCTAAAAGCTGTCTTCGGGATGTCCTGCTCTCTGACTCTGATCTGATGATAACCTGAGCACAAATCAATCTTCGAAAATACTGAAACCCCCTTGAGTTGATCAAACAAGTCATCTATCCTCGGAAGAGGGTATCTGTTCTTGATTGTCACTGAGTTCAAGGTACGATAATCAACACATAACCTGGACGTACCATCCTTCTTTTTCACAAGAAGCATCGGGGCTCCCCAAGGCGATCCACTAGCACGAATGAATCCCTTGGTTCTGAGTTCTTCAATCATCTTGTACAATATCTCCAACTCTGACGGCACCATCCTGTAGACTCTCTCTGACACTGGAGCTGTCCCGAAAATCAAGTCTATAGTGAACTCGATCTCCCGCTCCGGAGGCATACCTGGAAGTTCTTCTGGGAAAATATCTGGAAACTCCTCGACTATCCTGGGCAACTGAACTGCTGCTACTGCCATCCGCAATACTGGAGGAGATGACTCAACTTCGCCTCGGGAGAAAGAAAACTCCGGCTCGCCTGGAATACTAAAAACAACCCTACCAATATGGCAGTCTATTCTAGCATACTGGTTCCTCAACCAATCCATCCCTAGGACCACATCATAATCGGCCATCGGGAACTCTATCAATCTAGCGGGGAACTCCCTACCGCTAACTACGATCCGACACGAGGAAAACACTCTATCTACTCCCACAAGTCCGTTACCAGTAAGTATATTGAGCCTTACTGATAATGACTCGGGCTCTAATCCTATCCGTGTCACGAATCGTGCAGACATAAATGAATGCGATGCACCAGAATCAAATAAAGGTGAAGCTGGAAAGGAGTTGACGAGAATAGTACCCGCCACTACCTCTCCTGGTGCCAATCCTTTCTCCATGGTCATCACCATAGCCTGACCGTGCCCTCGGGGTGATGGTCCCCTCAGCTGAAATCCTCGCTGCCTGTTCTGACTCTGGGTTTGGACTTGTGCATATTGCTGGGGGTTCTGCTGTTGGAATACTTGGGTCTGAGGCGGCAAGGGCCTCGACAATGGATACTGCTGCTGCTGGACCGGAGCTGGTCCTCTCACCGAAGAGCTAGAAAGGTTGGACGATGATGAACCACCCCTATTCGGGCAGGATCCAACCCTATGGTCTGGTGCTCCACAAGCCAGACACAATTCCTGTGCCCTGCGATATTCTGCCACCACATGGCCTGGCTTCCCACAATGAGAACAGCCCACT
Source organism: Iris pallida (assembly GCA_029216955.1). Lineage (NCBI taxonomy): Eukaryota > Viridiplantae > Streptophyta > Magnoliopsida > Asparagales > Iridaceae > Iris > Iris pallida. The sequence continues at coordinate 10,302,068 of JANAVB010016195.1, forward strand.
ACGAAAGATTGCTTCTGCTTCTGCTGCTGAGGGTGCATCGGAGTTGAATGCTGAACCGACGTTACTGAGGCCGCTCGCCTCGGAGCTCCAATAGTCAAAGCCCTGGCTGCCGGGGCCGGTACTGAAGACTGATTCATCTGGCCATGAGATCTCTTCCGACCTCCGGCCCTATCCACAATCCTCTGGGAGGTATACTCATGCCTCCGGGCTGCTCTCAAGACTGCATCAAAAGTCTGATGCTCAAACTGCTCAACTGCCAACAAGACCTCTAGGTGAAGTCCCTGCTGGAACCGCTGGGCTCTATCATACTCGGTTGCCACCAAAGTGGAAGCAAACCGACTGAGTCTGAAAAACTCGGCCGCATATCCGTCGACCGTCCTGTCTCCTTGCTTCAGATTGGTAAACCTCGTCTGCAGATCATACCGAGCCACGGCATCGAAATACTTGGTCTGGAATCTCTCTCTGAATACTGCCCAAGCAATGGGTGCTGCTAATCCAACGGCCTACGCTGCCCACCAGCTGCGGACAAGATCTAACAACTGCAAGCGCACAACGGCCACCTTCTCGTTCTCTGGGGTCCTGGCTGCTTCTAGAATCACCTCTGTGTCCTGAAGCCATGCATCTGCTGCGATAGCATCTTCACTACCGTCGAAGAAGGGAGGGTTCAAGCGCTTGAAGCTGTTGGCCGCGCTGTTACCCTGATGACCACCCCGGGTCAAAGCATCCGTCACTGCCTGGTGCAAGGCATCTCCACGCCGATCTTGGGAAGCTATCAAGGTCCTGACGAGTCCTACCAAAGTGCCATCATCATGTTCTACAGGTTGAACTGGCTGGACTGGTGGCTCTCCGCCAGAAGGCATGACTCTGGAGGCTACTCCGGAATGCTGGGCTTGATCTCCAGGTTGTTGCTGGTCCGCGGGAGGTGCTCTGCCTTGCTGGTCGGTAGGACCACGAATAATGCCGCTGAAGAAGACGATATAGGGAACAATAAGGAAAGAACAGGACAGATCAACGATACAAGCATATGATCAGGACAAGAATCCAGGGATTCAGAAGATACGAGCAGAGATCAAGGATGAATACTGATTGAGACATCTATTCGGTAAACCCTCATATATCTTGATTTACAAGACCTGCATGGGCCACCACTTAAACCATGTCACGCCCCAGAACCAGAATACTGGAGAGCGGGGGCAGACATAGCCAGCTACGTATATGAAATAGAATCCATTTCGCTATACGGTCACGGCTGTCTAGATACATGAGGGTTTATCTACAAGCCAACAGTCTCTTAAGGTCAGGAACAAGCCTAGTGTCTCAATCACAAGCAAGTAAGTAAAAGTCACAAGATGATCATTAAATATACAATAGTAAGGCGTCCCAAACATTATATATTCAGTTGATCATGAAGCTAGTCGTTACAAAATGTCAGGACTAGCAAGAGTTTAGTCATACATGATCAACCCTAGGATCTGTTAATCATGTTACAGCCCGTAGGTAGACAGTAAGTAAGTACAATCGAGCTAAACAGGTGCTCGTCGGCTAAACGTCTCAAAAGAATATTTTTACAAGGGAGTGGGAGAGCAAAATAAAACCCACTTGTTACCGGGATTTCTTCTAGTGTTCACCATCTGGCAGGAAGGTCGGTAGATCCTCTGGAGCTGCTCCGAAATCTGGCCACACAAAACCAGCTGGGTCAGACCCCAGAAAGAACAAGTGCCACAAAGGAGGCTTCACTTAAGAGCTAAAACCAGCAATCAGTACAAGATATAAATAAAAGTAAGAACTGGAAATAAAGAAAATACACCAGGATGATATACGACGAGATAACCATGGAACTATTCAGATAACCAGGTTACAACCCGTAAACCAAACAAAGACCGGGGTTGTAACCCTTCGTCTAAACAGAACTTAGAATTCTCACCATTCATCGGTAAAATAAATACAAGCATTCTGGTCATTCAATAATCTGGAACAGGATCAGGGCAAGACTAGACTGGTTAGACTCCGTCCAATCACTTCACGGCCAAGCAAGAATTACGGCTTGATACTTTAACTAACTAGGGTTGTCACAAGCCTAATTACTAACAGGATGCAGTGAGATTGTTCCACAGCCACAAGCCCTGCAGACCATCCAGGTTACCCGGGTTAAAAGATTAGAGTTGAATTCAGGTGGGTACATCGTCCAGGAAATGAATGTACCCTTAGGTAGCTTGAAGGGTGCAACACATGACAGTGTGCTGGAAATGTGCCCTACTCGACGGCAGGCTACAGATCCCAAGGCGTGCCCAGGTAACGGGATTGCCTGTAGCTGGGAAATCTCGTCATGACTAATGTATTAATCTAGTTATTAGCCTTAGTCCATTTTAGTAGGTACTCCTGGCCGTGGTACTCAGGAGTCCCATCCTAGGCATGATGCAAGACAGGACTGGTTATTTATACAAGCACAATCGCCCACGGTGTCCAGGTTATTATACAGGTCATGTCATGTCAAGTAGCCGTCGCAACAGCTTATCAAGATATAACATGTCAGGTTATCAGGTCAAGTGCACTAGTCAGGAGTGCACCACGACGGCCACTATCAGGTCATGTCAGGTTACTCATGTCAGGAGTGCACCACTACGGGTCACTATCATGTCAGGCTCAGTTATCCTTTCCAAACATATTACATAAATTCGTGATTATCAAGTTCAGGACAAAAGGCGTAAGGATATAAAATGGACGTAAAATATCTAATAAAATATTAATATACAGGGCTATAGAAGAGCCAAGCTTAAGGAAAATAAAACCAAATCTGACACGCTGACATAAGACCAAGTCAGCCAAAGGCCATACGCTCAGTGCAAAAGTCATACGCTCAGTGCAAGTCCTCCATACGCCTCAAAAGGCTGCGTATGAGGTTCATACGACTCCTTGTCACCCAAGTGAGTGTATGCAAGACATACGCTCCCAAAAGGCAGCGTATGGACTCCATACGACTCCTTGTCATCCAAGTGAGCGTATGCAAGACATACGCTCCCAAAAGGCAGCGTATGGACTCCATACGACTCATTGTCACCCAAGTGAGCGTATGCAAGACATACGCTCCCAAAAGACAGCGTATGGACTCCATACGACTCATTGTCACCCAAGTGAGCGTATGCAAGACATATGCTCCCAAAAGGCAGCGTATGGACCGGACTGCGCTGCACTAAAGAGCGCGCACAGCTCAGTGGCGCAAGCTAAAAAGCTCGCGTACACTGCTCACTGTCTTCTCCAAATCAGCAAAAACTCCATGGGTTGAACCCAAAGCTTCAAAAGTCCATAACTTGGTCAAAATAAGTCCAAATCCGACTTTGCAAAGTTCTATCTTGGGTGAAATTCAATTCTCTCCAACATAAGAACATCAAAACCCATAAAAATACAACTTAAATAGATCAAAACCATGCAAAACCGAAAATAGAAGAAACTAGATCTAGAATAATGGAGACTCCAAATCATAAAATGTCAAGTCCTAATGTTGATCACCATGGCCTATTCTAGCTAATGGACAAATAAAAAGTGGTTCTCAAGTGGTGGCAAGGTGCACTTGCCTAAGGGGTGTTGGTGTTGTGTGGAGGAAGGAAGAAGAGAAGATGAAGAAATAAATGAGAGAATTATGAGGAGAGAGAAAGGTAGGTGGAGATAATAAAGAGGGTGGTTATGGTGGAAATGAGGGAGGAGCATAGGCTAAGGTGTTCCAATGTAAAATAAACCAAACCAACCTAATCCTTCTCCATAAAATAGACCAAGCCGGGTCGAGAACCAATATACGAAAAATCCAAAATCTGCTAGTCAAGAAAATAAGATACATGCCAAAATCCAACTTCGAGTATAATTACGAAATATGGGAAACGGGGGTGACATTATCTATATTCAAGAACCTTGAATATAAAATGGGTAATGAGTCCACATCCAATTTCCCAGCGGAATACCTACCAGAAATATCTCTACTACGTTATATTACCTTTAGTTCTGATATTTCACAAACCACATTCATAAGTTCAGAAAGCCAAAAGATTCTTCATTGAATTGTTCTCAAAAAAGTAGGATACAAAAGTTTTACGGCTAAATGAGCCAATTACAAATAACAAGACTTAAGGGATACACAATTGATTGATGCTATCCCTCAAAGCCGTAACTTTAGCTTGTGATTTGACAAGAGCACGGCGAAGCGCTTCTTCCTGTCGAGTAGTCTCATCTCTAAAGGGAACTAGTCTCACATGCTCCTCCTCCAACTTCATCAGCTGCTCTTTCAATTAGTCTGAAGTTGTAACAGTCACAACAGCCTGAGCTGTATAGTCCTCCTATTCAGACACAACTACTCTTAATTTGGTCTCTAGCTAGGCAATCTCTTTATGAAGCTGCACAATCTAATTGTACTTTTAGTGATCTGGGCGCCCAGCTTGTTTTTCGAAGAAATACGAGCTTGGCTTGCAGCATTGAACTGTTTATATTGATCAGCAAGCTCACTAATCTCTTTAGCCAGGGCTTCTTTTCTCGCTTGGAAAGTAGCCTCCTCCACTTTAATAGTCGTAACCAAAGTCATGTCCTCTTTATGAAACATCGAGGTTGGGCTTCATCGACTGCCTTCACGAAATCTGGTCACTCGATCTTTTAAGTCAGCTAGGACTTTCCTTAAAGCATTTGCCCGATCCTCGTAACCAACAATGCTTTCAAGGACCGCCACCTGGCATTCAGCAATAGCCTTTACAGGCCCGAAGGCGGCATTCCGGCTCAAGACTCCAGGAAGCTTCACTTTCAGGATAGAGTTGACAGCTTTTATGACTTCCTGAGCCATTTCATCATCTTCAGAGGAAGTCGTTGGAGAGGGAGCTTGATGGAGATCTTCTGCCCCAGGAAGAGATACTTGGGAAGAAGTCGAACCTGATAATAAAGCAATATACATATCAGTAACGAAAAGAAAAACTTAAAGAGTGTGAAAGAGTTGTAATTTTATACCTCTTGCCTGCTCAATGTCAACTTGAGCCAGGAAAACAAGAGCAGACCCAAGTTGCTCAAAGTCAACTTCAGCCGAAATAGATGCAGGTTGCTTATCTTCTACGGCCCCAGCTGGACCCGAAGTGGATTCAATAGCGGCCGTCTCAACGTGCCGTTCAACTACTTCTTCAGCAACCAATGCCAGTTTACTGGCAAAACCTTCTGCACAGACTACCCCAGGAGAACCGAGGGCAACTTCTTATCTTGTCCTAGTGTCTGGGGCAGCCTCTGTACTTTGTTCCCTCTTCTCGTCTATAAGGGAATACACGACGAAAGTCAGCCACACGAGAAGTACGCAAAATTAAAGTCAAAAAATCTCATCTGAAGTAAGGTGCAAGAATAACATACCCATAGGAGGGTGAGCTGATTGGACTTGACTCTCGTCCAACTCCTTTATTAGAGCCCCAAGATCAGACATATCTCCTAAAAAGATATCATAAAAGGGACTGACTTCATCCGTCGGATGAGGACGAAGACACCGTCGTCACGTCCACCTCTTCAGACGAAGAGGCGCCTGCCTCAATCATGACTTCAACGTCCTGTATAAAGGACAAACACAAGGGTAAGAGAGCGTTATTTTAAGACTGCACGAGTATTGGTTTTACCAAAATGGTTATGAAATCTAGAAAGGGATCTACCTCCAGGATAGTAACGGCCCGTGACGTCGTTTCACTCCTTTGAGTTTGCCAGAAAGATCTTCTTAGAGGAGGTGAGCCGACACCCACATCCTTGACCTTCTTTACACCTCTAACGACAAGTTTCTTCTTCCTTTTAAAAGTTGACTATTGAGCCAGTTCAGTCGAAGCTTTTCGTTTTTGAGGAAGATCATGGAGAGAAGTGTCCTCTTCAATATCTTTCCTTTGTGGTGCTGCAGCAGCCGGCTCTTTAAGAGCTGCCCTCCGTGGTAGTGCTGTAGTCAGCTCTGTTGCAAGTGCGGCACCTTCCTTTCTATGGCCGCTCATTGCCCGGGCTCGTCCTATATCGACGAGAGTAGGGGCAAGCCTAGTCCCCGATACTAAACTCTGCTCGCAGTTATATCGAGGATTAAGGGTATTGACCTGAGTATAAAACTTTGCAGCAGCAAAGACCAGGTGAGTTTCAGGTTTATCTTCTGGCAAAGTAAAAATTGCCTATGTGCATCCGGTGTTGTAATAGCCCCATGCACATGCCCCGTCAATCAGGCTTCCTATCGACTGAAGATGAGGGCTAGGGTTGCCCAGAAGAAGCTGGCTATACCCAAACTGTCATACAAAATGACTTAGCAGATAAGGTTCCAGGAAAGTGTGGTTCCTATCCCTGAGCACCAGATGAGAAGGCCTGATAGACTGGAGCCAATGGAATACTCCAGGAGTTAAGCTCGTAGTGAGTGCTCCCTCATCTACTAAAGTATCGCCTGTGCGGCCACTGTCAGATGGAGGGGACACTCTGAAGAACTCATAATTATGTAGGAAGCTCAAAGCCCTCCTACAAGTAGGCACCCCAATGACGGCCCAGTCTGCGTCATTGAACCTCCGAAGAAAGGTATCTCCTGCCAAAGAGTCTGCCATCAGCCCGGCATTCATTAATCTGGGATAGTGCAGCACCAGCCATCTTATCAAGTAATGAAAGGAAAGTTTAGTCCTGGCAAAGTCTCTTCTACCATCAGGCATCACCGCGATTGCAGTAAAGTCCCGCAAACCTCGTTGGATCGCGCAGACCATTACAGAAAGTAGGGCGAGCCGGTATTCGAACACCAGCCTTACGGCCGAAAGAATCATACCCCGACTCATCCTCTCGATAGACCCTGAACTACCAGGGACAACACAGTCGCGGAGCCACGTCATCAGAAAAGCGGCCAGCACAGCCTTCTCTGACAACTTGAACTCAGCTTACCGGAAGAAGTGATAAATCGGGGACCTTTCCTCAGGATCATCGCTGTCGTCAGTGTCTGCTTCCCCGTGATCTGACATCAGTTGCTCTATCTCAAGTTTTGTTGAGGGCTTACGAGTTGAGAAGATCGGGCCATCTTCTTCTTCTTTTTTACTGAAGACGTAGTCAGTCCACGACCTCGTATAGGGAATGGCCCCCTCGGTCTTGTCCTTCTTTGTGATCCTGTGACAGATGAGGAAGTGACAGAGTAACTCTTTGTACACTCCCACCATCTTGGGATTTTCTTTCTCCAGGTCTAAAAGCTCTTCATCACAAGGAACGTATTCCTCGTACGGCTTCGTTCCCCAGGACAGCTTTGATATTGCCTGCATCTTATGTAGAGCCAAACCCATCTTCCCGCCCGGAGTGAAGAAAGTATAGGTATAACGATTGTACAACTCCACCAACGCGAAAAACATAGGCTAATTCACTTTTATGCCATATTGGGTGGCTCTAACGGCATAAAATATGCCGACAGCTTTTAGGGTATCCTCGCAGGTCGAGAGCACCCATCCCATGAGGTCACTCCAGAATGGGATGGGGTATCTCCAACCTTCCATCCACAGCTTCCCTACGGGATACGACTCCTTCTTTGACATCATCAGATTAGAGAGGGTCACGGCAGCATAAGGATGAAAATCAGTCGGAACGTCGTTTATTATGGCCCCAGGGTGCAACCCCCTCGTGGAATAGGATGTGGAGCCCTTGACACACTTGAAAGTGTCTTTCTTTCGGTCACCGGAGTTAAATTGGATCTTGCCAAAGACGACTCCATGAAGTTCAGGGGTCAGATCTCATTTCATCTGTCTCCGGACAGCTAAATCGGTAAACACCGACAGAGGGTATTGGCGTTCCATAGTCGGCAACCATATCCTCAGATCGTTCAATCTGACCACCAGAGGGTCCCTTAGACGTTTTGGTTCGTCATCCTCAAACACCAGGCTGTCACCAAACAGAAAGTACGGACTCTTGAAGCTCCGTGCCCCTCCGAGCACAAACTTTTTATTATTCATCATCTACTTCAGGAACGTCTTATCCTATTCAAGCATAGCGATCATCTGCATCGAAGGCTGGTTTTGGCTGATCTTAGCTTGAACGTTTCGGATCATGGCGATGACGAGACTTGAATCCAGAGCCTGGCGGGCAGAGCTGAGAGAAATTCCACCAAGAGTCGGGACAACCATGTCAACTGTAAAAATAGAACAAAAAGTAAGAAAAACGTCTAAGTCGTGGAAAAACTTTCTACGCGCCTATGAGTTATGCGCCCATAGTGGCTTTGGGCGCATAGAGTTCTTTCTAGAACACAGAAAGTTTCTTTGTGGGCATGTAACATATTGCGGTATGTGGGCACATGACTCTGTGGGCACATAAAAATGTTAGACAGAGGAAGGTTGCTTTGGGCACATATCAATAGTTATGCGCCCAAGCAGAGATCAGTTCGAGCGTCGCAAATTAACGCGCTGGACTTTGTTTTAAGGACATCGTCTCACCCAGAATGGGGTCTTGGACCAGTGAAGACGTTGCCGAAGGAGGAGAACCGCCCGTTGCAGCCTTCTTATCCTTTGCGGACCTCTTGGGAGTCGAAGCAGCCTTGGGAGACATGATTTCATGAGAAAGAGAAAGAAAAAACTTTTAAAAAATTTTAAAAAGAAGAGAAAATGAATTTTCTCTCTCCTCGGGCCTATTTATAGGCAAAACAGGGTACTATGCGCCCACAGTGCTATGCGCCTACACAAGATCCAACGTTTGCATATTATGCGCCCATATTTTGCTGACGTGGGCTACACATAGACATCGCATAAAGAGTGGACCTCTTCAAATTTCGTTCCAACGAATCTGTCGCTTCAGATTTCCAAGGAAGATCTCAACAGCCATATTTGACAGCCTGGCAATATTTATGCGGCCAAGGAGATGATCTGTCATGCGCCCATAGAGCGATTAAAGACAGTCTCCTAGGCTTCTTTCAAAGTATTCTGAACTCGTTCGAGTATCAAAAACTTTGAAGGGGGTCTTGTAGAAGCATGAAAATATAGGACTATGTGCCCACATGGAAGGAGCTGTTATGCGCCCACATGATAAAGGGGGCTACGCACCCACATGATAAAGGGGGCTATGCGCCCACAGAAAACTGCTTCATATACTAAATCATGCGCCCAAGTGTGGGCGTATAGTCTGCTCCCAGTACTATGCGCCCAAGGCTGAGACAACCTTACAACTCGGTCAACACCCACGATCAGTCATGGGCCGAGGCATGCGGCCACATCAATCTCCACGAGCAGTCGTGCATCGAAGCATACGGCCACGATCTACCCACGATCATGCAGTCTTTATACGCCTACGTCCTATGCGCCCAAAGGGACACTATGCGCCCACAGTGAAATCAGTGTATTTTCTACCTGTGGGTGCATAGTAGTCGTTTCAGAGTAAAACGACTATAAATAGAGGGCATATGCCTCTTCAAAAGGAGAGAACAGAGAGCATTTCAGAGCCAAATTGCTGTCCTTCTTTCCAGTGAGCCGAGAGTTAGCAATTTTCTTAGGGTTTTCTCCCACATTTGTAAATCGGAGTGTCAACGGAGTAAATGAGCAATTGCCTCTCGATATCCATCGTCCCATTTTCCAGAATTCTTTTTGTACTCGGGGATTCTCAGTGCAGGATCTCTCAGGTGTACTCGATTTGTAGTGCTTTGCACTAGTAAGAAAAGACACTGATTCTTCTTTTTTTTGTAAATGTCTATAATGTCGTGTTCAGCCCCGCCTCGACGTCGCCTCGGCCTCTGTAGCCGTCACTAACCCCACTTCGACCAAGTTCCTGGCCAACACGACAACCGCACCATCCCTATCTACTGCCACTCTCTCCACTCACTAACATTCATAGGTAATTCCCCTCTAATCTCTTATGTTGGACACACCCAATGTCCTTACCTCACTAACACATGTTGACACTACTTCCTTCACTAAATCTCTTATTCACCTTTCTATTGCAACACAAGCTGCCCAGGTTGCTCCCTAATTTATATCACTGCTGCTGCTCTAAAGCAGAGTACATCATATGATCTTGTTGACCCCTCTCACTCATACCAAACACCCCCAGGTCAATTATCCTAAATCAGTGCACAAATACTGGCCTATGGCCAATGCCCTCACTTTTCACCTCAAGTCTAACCTCTCTAAATACTGACACATACTGCTATATAATCTGATATATGCAATACCTAATATATGACTGAAAACTGAATAATAAAAAAGGGACTGATGCCATGGTAAATAAGACTGGGGTTTAAGCCTCTAACCTAAACCAATTAACTGAAATAAGGATGAACCAAGGACTGAGCATTTGGGACTGATATATGTTCAATGGACTAAATGTGTTATTCTGATCATTAGGAATGGACTGGACATCTGAGTATAGTAGGTAGGAATGATACTAATATATGGACTGAACATTTGTATGTAAATGAAGGACTGATATCCAAGGATGAACAGATGAGTGAAATGAGGATTGAACTAAAAGTATTGGACCAAAGTGGACTAATCATCACATCTAAGACTGAACATAGGAATTGTTACCTGAAATATATTGTATGAAGTGTCAATATTAAAATAAGACTGACACTACAAGGATTAGGACTGAACAGTGAAGCAAAATAGGGGGACATATAAATCAAGGGACTGGTCAATTAAGCTACTGAACAGTAATACATCAGAACATAGTATATGCATCTAGGACTGAATAATATGATGGCAATACTTGAACCATACTAGGACTGAACCTATGAAAAACTGGGAACTGATACATTAAGGTAGTAAGCTAACTGGACTCAAGGTTCAGTAGGAACTGGGCATTAGGGAAAGGTTAACCAAAGAAAGGGTACTAAACTAAAGAGGTAATCCTTCAAGCAAACAATACCTAATCCACATGTCAGTTATGGGACTGAATAAATGAATTCCAAGGAGGGGATTGAATATCAAGTGATATGGGGACTGTATAGTTGAAGAATTTGGGACTGACTGTATATAAGGTGACAGAACAACACTATGGACTGTACATGAGGAAATGGACATGAAGTACATAGGGACTGATACAATTTATATGTAGGCCTGATACCAAGTCCAATTAAGGAATGATACTCAAACAAGGGACTGTTCACAAGGAATAGGCTGAACAATGAAGTTACTAACACACACTCGAGCCTTTACCCCTTAACTGAACCAAAGTTCACAACCAGGACTGGAAGCTAAAACATGAATGATGCTCAACAGTGAACTGCAACCAAGGGGGACTGAACATCAGTATAGGGTCGTCCAAATATGAAGTATGGACTGCACAAGGACAGAACAAAAATGAGTACAATGACTGAATAATTGAAGTAGAAGGGACTGAACCTATTGGTAATGATGATTGAACTAAAGTTATCAAAGGGACTGAACAACATGGACTGATCACTGTTATTAGGGAAAAAGATTGATACCAACAAATGTAATAACTGATACTAAGGTTATATGGGATTGATCAATAGGTAAAGTAGGGACAGCACTAAAATGCAACACAAAAGGACTGAACAAATAATGAATTAAGAACTAAGCCTTTAAAATAGGAACTGAAATGAAGAGAAGACTGATCACTTGAATGTGGATTGAATTAGAGTTCAGTGATTGAACTGTGAAGCAAAATGTGGTCAGAACACAAAAGTAAGGCACTGATTCAATACATATAACCAATGGGGCTGAGCTCATATATGGACTGATGCATATAAAACAGTGGGAACAATACACTTGAGCATCAACAAGCACATAACCCAAATTCCCCAAGCAATAAACAACACACAAAAATCCCTTTAAATCCCTAGATAAAAATACCAATGATAATCCCATACCAAGGAACACCCAATACAAGGATCAAAACTAAAATTATAGCACTTAGTACTCTTTGGGTTATTTTGTCAAACACTTGGCGTGCGTATTGGACACGTCCATAATACGTACTCCAAATGGATTCAAACTTGACCCAAAGCCCACCCACATGTTCTAAATACCTAGCATGACCCAATGAAATAAATTTACAAACCCTAAAATCTCTATTCTCGAATTTCCCTCAATTTAAACCAAAAGTAAAGGGAAAAATCCCTCAAATAGGAAAAGGTGATCCTAAAATCCTTTCTAATGGCATTCCTAATGCATAGGGGTTCCTATTGATGTATCTATACTAATTTGATGAAAATTAATGGGTTAGAAAGCTCATACCAATTGGAAGATGGATTCCTAATGAAAATGGATCCAAGATTCAAAAGCCCTCAAGTTCCAAGTGCTTCAATCCCTCCAAGCTTGCCAATAGAGCCTTCTTCTTACCAAGAGGAAGGGAATGAGACCAATTTGGGTCAATTTAGAGAAATTTTGGTGGTTGGAGCAATTGGGGAAGAAGCTCCTAATTAGGGTTAGGGTTTGGAGTGAAATGAGGAGGAAGAAGATGAAGTGGGACTTAAATAGGGGTATGGGCTGGCATAGAGGGTTTAATTTAGGGTTTGGCTTATACAAGTTATCCACTAAGCCGCTCTCTTATGTCATGACATGTTTTGGGAATAAACCTTCCCTTCTAATTATGTGTTTAGTCAAGCTTTCTAACTAATTCTTCTAATCTAGCTAGAGACTAACTAAAGTTCAATTAGGCTAGTCCTAATCATCTAGTTGGGTGGAGATGTCAAGTTGGTTTAAGTCCTCTAGGATCACTAACTACTATTCTAACTAAAGGCTAACCACTAGTCATATTCAAAAATAATACATATATACTGTTTAAATATTATAGATAATTAAACAAAATATAAGTTCTAATTTTGTAAAATAATTTATTATTCAAAATATAATTTGAAATCACAATAAATTCAAGAATTAGGAAAAGTCAAAAATACCCCTATTCTAGGAAAGTGGTGGTTACACTTGACCATGACTAATCGATTATTTCCTATTTCTTTGCTAAATTTAGACTTCTTCATATCGACCCTAGCCTAATCGGACTGTGCCGGACTCAATGGCACAGTCTGTTCCATCACTAGAGGCCATATTGCATAATTTTGACATCTTAGACTATTATGTGCCAATATGATCAAATCATACATCAACTACAACGTAACTTAAGGCAAGTACGCTATTGTTTTATTTTCTTAGTACATTATAATGCTATTCATCATTTTGTTTTTATTGGTATCCAGTTAAGACACAATTGTGACTCGATAGTACTTATTGTATCAATTCTTGTTTATTGATTGTTTAGTAAGTCGGGAGGGGAAATGCTCAGTAGGTATGTGAACAAACCCCAATAAATGTTAATATAGATAACTAAGTCATACATATAACGCATGGATTAGCCGTACTTTTTAAATATGGATAACCATCTATATGATGTGTCACATTAGCCCAGCCGTCAAAGCTATTTTACAAATACTATATGTTAGTCTTACATGTTTATATTCATTACCAGTTGTCTTGTTATACTTGTTCTTACCAGTAGTTCTTGTTCATATTTACTGTTTCCAGTTCATATACATGATTCTCGTATGTTGCATTTTACCGTATCGCTAGCTTTATTTTGTGCTGAGTTATATTATTATAATAGGATTGTACTTTGCTTCTTTTCTGACTGGATCATTGCCGGTGACTTGCTATCTTAAGTACTTTGGATCTTTCGGGTGGAGTTAAAGACATCTTTGATGCGACCTTAGATTCTAGATAGATTAGAGTATTCTTTTATTTAAATATTTAGCGGATTTGTTTCCGAATATTATATTGATGTATTATGGGATTTATAATTTGAATAATTATTGTGAATGAGCAATTATATATGATTTATTGTATTAGGATTGACTTTGAGGTCTAGACTGCGTACTACCGTCGATGATGCAGTCTAGGCTGGACTTGGCTACATACTCGTATTCCGAAAAGTGGGAGCGGATTGTGACAAATTTTTTTGTGGCCCATACAAATCTATTTTTGCAAAATTATGTGTACTCGTGGTATTATCTACATTAGTCATACTATTGCGAACATGCGATTAGGAAGTGCTCATTCATAATTAGGATTGATTTGACTTTTAGGACAATGACTAGGACTAGGAAAGCCCTTTATTTTGACTGTTGGGTAGTTAAGGTTGCTATATAGGTCATGTGATTTAGGCAAGGATATATATTGAATTCTAAACCTTATTAGATAACTTGAGAAATTTTTATAGAATGATATACAATTGCATTTTGATATGATGGTAGGATCAAAGGTGGGTAGACTATTTGTTTGGTAAATTAGAACTTCTTAGAATTCAAGCCCTAGCCTTGATAATTTGTCCAAACTTTATTTTATGCCCTATCTAAATATCATCATCAAATCGTAAATCCATATTACTTATTTATTTTTGTTGGACATAAGTAATTTTTTTCTAAGAGTCAATATTCTATTTACATCTATTAATTTTTTAGCCTAACCTGATTCAATTATCCTTATATTAATTCCGAGTCAGTTTTGATGAAATTCAAGGAATATCAGTTTTTCCTCAATCCTTGAATATCAGATAAATAGAAATTTTATATTTTATATTTCTCTTGTCCTCGGTCATTTTTTCTAATCAATTGTCTGATTTCCAAAATTGATACTTTCACCCTATGGACAGATACTTACATTTTCCTATCATGATCAACTTGTTTGAATTTTTAGAAGCCCTTTGAAATCCTTATGGATATAGTTGGAATAATATTCGGTGACGTACAATGGAAAAACAGATGTGTACTGTAGCCATTTGTCAGAATTATGGAGACTGTGGGTTTACTGCAGCCAGCAACGCACTAGCAAGGCATGACCCCTAAGTTGAAGTAATTTCACCTATGTGTAGATTTTTGGATATTATTAAAACTAAATCCTAATTGCATCATTATTTGATCATTTAGTTATTATATCAATATTGGATAAAGTTGATAGAGTATTCGATACATATCATTATTTGAGTCATGAAACCAAGAGTTTATTACAGCCAGTTGTACACTGGCGAGGCATGGATTCCTGATAAAATGAATTCAGATATACATACAATTTTTGGATACTATAGAGACAAATCCTTTTTGGCATATGACTACTGATTTTATGGTTCACAAAAATCCTGCACTACTCTTCTTTATTTCTTATCTTTCTATTCTTGACTCATCATTTGTCTTCCTAGTAATTCTTTAAACCAATTTTGATTCCCTTCCACTAGATTCCTAATCGTACCTAGATTTTGATTCTATAATCGTACCTAAATGATTTGGTTAACTAGTTGATCGTGCAGAAACAATTTCAATTTTTATTATTCTTGAATAATTGTGATCATAACTAGACCATTTTGACTATATTCTTGATCGAGCCAAAATTGCATCTTTTTTGTAGGTTTAATTCTATTCACAATTATGCATGTCAATTTTTTTATCATTAATTGTATCACCATTTGATTATATTCTTAGTCATGCCTAATCATATCATTTGAATTTTGATGACAAAATTTTCCTAGGATAGGTAGATTAGTAACCCATGTTCCCGAATTTTAAAAAAATTATTTATTTTATTTTTAGTTTAAAATAATTTTTGAGTTAGAAAATAAAATTTATTTTGGAATTCTATAAAAAGGTGTTCTAATGGACAAAAAGATTTGTCAAATTATTTTAAATTTGATTTGTATTTATCAAAATATACTTTTAAATATTACTTAATTTATTGTTATCATTTATTTTAAGATTTAAATTTGTAAATCTATTTTTGAAATATTATATATTATTTTAAAATGTGTTGCCATCAATTAATGGATTAAGATTTTATCAATCTAATTGATTGATTTAAATCTTTGGTAAGATTTATTCCTAATCCTTATTTATGTAGGGATCTCCACCTAAATATAGGGGGTCCTCCTTTTGTTTTCTCCACAAAATCTCTCAACACAACACTTCTCAATCATTAGCCACAGCCATCATCGTGTCGTGCACTGTGTCCATGTCCATCTTTTTCTTCTACTATTTTGATTACAGTTACATCTTTCTCTTTCGTGTCCGGCACATTGGACACGAATTCCACTACAATTCTTTCGTGTCGGACAACCCCGACACAACCACAGCCATCCAAACCCTAACCCTAACCCAAATTTCCCTGCTTTTATGTTCCCAGCGGCCACCTACGGCCTACTGCAGCCATCAGCCACCGAGATTCCGAGCCCGGTGACCACATCCACCACAACCCCAATCGGGATGCACATCTTCCTCGTGTTCGACCACCAGGACACCATCACAAAACCACGGTGGCCACAGCAACACCCCTGTCGCCATCACCAACATACCTTGGTCGGAGAAGCACAAATCTGCGTGCCTCTCCTAAGCCGACGAGCCTGCATCACTCCACCGTCGCGTTCAGCCCCACCTCGATGTCGCCTCAGCTGAGATCCCGGCTAATACGACCAGCGCACCATCCAAAGCGTCGCCCTCTTTCCTGTTGGACCTCTTGACCCACGCTCGCCTAGATCTTGCCATCACGGTGCACTGGTCGACCTCCGAGAGCCAACATGCTCAGCTAATCCACCACCAGCCGACCTTCATTTTGAACCAATCACCTGACCCCGATTTCCCTGCCGGCACCGTTGAGTAGCAATTAGACCCACCTTTCGCGGCTGGATCGACCATCCAGATCTGGCCGCTACTTCTCGAAACCGTCGCCTTCCGCATAATTCCGGTGGCGGCTGCGTTTCCCTTGGTGAGCAGCTTCCTTCCTCTTCTTTTCCTTTCTTTTTGTCTCTCTCTTAGTGTTGAAGAGTAAGTTTGGTTAAGTATGGGCCATATAATAAGTTTTTGGACTATCTTTAATTCGTGGACTGTGTGGATTGGGGCGGTCTAGTCCAGTAGGACAGGACTAGGTTTTAATTAATAGGCTGCAGTCCAGTAGGCTGGGCTGAGAATATTAAGAGTTAGGCTAATGTGGGCTGTTTTATGGGTTAATTAGTAAATAATTACTAGTTAGTTATTCGGTTAAAATTGAAGTTTTAGCCTAAAATGATTTCCTACATTTTCAGGTATTTATCTAAAATATCTTGACTAATAAAATATACTTTTCAAGTACCATAAATATTTTCTAGAGGTTATAAATATTTTTTATTAAATGTAGTATTTCAACAAGATGTATATATGTATACATTATATATTAGTATGATTATTATTATGCAGGTTATTAGTACCTATAGTGTTATTTATGTACTGTATTTGTTAAATAAATATATTATTTAAACATTACTTTTGCAGAAATTATTATATCGGGATTTAGAAATCTTAAAACATTATTATAATTTTTTTTATTTATTTAAATAATAGTTTTTGACTTAAATATGATTTTTCCAAAATATTAATTATATTGTGACTAATAGTTTTCAAATATCAAAACTATTTTTCCAAAATGGTTATAAATATTTATTTATATCAATTTTTCCTTGATTATCAATATTGACCATGACTAATCGAGTATTTCCTATTTCTTTGCATAATTCGAAAGTCTTCATATTCTCACACAAAGATATTTATGCATATTATATATATATATATATATATATATATATATATATATATATATATATATATATATATATATATATATATATATATATTAAGAAATACATGAACAAAATATAAGTAAAAAAGTCAATTTAAAAACCATGTATCCTTGATAATATCTAAAAGTAATCACAAATTCAAATAAGCATAATTGTGCTCTATCAGGCAATGACATAATTGATTCATAAGACGTTAATCAATTAAAAAACATGAGAGTCAATAGTGAATATATTATGCAAGCACAAAGTTATATAAAGGTATAGAAACATGTGCTAAACACATATATTCACGAAGACTAATTATATTAAATATGAACTTTAAAAACAAATCGGTGAACTAATTATTTCAAAGATATAAAGACAGAGAGTCAAAAACATAAACCCAAATCAAAATTTGAAGATTCTATGGACTAGAGTGATATGCATGCTTTATAAATAAAACTAAAATATACAACATGTATATATAAATGCGTCACACTTATAGAAAATGAGTAAAAGACTACTTAGTGTGATCTAATTATTTAAGCTTAGCAACTAGCCATGCAAATGTATTACAAGAACATTAAACTAAGCATACTAGTAATATGTATCACATTGATCTATATGAGAAGCAAAAATAAGCAATTTTAAAGTGATCTAGTAGATTAAAATCAAAAAATGCTAGATTCTATAAATAAAATCATTTAGGAAGAACAGTTTAGCATGTTACCAAAGTGGCTCTAGTGGCCACACTCGTGTTGGTGCAATTGCCTCGAAGATGACCTTTGTAGCTTTGTAATCACCAACATGCTTTGTGGTGCTGTCCCGATAGGTAAAGTTCTACCTACAATATTAGATGAAGACTTTGATACTAAAACTTGGATCCACATTGGTTAGTTTGGGAAACCCAAATAATATTTACACTAACATTGATAGTAAAACTCCTATGAATAGGACAAGCAAAGTTAATATGACCAATACGGGAGCAATAGAAGCACCTCATGTTAGTGTATGTGTTAGAATTTTATTGTACCCTGTCGATTCATGAGATGAAGAACAAAAATTAATTACAGAAGCGTACCTGAATCCATTGCTAGGCTTGATGGATCTTGAAGCGGTCGTCCTTTTGTGGGGTTCGATCTTCCAACTTGCTACGACCCTTAATGACAAAGAAGAATCCAAATACTTTGTCCATCTCTTTCTGTTGATGGGAATACAGAAGAGAAAAAAAAAAAGAAAACCTCTCTTTTGGTGGCCATATAAGTTGGGGACCATAACCCTAATGAATACACATATTTATATATGTGTTGATATTTCTAATTTGGCCCCTCGTCAAATTAGAATTATCTCCGGTATCTACACATTAATTCCTTAACAATTATACCCTTAAGCCAATTTCCAAATAGACCACTTTAATTTGGCTTAATTATTTAGTTAGATCAAACATAATTAATTTTACATGTGTAGCCCCTTAATTATTGAATAATTCCAACAATCTCCCACTGGGCCACATATGTAACCTTATAATTATGTTAACCTTAGTGAGCTCATAAATTGCTATCTTAATCCTTAGGGTATATCCGGACAATCTCGTCCATTAACTATATCAACATAGGATCAAAGCGGCATTCGTCACATATAACGTAACTAAACCATCAATGGTCACATATACCAATATAGCTAAACGACATAGATCAATCATGGATGCGTAGCATGAAAATTACACGCAATATGATCAATACATGTCTATTTTCAACTGGCCCTCCTTGACTTTAATGAGATCAATACTTTAACTTAATAAAAACAGAATGAACTGAATTTTCATATATCTGATCAGATAAATATCCAAAATACTTTAATACATAAATGTGTCCAAAACTAAATAGTACCTAAATTCATAAAATACAAACTCCCACTGTATTGCCATATTCTTAATTAACACCCGTATGAGCAGTATGCTCATGAAAGATCCTGGGTGATAATGCTTTTATGAGCGGATCCGCTAATATGGAGTTTGTCCTAATGTGCTATATGGACACTATAACCATTCTGAATTCTTTCCTTCATAACTAGAAACTTTATGTCAATATTCTTTGACTTATACAAGTTTCTATTGTTATTGGAATACAGTACTGATGATTTATTGTCACACCATAATTTTACGTGGTCTTTCAACATCGCACTGTAGGCGCAGCCTTGTGACAATTTTGCAATCATATTCCCTAAATAGATACCCCACAGCATGTTTATAAACCTTGCTTTCATGGTAGAAGAAATTATGAGTGCATATTTGACACTCATCTAAAATATACCTCCATTAGTCAGCATAACCTGATGTGGATCTCCTGCTGTGTTGGCATCTAACAAAATCGGAGTCGGAATACCTTATGATCTCCAGAATTATCTGATCTCCTACAAAGAGCATATAATTTCTTATTCTTTATTAATTACTTAAGTAGTTTGGCTACTATCCAATGATCCATCCATATTTGCTTAAATATCTGCCTAACATCCTAATATGTACGCCATATCCTGACATGTACATACTTGAGCATACATTAGACTCCCTACAACTGATCATGAAAGAAAAAATCTATTGTATTTTCTTAATTTTAAGGCTAACCTTAGGGCACTTGTTTGAGACCGAATTTCTCTCTTCTTTAACGAGAGGTGTCACCTGGTTTGCATTAAATACTTTAATCAATATACAAAACCAGAAAATTATTTCTACTCCCACTAAACTTGTGATACACACAATCTTTAACAGTGTTCATCTCAAAACCAAATAAGATAATCACTTGAAGTACCTTTGACGAGAAGCTTGCTTGAGTTCATAAATGGATTTTGTCAATTTGCAAACCATATTACTTGGATCTTTTGACACAAAGTTTTCTGGCTGCACCATATAAATAATTTCGTCAATGTTACCATTGAGAAATACCGTTTTGACATCCATTTGATGTAACTCAAGATCAAAATGGGCAACATGTGCTATGATTGTTTTAAAGGAGTTTTTCAAAGATACCGAAGAGAAAAACTCTTTAAAATCAATCCCAAAATTTTGAGTAAAGTCTCTAGTTACAAGACATACTTTATACCTCTCCATATGACCCTTCGAATCCTTCTTGGTTCTGAATGTCCATTTGCAACCAATGGATTTCATACCTTTTGGTAATGGGACAAGTTCTTAAACTTTATTGTCTTGCATGAACTTATACTCCTTATTTATTGTATCAATCCACTTTGAGAACTGGAACTTTCCATGGCCTGACGAAAGTTGATTAGATCATCTTCCAGTATCCACAGTCTTCCTCACATTCCTAGAGAAATATGACAATATTATCCAAAATTATATTTCTCCTTTCTCTGGTGGACCATCTTAATATTAGCAGTTCTTGAGGTTGTTGAGTTTGTTCCTTAGGAATAATTACCTTATCTTGAATGGGGTGCCGCTACGTTGTCGTTATTAAGGTATCTCAACAACGACTTATAGAGGTAATTCGACATTGCCTTATTGAGACTCCGAATTCACTTCTTGATCATGACAGGTATAGAATCCTGCACATCGTCAAAAGTGATAGTAGGAATCGTAATTGATTCCTTCTCAAAGACAATGATCCTGACTTTATTTCTTTCCCAAACTCAACATCCTCAAAAACTATTTCACTTCTCGTCTCAAAAAATTCTTTTGTGTGGGATCGTATAATTATTAACCCCTTGATTTATCAGCATAGCCAATAAAGTAGCTGCTTACAGTTGAACTTTGGTTTGTATTTCCTTTACACATTAATATAGACATTAAAGTCTATAAAGTCAATAAAATCCAAATCTCATCAGACACAAGTCGTTCAACTCTATTTCTAGAGATGTGACCTAATCACTTGTCATAATGAGGGTAAAAATATTTATTGTTAATTTTCTGTTTAGCACCACATGACTCCACTTGCAATGTTTCATTATAAGATGCAATAGTTTCAACTGAATATAGGTTATCATAAACCTTAAGGAAACCGTTACCAATAATATTTAAATTTAAAGATAGACTAAACTTATTATTTCCAAAAGAACAATGATAACTAGATTAGTCCATTAAGGAAACTGAAACTGAATTTCATCTAAAAGAAGGTACAATAAAAGTGTCTATCAAATCCAAATAATAATCAGTTCCTAAAAATAATCTAAAATGTCCTATTGCTTTTACTTCTACCGAATTGTCGTCACCCACATAGATATATCTTTCACCATCAATTGACTTTCGGTAACTCAGGAAACTTTGCCTAGAACATTAATGTGGGTAGTCCCACCAGAATCTAACTACCATGAGTTTCTTGGTACTAAATCTAAATTAACCTCAGAACAGATCAAATTTAGAAATATACTTTTCTTTTTACGCCATGCGTGATACTTTGTACATTTCTTTCTTACGTATCATGTCTTATAAAAGAACAACCCTTAGTTTTATATTGTTGTTTCTTTTGACTTGGACCCTTAGCAGCTACTGTATTCATTTCTTTTTGCCCTTAAAGTGTATCCCATTAAACATGAAAATTAAAATCTTATTGGCAGATATTTTAACAACATTAACTGAAAAGAGAACAAAAATAAATAAACAAATATGCTCTAATTAATAACCAAAAAATAAAAGATTGTCAAACAAATTCAAATAATGGTGAATCCCATCTCAAGATACCTAGTACATCATTAATATCAAGTCTTTGGACAGTGATATTAACTGCAAATGGTACTCTTGGTGTAGTGATCAAACGTTGACAATAAGTCATGTCAAATAATAAGCCTATCTTTGGATTGGGTTATTATTCACATGTAAATCGTATAATTTTTATACATTTATCACCACAAGTATGTGTGTAATTCGGCCAAGTATTAACCTTCCTTTGGGCCGGCTAATACCCGCATGAATATACACACACAAACATCTGACATCCCTCATAGACTATTTACGCAATAGAGGTCACTTTGGCGACATCTTGTTTCAATGGGCCTATTTAGAATATTAGACAACTATTGCTAGTCATAAAAGGTACCAAAAATTTGAATGTTGACTAAATTTTACAACACTTAATCATGTCCAAATCCTTCTGCTTATTTAAATTAAATAAACATAAATCCTTATGAACTTGCATATTTTTAAATTTAAATAATCAACCGATTAAACTCTAATAAAATATGCATCAACAGATAATATCAAATAATTCATAAGGATGACTTTAAATAGAATAATCTATAGAAGACCAAATATATGCATCAATAGATTACATTAACTAATCCACAAGGATTACTTCAAATAAAATAATCTACTGAACACAAAATCTGAATTATATATAATATATTTCCATTTGTGCTTTTAGCGAGCACCATATTAGTTGATTATGCCAAGAAAATACTAGCAATTAATGATTTTTTTAATGCTCAATATTCCAGAAGATTTTTTTATATTTGTGTACAGTAATTGACGGATGAAGTATGTTTGTTTTGGTGGAGAGATTCAAATACTTTGAAACTCAAACCACAACTATATCATGCAAAAAGAGTAGCTACAATTAATTAATAAAAATATATCACACAAAACTCAGTCATCAATCATCCGCACCATCAAAATATAGAATATCATAGGACATAATGTTGATTCATAGCAGCAATCTTTATGTAAGCCAATTATGTACAACACAGCAGAAAATAAATAAATTACTCCACTATGTGTAAAATGCTGAATATAATCAAACAATGCAAATATAAGTTACACTAACATTAATATCACATAATACCGGCACATGGACAACATGGGCGGCACCAATTGGACGTGTCCAAGTCTAATATACTGTTTGTCATTTGGATACGTGTCCGGACAACAGGATCAGAACAAGTGATGGTATAACTTAATATGATGCCTCTGTTATATAACCTTAATCCACCGTAATGTGGAACCACCAACTTTATATGTTATTATAAATATTCCAGGACACAAAAAAATATATATACAAAAGCAATCTGGAGTTGCCTCTTAACAATATATATTGACATAAATAAATAAATAATATATCCTCAAATTTTTTGTCCGTCCATCTAAGACCAACCCGATATAATATAAACTCTAAATTAAATTAGATCGAACAATCTAGGGTTTCTGAATAACAACAAAAATATTTATGAAACTTCGATCTCATAAATCAAACAGGTAGGCTCTGATACCACTTGTTAGAATTTTATTGTACCCTGTCGATTCATGAGATGAAGAACATAAATTAATTGCGGAAGCGTACCTGAATCCATTGCTAGGCTTGATGGATCTTGAAGCGGTCGTCCTTTTGTGGGGTTCGATCTTTCAACTTGCTACGACCCTTAATGACAAAGAATAATCCAAATACTTTGTCCATCTCTTTCTGTTGATGGGAATGCAGAAGAAAAAAAGAGAAAACCTCTCTTTTGGTGGCCGTATAAGTTGGGGACCATAACCCTAATGAATACACATATTTATATATGTGTTGATATTTCTAATTTGGCCCCTCATCAAATTAGAATTATCTCCGGTATCTACACATTAATTCCTTAACAATTATACCCTTAAGCCAATTTTCAAATAGACCACTTTAATTTGGCTTAATTATTTAGATAGCTCAAACACAATTAATTTTACATGTGTGGCCCCTTAATTATTGAATAATTCCAACAGTATGCACATGTATCAGAATGAGCATAGTAGTGATCATTTGACATACTATAATGATGAGTATCTATAAAGTGAACATGGGAATATTTGATTTTAATAATATCATGTCCTAATAACAAATCATCATGCATACTAGTAAGAGAATTAAATTTATCATTCAATAATCATTCTCTTTTTGAAATAAAGCAATTCTAGAGATAGAAGTATCATTTTGTTTCTTTAAGTACCAATAGAAGAATTGAGGTCTTGTACTGATGAAAAAAGAATTTTATTTTCAAAATTAAAGCATCATTTATTTATTTATTTTAAAGTAACAAAAGATGATTTTTGAGAATCAAGTTTACATAATAAATCATAGTTTTCATGTCTCAACAACTCATTTGCTTCTTCTAAGTAATGAAAGTTCTTCATTTATAGAATGAAGGTCATCAAGAATCTCTAAGGATTGGTTATCCATAGGTTTCCACTTAGAGCATTTCTTGTATTTAGAAGAAGTATGCTTTTTTATGCTACTAGAAATAAAACCCTAGAGGAGGGTGGATAGGGTAAAGATAATATATACCAACTAAAACTAAGCAATATATAATAAATAAAATAGCAAGTAAATAATTGAAAAGAATTGAGTGCAAGAAATCAAATACAGTGATGTATCCTGGTATCCTTCCGTGAAGGCACTCCAGATCCGAAAACTCTTGTACGGCTTTAATCCACTATATCGGAATAGCAATAAACCATGAGCTTTGATCCGAAAAGCTTACCAATTTCTTACAACCACGAGATTAGCCAACTTTGAATAACAATCGAATGAAAAATAACTTAAAAATCCAAGATTTAGAATTCTTGTAGACTTCTAATCGAATAACACTTGGCACTAGAAGGCTAAGGAGTTAGTTCTTGGTAATAGGAAGCTTTATAGCTCAGAGTATGTAAAATAGCAAGTAAGAATTCATGATTTCAAATGAGAAGTGCTATTTATTGATTTTAGAAAATGGCTTCTGACCGAATTCAATACAACGAATATAAATATAGCCGTTGCCGAATGTTGGACTGTTTTCTGAAAATTTGCTAGGCTAGACCAAAATTGGTCCGAGTTCGGTTAGGATCGAATTCGGTACGTATTCTGCAAAAACAAACATAAGGTTTTGGGCCTAGCTAACTGAATTCGGTTTGAGTTCGGGCCTTTTCTAAACAAACAATTTGGCTTGTTCAGACCAAATTCAGTTTGAGTTCGGTTGACTAGAATTTTTTGGGTTTTAAGGAAACTAGCTTCCTAGTTGCCGATACTTGCTCGATTTGCACTTGTCCTATAAAGAAAAGTAAAATACATGAAGAAAACATAAAGACCATAATGTGCAGCATGTAGATGACCGACTGAATCATGTAGTTGAATGAGATTTGATTGCAGCAGTTATCCAAAGATAAGTAGATCTAAAAATTTGTATACCTTTAGGGGAGTGCTGCCCCCTCGATCCCCGTCCGCTGACCGAACAACGGAACCCTCAAGTGCGAGGCCACTGAGATGTCGTTTGGCGGTTCAGAGAAATCTTGTAGGCAAGCACTTTCCTTGGCCCATCATGATTTCTTCATCGCATATGTCCATGTTTGGTCTGCTTATTACTTTTATGCAAATACATGTTAGACGAACAAAACAATACACATAGTAGCAAGTATGATATCACTAGTATATATTAGGACTATGCTAAGTTTAAGTATAGATACCATTATGATTGCATGATCAATAGTGATATCATAATACTAAAACTTAATCGATTAACCTTAACAAAAAATATAGTTAAAATATTAGGCTAATAGGTATACTGGCGGTATATTGCAGTATACCGGTAGTATACTGGTCTGACTATTATTTTTCCTTTTGAGAAAAATCAAGAATTTTGTTCTACGCATGAGTCCTAGTACGGGTATATGAAAATACCAATGGGTATTCTATAAGTCTCTAGCAGTCTGGTGGTAACACACGGTTATCACAAACTGAAAAAAGTATTAAGTTTTATAAGTCATTAGCTGATTTACTCAAGAACACGAGTATCGTATAATACCACTCGAACAATACTCGATTCATAAGAAACCAGAAAATCTTCGAAACTAGTAAAAAATATTAATACTCAAATCTAGCAATGTGAAAATCCAACATCCTTGATCATGATACCAAAATCATGAAAACAAAAAATATATAATATATGGTGCACATATATGTATCCATATACGAATATCAATATGGTGAGGCGAGCCTCACAGGTTTCAGTCGCACTATGAATACTAACCTTAACCGCATTGTAAGCTATTGAAGAGCTGTTGTTGCTGCCAACATCATGGACAAAATATGTACTATGTTGATGTTATCCCCTTTATGAACTTGAAAATTTATTTTGTTATGGGCCTGAGGACCAGTATCATTTTGGGCTTGGGTTTTAGCCTGAACAAGGGTACATTTTGAGATCCGTTGGAGCTATAGTTGGCTTCAACTTTGCCAGAAGAGGAAGGTCCATTGCAGGCTTTAGCTATTGTCATGCCCCAGAACTAGAATACTGGCAAATAGGGACGAACCAGGCTAGCTATATATACCAAAGTACTCCAGTACCCTGGAATACGATCAAAGCTATAGATGTAGAGGTCACTGCTACAAGCCAACAGTCAATCTTAGGTCAAATAATTCTAGATATCTCAATCACAGATAAGGAAGTAAAGTACAAGAATATGATCATCAGGCATATAAGACAGTAAAGCGTCTCAAACTATAATATATAGAGGATCATAAATCTAGTAATACGAAATGAAGAACTAGCAAGAGTATAACTCATACATGATCAACTCTAGCTGTATTCTAGAAAATATACAAATTATATCTAAGCCCGTAGGCCAAGTGTCAAGTCCAAAATACGTGCTCTGTGGATAAACGCCACAAAAGAAAATGTACAGATAAGAGTGGGTCAGAGAAAGAACACCCACTTGGGCCCCCTGGTGCTCCGGGTGGTCACCATTGAGTGGAAGGTCCAGAAGATCCTCGGGCTCCTCAACCAAATCTGACCAGACAAAACCGGTGGGGTCAGACCCCAGATAGCAAGTACCACAAAGGAAGCCAAACTATAAAAAAAAACCAGCATGCAAATCATAATAATACTGAAGTAAAGCAGTAAATGCAAGCATAAATAATGTAAAGGTACAATAGAGTATATGGAATAAAATTGGAAACATGTGGTAAAGCCAGGCATGTAAACATATAAGTAAAACCAAGCATGTGATAATGTAAGGTGAAGCTGAACAAATAAGCATGTAAGTGTAGCCGAGCATGTAAGACAAGTAGTGAAACCAGGCATGTAAGAGGAATAATAGCATGTACAAGAATAGCAGGAATCTTAGTACTAAAATAAAATAAGCTGGAGCAAGACTAAACTAGACAAGATAGAAAATAGACTACATCTATCAATCGAGGCCAAGCAATGAGTACGGCTTGATACATTAGCTAACTAGGGTTACCACAATCCTAATTACTAACGTATGCAATTTGATAAATCCAATCCGGCTGCCCGTCCTGCAGACTATTCGACTCATCCAGACCAAAAATACAAGAACATATAGTGGATACATCACCCAGAAGACAGATGTACCCTAAGGGGTATGCTCTGCACGATTACGAGCTAATAGAAGTATAATATACTAGATTTAGTGGATTGCTCTACCCGACGGTATGCTAGAAATGTGCTCATCATGATAAATAGCAACAAGCCCATGGTAAAGGTCGGAACAAAGGGCTTGCAGGCAACTGAAAAATTCTTCCCTTCCAATGCATTTAGGTAATCAAGCTAGTTGTATAGTTCCTAATATTTTCATTCAGGATTTTGGGAGTAACATTTCGCAGAATCCGTCCTAGACATGAGACATACAAGACTGGACATTGTACAACCCTAGAGGGGGTGAATAGGGTAATAAAAAGATTATCAATAATAATAAGCAATTTAAGGGATAATAAAGGAAGAGAGAATCAAACACTCGATGTATCCTGGTATCCTCCCAAGGGACACTCCAGTCCCGAAACTCTCTCCGACTTTAATCCACTATTTGAGTAAATAGTTACACACGAGTTTGGATCCGAAGAACTCTTCAACTTCTAACACGAGTTTGGATCCGAATAGCTCGTCAACTTCTTACATACGAGTTTTTCTCCGAAGGCTCGTCAACTTCATACACACGAGTTTTCTTTCGAAGGCTTGTCAACTTCAACTTGAGAGAAAGAAAGATTCTGATCTTCTTGCACAACTCTTGAATACTCTAGCACTTTCGATTGGATGACAAATTTAAAGCTTATAGAGTAATGGTGGAGCTCTTTTGGTAGTTGAAAATTTTAAAGCTCAAATGGATAAGTATTTATGAAGAGAGAGGATGCCTATTTATACAAATCTAAAGTCCTAAAGCGCTTTCAACCGACAAAAGGATTATTCGACGATTTCTGCAGAAATCCTTCGAATTATTCGGCCAACAGTAACGGCTAGAAAAAGGGCCATTGGATGCATTTAATGCGATTGTCTTATGTCGTTGGATTTGAATTTGAATACGGCCAACAAGTCAATCTAGATTATCTATCGGATTAAAACAGAAGTCCGGCGGATGATCCGAACTTACCCCAAAATATTTGCTGTTTTACGTTCGAATTATCTGGCAAATTAATAAAAAAATCTGGTAGATTATTCGAACTTAACCAAAAATACTTGTTGGTTCTGATCAGATTATCTATTGAACTACTACGGAACTTTGGCAGATTATCTGAACTTTACCATAAATACTTGCTGGTTCTGATTGGATTATCCGACGGACTTCCACAGTGATCCGACAGATTATCCGGCTCTTTATAAAATATAATTCAAATAAATATATCGTTTTAGTTTGTCATCTTTTCTAAAGTGCGTACAAGATTTCCTAGACACTTATAGACTCTTAGAGAGACAAAAGCTTTAGATCTGGAATTCATTCGCTTGTCATAGTCATTTTGAATGCTCGTAGGGTCTGCTTGTTTGTAAGTGTTTGGAATCATCTTTTCTTTATTGCTTCCGAGAGACTTGTATCTTCATATAGATGTTGGAGTCGTCTTTCTTCTATCTTTGTCTGACTTGTTTGTTCTTGTAGAATATTTAGGGCTAAAATAGTACAGAGGTTAATTATAGTCAATATATCAAATTCGATGTGCCAATAATCTTCTCTATTTTGATAATTGACAAAATATACAGGTTTAGGAGATAGCTCCCCCATAATATGATATCTCCTCTCAACACAATTTCTTTCCCTTTGTTATTTATACAAAATACAGGTGGAAAAAGAAAGAAGTAACTTTAGAAAGACAAGGTAAAAGAAGACATAGTAATGATAATAATACTTATTTGATTAAAACTTTGTTAGGCTAGAAACAGTACTAGATCATATTAGTCCATGAAGGACTATACAAGATATACGAAAAAACCCATAAAACTAGTCCCCGAAGGACTGTATAAGACAATAACCATTTTTAAAAGTCCACGAAGGACTGCACACAAAACAACAAAAATAAACTAAGCCAAAATGAGACACCACCCCACTAGAAGTCGAGATTCATCAACTATCAGGAGCACTAGATGGACCTGCCTCTTGATCCTCATCAACACCCGGACTTTAGTTTCAAACTCTGGGTCGTTCTTAGCGGGAACCAGGTTGTAGTAGAACATCTTGATAGCATTTGGGTAGATGTCTACTTGTCGTTCCAGAAGCTCGTCATGTAAACCCCCAAAAAAAATTTGTTAATATTATTATTATTAGTATATATTTTTATAAATTGCAAGTACTCGTATTACTAATAGCCTTGTAGTTGTAAAAAATATATTTTTAGTCATGATATAATCAAGTTCAGGAATAATTGTACAAAATATTTTCAAAATATTTTAGAAATATTTTAGGCATTTTTATTATGTTATTTTAAATTTTATAATAATTTCTTATTTTAGTTAGCTTGCGTGTATTAGCGATTTTTGGAATGACACCTAGGATGTACAAGTTATGTACAAGCAATTTCGGAAATATATATACATATATTTTTACTAACTTCATCTTTATTTTATTTTCTTTCAGTTACATTGTAATTTTATAATTTTATAATTTTAAATAGTTTTGTAAATAATTAGTTATGTTACAAAAAATTAAAAGTGGCAGTCAAATGATATATCCTATATAAATGTAGGTATATTTTGGTGTTGAATCTTTGTTAGAATATTATAGAAATTGTTTTAGATTTTTTATAAATTTATCTAAAATAATTAGTGTGTGTTTATATATAGATAGTTATATATAAAGATAATAAAAACAAACAAATATATATATATATATATATATATATATATATATATATATATATATATATATAACTGGCCGCTACTGTTTCCGCGGGAACAATAGCCAGCCAAGGCCGAGCCACACAAACCCAATAACTCCAAGCCCACAAAACAGCCTGACACCGCCCCCCTCTACACTCGTATAAATCGAGAGAAAAATAAATAAAATTTCAACGAAACCCTAAGCCTATCTCCGGATATACGACCCCAAGGTCTTCCCCGACACCCAGGTGCCTGTGCGCATCCGCGGCCACCACCGGCCGTACGGCAGACGCGCCACGCACGTGCGCTGAACCAGAATCAGCGGCCACAAGACAGCAGTAGTGCATCCGCGGAGTCGACTTTGCAGCGGTGTTTCGCTGCGCTCGATCGATCTTTACTCGATCCGTCTTTTTAGGTATTTCGACAACATATACGGCCTTAATTGCCTTTAATTAGAAAAATTTATATGCCCTAAATTGCCCAAAAATTCGACGCTAACTTGGCAAAAAAACTGTTCCGAATCAAACAGAGCTTCGCTTCCAAATAACTGTTTTGGAAGGCGATTATCCGTCGATCCCTCGTTTAGTTTAGAAAACTAATTGAATAGGTTTAATGACAACCTATATGGCTCCTGAATGCTATTTTTAGATTATGATATCATCTATTGTACATCAAGTTAACTAGACTTAAAAATCGAAAAAAACTTGGCAAAACTATTTTCGAAAACTTAGAAATTCTTCGATACGACATGCGCCCCGACAAACTGGGCGACGTGGTCATGAACCAAAAGTATCGAAAGGTGCGTATCGACTTCGTGGATATGTGGGCTTTGACGAAATTCAAATTGGTTGCGTGTGCGCGACAAATTTGACGTGTATCCATCGAAATTCACTATATCGATCCCTTTGCAAATTTTCTAATTACTTTGTACATGTTCGTCAAATCGAGACGAAACTTGTGCCGGCAGGACCCTATTATTTTTTTGTCATTTGTGCCACGTTTGGTCTGATTCTGAGAAGGTCGACCGGAACGCCTATTTGGCGGGCCCGCGACCCGCTCCAACAGGCAAAATTGTGCACAACCCGACGGAATTCAACTTTGGACATACGGTTGGATTCGCCTCCTCAAACCAGACTCGTAGACATGTAGTTTGACAACTTTAGAGACCATAAGTTCTGGCACGTGTTTCGGTGCAAAACGGGTCCAACGGCGGATATCGTTTTGACCCAAAATTATGATTTTGCCCTGTTCCAGAATTGGACTTTTGGACATGCATTTTCTAGACATATCTTTTATTCTAAACACGTTCGTAGTATTCATTTCAGCATCCGAGGATGTACGCAGGATTTGGCTTTCATCGTTTCACTATTCTGACGATTCGAGCTATTGGATGTCGCCTTTTTGTACACAACCTCAGGCAAGATACCTTGCAATATTTACTGCTTATATTTAGTTACATTTTCTTTAGTTATTGCATATTCATGTCTATTTATTTCTTGTTCTTTTAGTTAATTTACTTGCTTATTTTTTGTGATACATGATGCAAGTACTAGCCTTATATCTTCCTTGTCTTTAAGTTATGCATATAGACCTAGAGTTAAGGGACTACCATCTCTAGTGTATTGCATAAACCTTGACACAGTTATACCACGAGATATGTGTGAGATGAGTAGCATGTAGAGGTACTTGCATGTTGGCTGATCACCCGTGTGCATGCATTAGGTCTAACTGCTAATAGAGGCATGCTAGGAGACTTAGCAGTTAGTAGAGGTAGATGATCGTAGATGCGACTTAGATAGGTGCATAGGGAGGGGAGAACATTTCTTTGTCGTATGGGCTTCTATTATACATTCCCTTGTAACCCGGAAGCTTCGCTGGAGATACGGGTATGATGACCCCCTCAGGTTGGCCACTGACATTTTTGAACATTATGCGCTTCGTCACTGGTGCCCAAGAGGGGACTATACAAGATCCTATTTCCAGCCAGGGCTCATGCGACTAAAGGTTTGTTCTTAACTGTATAAATACATTATAATGGTTAGGTAAACCCTAGTCAATGTCATGTCACCCCGTTCCATTAGTAGCTTGGGACAATGTCGCATCGCGGTATAGTGTGCTACCCCTTGTCCTTGTTTGGTTGTAGGGGTAGTCCACTATTTTGATGATGAGATATTTAACCTTGTTACGATTGGGACTATTCTACTTTACTTGTGGCTTATGACATATTATATTTCAGTTTATTATGGCATGTTCTTCCTGTATCTTGTTACGTCCCTCTGAGGACCTGGTGATCTCTCTAGGTGTGTGCTTCTGTGATATTTGCAGATGTTTTAGCCAAGGTTGTGATCTTCTCTATTCCTTCACAGAGGATTGCCCTTGGCTCGACTTGCTATCTTTCTTTCGCATTTTCTCCCATGTATTCTTCTTCTCATTTAAATGGTTGTTAGTGGATTTGTCTCCGCCCAACTACATGTGTAAATGACAAAATTTTATAGTTGAATTACATTATTATTCTCTTATTTGGTGGATGAGATTTAGTTGTCTTGGTTTACTGCATTTTACAGCTTATGTATACATACGAGGTTTCCATATATTGGAGTATACTTCGTATGTATGCAGCTGGCATGTCCACGTACTTAGTCCCAAGTATTTTGGGACTGGGGCGTTACATGTTTTTGTGGTAGCCCATTTAGGTCGAGTTTATCACTTCGGTTACGTTACTGTACCGATGAGAACCTGCATATAGGATTAGAGTCTAGAATCTCATCTACATACTTGATCTCCTCTCTTGATTCTAATTTCAAACTCTCGTCCGACTACCTTGATTTCCTTCTGCTTAATTCATTTCCACTACAAATCTTAACTTTTTCATTCTTGCTTGATAGAGAGGTTAGGAATATGACTCATACTAGATATACGTGTTATATTTTTCAATCACCCGAGTAGTTGGCTCTTATAAGTTGGGTAGTATGTCTCACTTATCACCCCGTGTTCTTATATATAATTGGGTGGCACCGAACATATGCTAGTGTACGAAGTTATGTTTACGTGGAATATAGAGTTTTAGTAGCCCATACTCCCTTAGTCAACCAAGGCCTAATACAAGAGACAGTAGAACAACTGTATAAGCAAGAACACCAGACAAGACTTAGATTCTTATGAAACATGGACTATTTATAACTGCTTCCATCATTACCTCATGTACTTACACTTTTCACTACCATGATTGATGTCGCTATTTATAGCATAGTCTTGCAAGCTTATTCCTTATCGAGCTTGTTCTGGACATATGTATACTGGGGATGCCTACTAACATATCGTCTAATCAAAATCAATGTATTATGGTCTGATCAACCTTAATACACTTGGTTTGCTCTTCATATGATTATCCCATGTGGATTGAGATATATGTGTCTCTATGAACTCATCTACAACTGCCTTGACAATGCTATTTGAATTATTCAATTACCTTTGGAACCCCGTATTAGCATTGATTCCCTCCCCCTTGAACTCTTTATTATTTTTTTAGCTTTTACTTACTGTGAAAAAACAGATGCTCCTATTTAAGGAAGATATACCTAGAATGTCCCCTTTATTTCGCCATACTACGTATAACCATGAAAGCTATGTATACACAATTGTTCCACCTATTCTAAATCAGAGAATCACCTTCCAATTAATTCATATCTATCATACCACGTTATGTATCACATCGTGTAGTATTCCTTTATACTCAAGGCCCAAGCACGATATCATAACTTTGAAATTTTCTAACCTCATTAATCCTAAAAACATGTCCTAGCTTCTAGAGTAAGTAAATTGTAAGCCTTCTAAATTGTAGGAGATATTAGTATTATCGATTTATTTGAATAAGTTAGTTTCCATTAAGGAGGTAATTAGTGCCTCATGAACTCCCACTTTCCATTTAGATCATTTGGTGTCCCCGACCGTGACATTAATATTCGGAGCACGAGACCAGCTGTTTCCTTCCAATAATTTTTACATACAAGACATAGACGACTTCACCTTTATGTAGATATATCATGTCCCACTAAAACACGTCCCCTTGTGCTCTATTTCTATGATACAACTTTCAGGTCAAATAGGACTAGCTATAACCCTACCATAATACCCATATACTTCCCGACTTCAATTAGAGACTCAACCCCGACTCAAGCCTTTTGACCCAATATATGGTTGTGATCTACTCAAAGTCCACTACGCACGTGCCACTAGTGTGCCACCAAATTGAGTCTTCTGGTGCTACTTAAACACAAAAGTCACAGAAGGCGCATTTTTGGCATAAGGAAACTGGTTAACCAACCCGGGTAGCAATTGGCTCAACCACTTGAGTTGGAACCTACTTTATGTTACCCTAATCTAATAGGAATGATTCAAAAAAAAAATTAGCATCGTGACTAGCCAATGTAGATTAAATCCAAGTTTTGGTTCAACCATAGATTGACGGCCAATTAGAGAATCCATTAAGACCTAGTTAAACCCATCCTAGCTTAACGCCATATTTGGGCTATAAAAACCAAAAGGAATGAAATGTGGTCAATACATGGGCAATGTTAAATGAGTAATATTTAGGCTTCCCATAGAGTCCATGACTACGACAAGAAGTACCTCATAACATCAAGCACCTTCTTGGAATTTACCATCTTAGAAGTCCTATTACTGTACTTTCTATATTCAACTAATTCATGAGGGTTAGATAAAACCATGAACTTAGTATACTCTATCTCTTCTAATGGAATGCCTTCGTAACTGTTCCTACATCTGCTTGGGAGTTGCAACACGATCTTCGTATCATATTTTATCTTCCTTTGCTCGTGTGTTAGATAACTGCGGTAAAAGATCACAACTTTGATTCTTCAAACTCCATAATCATGTCTTAGTTTCAATTCCGAGAGCAAAATTTCTAAAATGTGTAGACAAGACCCTCTAAAAACTAGCGAATAATTGTGGTCGATTGGTTCTAATTTGAACTAACAAATCAATGGTTCATAACATCCATTTCTATCAGTACTATTTGAGAATCTCCACCATGACTATGATGTTTGAAGCACAACACTAGTCCCTTCCTTTCACAAACTCCATACTCATGAAATAGACTAGTCAAACTACACACATGACATACAAGTCCTACACAAATACACCTTCCTGTGCTTCATTTCAATTACGCACATGTGTGTGACATATTTTTCCTTAGAACAACCATAAATGCCTATTTTATGTTCCATTTGACTTTAACCAAGCAAATATCGACTCATTCCTTTAACTAAACTAGATACCCATAATCCATGCAAGACGCATTACTACTATGACATATGCATTCCACCCAATACCAAACACAAACCACATACTCTTGTCATTATGACTTAAAGATTCCAAATCCTTACCTAATCATATACTATAGCAAGGTTCTGACTTGTTGTGGATTGTCATCTCATGGTCGTGAAATTTTTCTTTCCTTAAGTTCTTCAACCTCGCTCAGTTACCCATGTTAAATTTCTTGAAATGACACATTTTAGTTATAATCAAACAAAGGTTTCCTACTTACCTTGTTGAAAGAATGTCGATAGAAATGACGTTAAATTGTAACAACCTCCTATAGAAGTTATTGACCAAGAACGTCATGGCAATATCTAGGCTCCCTTAGAATCCGTGACTGCGGCCAAAAGTGTTTAATATACTTGTGCCACTCTTTAGAAACTGCCCTACTCAGAAGCCATGTAACTTCGATTTTTACGGTCAGCCAACTTTTATAAGTTGGGTAGGGCCTGAAACCAAGAATACCCCATTTCATAAAATATGGAGTCAACTTGGATTCCTGTGATAACCACCTCTTCCATTGTCACAAAAATTGAGTTAAGATTTGGCGAACACACTCTCCCCTTGTATAAAATCACGTCCTCTTGATATTAAGGTTATTTCTAATTTTGAGGACGAAATTTTTATAATTTGAGTAGGATGTAAACCCCCAAACTTATTTTGTAAATATTATTATTATTAGTATATATTTTTATAAATTACAAGTACTCGTATTACTAATAGCCTGGTAGTTGTAAAAAAAATATTTTTAGTCATGATATAATCAAATTCAGGAATAAATGTACAAAATATTTTCAAAATATTTTAGAAATATTTTAGGCATTTTTATTATTTTATTTTAAATTTTATAATAATTTCATATTTTAGTTAGCTTGCGTGTATTAGCGATTTTTGGAATGACACCTAGGATGTACAAGTTATGTACTAGCAATTTGGAAATATATATACATATATTTTTACTAACTTCATCTTTATTTTATTTTCTTTCAGTTACATTATAATTTTATAATTTTATAATTTTAAATAGTTTTGTAAATAATTAGTTATTTTGCTAAAAATTAAAAGTAGTAGTCAAATGATATATCATATACAAATGTAGGTATATTTTGGTGTTGAATCTTTGTTAGAATATTTTAGAAAAAAAATTAGAATTTTTTTATAAATTTATCTGAAATTATTAGTGTGTGTTTATATATATATGTATAGTTATATATAAAGATAATAATATATATATATATATATATATATATATATATATATATATATATATATATATATATAAATATATATATATATATATATATATATATATATATATATATAACTGGCCGCTACTGATCCCACGGGAACAGTAGCTAGCCAAGGTCGAGCCACAGCCCATAAAACATCCAAACTCTGCCCCCTCTACACTCGTATATATCGAGAGAAAAATAAAGGAAATTTCAAAGAAACCCTAAGCCTATCTCCGGCTATACGACCCCCAAGGTCTTCTCCGACACCCAGGCGCCTGTGCTCAGCCGCGGCCACTACCGTCTGGACTGCAGACGCGCTACACGTGCATGCTAAATTAGAGTCAGCGGCCACAAGACAGCAGCAGCGCATCCGCGGAGCCGACTTCGCAGTGGTGTTTCGCTGCGCTCGATCGATCTTTACTCGATCCGTCTTTTCAGGTATTTCAACAACATATACGGCCTTAATTTCCTTCAATTAGAAAAATTTATATGCCCTAAATCGCCCAGAAATTCGACGCTAACTTGGCAAAAAAACTGTTCCGAATCAAATAGAGCTTCGCTTCCAAAGAACTGTTTTGGAAGACAATTATCTGCCGATCCCTCATTTAGTTTAGAAAACTAATTGAATAGGTTTAATGACAAATTATACGGTTCCTGAATGATATTTTTAGATTATGATATCATCTATTGTACATCAAGTTAACTAGACTTAAAAATTGAGAAAAACTTGGCAAAACTGTTTTCGAAAACTTAGAAATTCTCTGATACGACGTGCGTCCCGACAAACTGGACAACATGGTCACGAACCAAAAGAATTGAAAGGTGCATATCGACTTCGCGGACGTGTAGGCTTTGATGGAATTCAAATTGGTTGCGTGTGCGCGACAAATTTGACGCGTATCCGTCGAAATTTATCGTATCGGCCCCTTTGCAAATTCCTCAATTACTTTGTGCATGTTCGTCAAATCGAGACAAAACTTATGCCGGCATAACCTTTTTATTTTTTTGGTCCTGTGGGCCATGTTTGGTCCGATTCTGAGAAGGTCGACCGGAACGCCTATTTGGCGAGCCTACGACCCGCTCCAACGGGCAAAATTGTGCACAGCCCGCCGGAATCCAACTTTGGACATATGGTTGGGTTCGTCTCCTCAAACCAGACTCGTAGACATGTAGTTTGACAACTTTAGAGACCGTAGGTTCTGGTACGCGTTTCGGTACAAAATGGGTCCAACGACGGACATCGTTTTGACCCAAAATTATAATTTTACCCTGTTCCAGAATTAGACTTTTGGAAAGGCGTTTCCGAGACATATATTTTATTCTAAACACGTTCGTGGTGTTTATTTCAGCATCCGAGGACGTACGCAGGATTTGTCTTTCATCGCTTCACTATTCTGACGGTTCGAGCTATTGGATGTCGCCATTTTGCACACAATCTCTGGCAAGATACCTTGCCATATTTATTGTTTATATTTAGTTGTATTTTCTTTAGTTATTTCATATTCCTGTCTGTTTATTTCTAGTTCTTTTAGTTGATTTAATTGCTTGTTTTTCGTGATACATGATGAAAGTACTAGCCTTATTTCTTCCTTGTCTTTAAGTTATGCATATGGACCTAGAGTTAAGGGACTACCATCTGTAGTATATTGCATAAACCTTGACACAGTTGTACCACGAGATATCTGTGAGATGAGTAGCATGTAGAGGTACTTGTGTGTTGGTTGATCACCCGTGCGTATGCGTTAGGTCTAACTGCTAATAGAGGCATGCTAGAAGACTTCGCAGTTAGTAGAGATACATGACCGCGGATGTGACTTAGATAGGTGCATAGGGAGGGGAAAATATTTCCTTGTCGTATAGGCTTCTATTACACATTTTCTTGTAACCCGGAAGCTCCGCTGGAGATACGGGTTTATTGACCCCCTCAGGTTGGCCACTGACGTTTTTGAACGTTATGCGCTTCGTCACTAGTGCCCAATAGGGGACTATACAAGATCTTATTTCCAGACAGGGCTCATGCGACTAAAGGTTTGTTCTTAACTGCATAAACACATTATAATGGTTAGGTAAACCCTAGTCAATGTCATGTCACCCCCGTTCCACTAGTAGCTTGGGACAATGTCGCATCGCAGTATAGTGTGTTATCCCTTGTCCTTGTTTAGTTGTAGGGGTAGTCCATTGTTTCGATGATGAGATATTGAACCTTGTTACGATTGGGACTATTTTACTTTACTTATGGCTTATGACATATTATATATTCAGTTTATTATGGCATGTTCTTTACGTATCTTGTTACGTCCCTCTGAGGACCTGGTGATCTCTCTAGGTGTGTGCTTCTGTGATATTTGAAGGTGTTTTAGCCAAGGCCGTGATCTTCTCCATTCCTTCGTAGAGGATTGCCGTTGGGTCGACTTGCTATCTTTCCTTCGCATTTTCTTTCGTGTATTCTTCTTCTCATTTAAATGGTTGGTAGTGGATTTGTCTCCACCCAACTACATATGTAAATGACAAAATTTTAAAGTTAAATTACATTATTATTCTCTTATTTGGTGGATGAGATTTAGTTGTCTTGGTTTACTGCATTTTACAGCTTATGTATACATACGAGGTTTCTATATATTGGAGTATACTTCGTATGTATGCAGCTGGCATGTCCATTACTTAGTCCCAAGTATTTTGGGACTGGGGCGTTATACGTCAATCCCAAAAAACTTAAAGTATTCGCGATAGGAAGGGAAGGTGATCTAGGAGATAGGCTTTCCAGGGCAGATGAGGGCTTTGTGGTAGAAGAAGAACCAATCCCATGAATGTTGGGCTGACTTAAAGATAGTAGGATTGCAGCCTTGGGTTGGTGCAAAAGAAAAGAGGGCGGTGGAAGGCGGAGTGGCAGAGGATGAGGAGCCATCGTGGCGGGGGCATTTGCTACGAAAAGAGGGAGGAGTTTCTTTTGTTTTGTGGAGATAAAGGAGATGGAGTAGGGAAAATGATATGAAGGAGGAGGGTTTTAAAAAGGAAGGAAGGGGTGGAAGGAGGGAAGTATAAAGGGTACATCGGTTAAAGAGGGGGAATAAATGACTGAAATAAATTTTGAGAGGAATGAAGAGGCACCAACTGTTCGGGTACTGTACCTCTTCTACGAAAGCAAAAAATCCAGAGGATTTCCATGGATTACTGACGAAAAATCTGGTTGAAGATAAGTATAAATTTATTACGGTATGTGAACAGTCATATCGATTGGGGAGAGGAGTAGACAAAGTTTCATATTTTGTGCCAGAAATTTATGGCAGAAAATTCGACGAATGACTGCGGATATCCGACGGAAGACCTGTTATAGTAATTGGAAAACTTACTGGAATGAGTCCGGATTATCTGACGAATTTCCGCAGAAATCTGTCGAATAATCCGAATATTTGAAATATATAGTTTAAAAGGATTTCTCAAGGAGGCCGATTTTGCGACAAATGAGGGAGAACCGATCTTTGGTGAGAGATTTGGTGAAGATATCAGTAAGTTGATGGTCGGTGACTATGAATTCAAGACGAATGTCGCCTTTGAATTAATGATCTCGCAAAAAGTAGTATCGAATCTCAATGTGTTTGGTGCATGAGTGACAAATCGAGTTTTTAGTGAGATTAATAGAGATAGTATTATCACATTTGATAGAAATACTATTTGAGAAAATACAATAGTCTACAAGTGTTTGTGTCATCCAAAGGAATTGTGCACAAAAATATCCAGCTGTAATGTATTCGGTCTCAGTTGTGTAAAGAGCAACTGAGTTTTGTTTCTTACTAAACCATAGAACTAAGGATTTCCTAAGGAATTGGCATGTGCCGCTAGTGCTTTTTCGGTCAATCGTACATCCGGCAAAATCTGCATCCGAGTAGCCGATAAGTTCAAAGGATAAAAATTTTGGATACTAAAGTCCTATGTTAATGGTGCCTTTGAAATATCGAAAATTGCGCTCAACGGCATATAAATGTGATTCTCTAAGATTTGGTTGTTATCGTGCACATAAACAAATACTAAACATGATATCGAGACGACTAGCAGTTAAGTAAAACAAGCTACCGATCATACCTCGATACTTACGAACGTCGACCGAGACACCATTTTCATCTTGATAAAGCTTGGTCGTTGTGGCCATCGAAGTTCTCATTGATTTGGATGAGTCTAGCTCAAAGCGTTTAAGAATATCCTTTGTATATTAGGCATGATTGATGAAAGTTTCGTGCGGTCCTTGCTTGATTTGTAGACCAAAAAAGAAAGGTAATTCGCCCATCATGCTCATTTGAAATCCATCATGCATAACTTTGGCAAACTCTACACATAGTGTCTTGTTAGTGGAACCAAAATTGATATCATCAACATAAATTTGAACTAATA
Organism: Iris pallida; assembly: GCA_029216955.1. Lineage (NCBI taxonomy): Eukaryota > Viridiplantae > Streptophyta > Magnoliopsida > Asparagales > Iridaceae > Iris > Iris pallida. The sequence goes on from JANAVB010016195.1 coordinate 10,343,566, forward strand.
GAAGTGTGCCATTATGAGTTTTGATAAACGGTGTGGTGTCAACTTTTTCCTTTGAGAAGTTGTAAGAAATGAGAAAGGAGCTAAGATGCTCATGTAGCTTGTTTGAGGCCATAGAGGGCTTTGTGTAGTTTGAAAACATGATCAGAAAAAATGAAAGTCTTCAAAATCGCGAGATTACTTGACAAAAACCTCTTCTTTAATAACACCATTCAAGAAGACACTTTTGACATCCATTTGAAAAAGTTTGCAATCATTAAAACAAGCAAAAGCACAAAGCATTCGAATGAATTCAAGACGAGCAACTGAAGCATAGGTTTCTTCGTAGTCAATGCCTTCCTCTTAGTTATAGCCTTGAGCAACCAATCGAACTTTGTTATGAGTAATGATACCATCCTCATTAAGTTTATTTCGAAAAAACCCATTTTGTCCCAATAATAGGATAGTTGTGGGGCTTAGGAACGAGTTTCCAAACATTATTTCGCTTAAATTGATTAAGCTCCTCTTGCATTGCAATCATCCAAAATTTATCATTAAAAATATCATTAATATTTTTAGGCTCTATTTGTGAAATGAAAGCCATGTTTGCGCAGTGATCTCATGTAGAAGATCTAGTGCTAACCCGTGAGGATGGGCCAGCAATGATAAGCTCCTTGGGATGATGGAGAACAAATCTCCATTCTTTGGAGAGATCCTCTTGATGAGGATCTATTGGTGGAGAGTCTTCGAGTGGAGTAGTCTCAACTTCATTGTTGGATGAAGGAATACTAGTATCTCCAAGAGGAGAGTTTTCCAAACCAAAAGAGATGTCATCAACATCATTTGAGGAGTTAGATGTGGAAGTGTTAAGTTCGTCAAAGAAGACATTGATTGACTCTTCGACTACAAGACTTCTTTTGTTAAATACACGAAAACATTTGCTATGCATAGAATAACCAAAAGCGATACCTTCATAGGCTTTTTTTTTCAAATTTGTCTAGGTTATCTTTGGTATTCAAAATAAAGCATTTGCAACCAAAAACTTTAAAATATTTAATAGAAGGAATTTTGTCAAACTAGAGCTCATATGGAGTTTTTTTTAAGAAATAGGTCTAATTAAGACTCTATTTATAACATAACATGCCGTATTAACGGCTTCCGCCTAAAAGTATTGGGGAAGCTTGTATTGGTTTAACATGACCCTTGCCATATCGCCAAGGGTTCTATTCTTTCTTTCCACAACACCATTTTGTTGTGGAGTTCTAGGGCAAGCAAAATCATGACTAAAATTATTTTTATCACACAATCTTTAAAATCGGCATTATCAAATTCTCCTCCATGATCACTTCTAATTTTGTTGATCATAATGTCTTTCTCATTTTGAACTCATTTACGAAAAGCAACAAATTCACGAAAAAGTATCACTTTTATTTGTAAGAAAAATAACCCAAGTGAATCTCAAAAATCATCAACTAAAACAAAAGCATAGAGTTTGCCACCAAGGCTAGCTACTTGTAACTCCACCTCCCTGTTTTGAGAAAATAAATTTGATTTTAAAAAACATTTTTAATATTAATAATAGTTGATGATTAAGTTTCAAATAATAAGTTTTTGATTTTAAAATAATAAATATGGTGATTGATATTTTTGGAGGAAAATTAGTTGGGCAGAATTTATTTTTAAATTTTAAAAGTTTGTTATAACAAACTTTGGGGCCACCATGTGACTCTCTAACTGATTTTTAAACCAATTCCTGCAATTATGAAAAGAAAGAGGGGTTTAGTGTAAATATTATAAGCGGAGGGACTGATTGATAAATTTGGTTGAGTGGAGAGGTTTTTTGCAAAAGTACAAATTCTTCTTTTATTAGCTGGAAGAGAGAGAGAGAGAGAGAGAGAGATTCATTTGACTCTATTTTATTTTTTTCTTTCAATCCCTTCTTCTGCTCTCCCCCGAGCGCGCGAGCCCTAGCCCTAATCTCGGCGGTTCCTCCGACTCGATGGCGACGGCGGTGGTTATCCGACAGCGATGGCGGTAGTTTTTTCACAGCGTCGGCGGCCACCACGGTTGAGCCATCTTCCGACGATCCCTTCCTTCTCTCGGCAACTGCGACGACGGTGAGGCATCTCCTTCGCGGCAACGACGACGAGGCATCTTCTTCTTCGGCGGCGTTCAACCGACCTCGGCGTGCCCATTCTCCTTCGGCGGCGAGGTGCGGCCTGTTCTATTTTCGCCGACGGTCGAGCAGTTCATTTCGGCGGCAAAATCCTTCCCGGTCGACGATGACAGCAGGGCATCTCCGGCCGAGCGAGGACCCCTTCTCGACGAACGGATCGATGTCGTCCTCGAGGCACGATTCTGAATCCAGTAGGTAAATCTCGATCCTTAACTCAATTTCTTCTTCTGTAATTTGTACCTAGTCGCGTTGGCTGTAATTCCAAATATTTGTGTTCGTTTCATGTGTCATGATCGTGTCTCGTTCGTAATTGTTATGGATTCGTGTCCAGTGATTATGTGAGATTGGACTGGAGTTGCAGTATCAATATGGCGTGGGTTGACTGTAGCAGTTTAAAGGAGTACGTGTCCAAGATTATGTTCGTGTCGTGTCCAAGTGTGTGCGAATTCATGTGTGGCGTGTGTACTGTGCTGGTTTGATTTTTGGGACTCGGGTGTCAGGAACGTAGGTAGCAGTGTCAGCATTCATTTGGATTCCGCTTGTGTGATCTCAAGTCTAAAGTTGTGGGAGAGTTGCTGCATTTGGAATTTATTCATTTGATTCTATATTTTTGTATGTAAAACTTTGTATAAATTTTATACGGATTTGTGATTTTAGTTGTGTGTTCTGTTTTCCTAATACTAGGATCGGACCCTGCAGTTAATTTGCTAGTGTATTGACTGGGTTTGGTTCTGTATGAATTTTTCTTCCTCTGGTCTAATCGATTGATGAATTCCTTTGGACTGAGTTCATATGGAAGGCTATGTTGACCGTTGGGGAGTTGGTTTCAAATTTGATTTCAAATGTTGCTGTTGGGTTCGGCCAGGTTGAGCTACAGGTTGATAGGTGTTGGACTATACCAGGTGGGTGTTCTAGTGTTGGCCTTTAAATTCTTGTTTGTTTGTATTTTGGATTAATTGGAGATTTGGTTGAAACATAGTATTCATCTACAGGAACTGGGTTAATATTGAACTAACTTTACTTTTGAATTTATTTTAACCTGTGGACTTGGGCTGGCAGTTCAGATTGGGTTGAACTGATGGGTAAGCTGGGTTGACTTCTAACTTAGGCTGAGCCTATTGTAAGGATAGGCTCTAAGCATAATGTTGTTACCTTATAGTTGTACTATTCTTTCATTCTTTATTTGAGAGTGGTTAAAATATATTTGAGGAGCAACTCAAGTGAACTATTTTCCTTGTAAATACTTTGTTAACCAATTTATGTAAAATTCTAGTACAATATCTTACTGTAATCTAATGTTTAGTTAGTTTATTAACTAGTTCTATAGGATTAACTATTGATATCTATAGATAGATAAATAGCAAGTATATAGTTAAATCAGGATATTAATTAAAGAGTTTAATAGGAAACATATTGTTTAGAACCTAATCCAACTTATATCATTCATGAGGACTCAGAGATTTCTATCTTCCTACCATTGACCACACTGAGCAAGGCAAGTATACTCCTCGGATTTGTTCATTTTCTCATGTCTTGTATATTCATTCCTGTATCACCTTGTTGACACGATGTATCACGGGATTGTCTTGTTTCATGTTTCATGAGTTACTTGTGTCTGGGAGGAAAAATACTACAGATGTGTGATCAAACCCTGTTACTATTCATGTGAATAGCTTGGGTCCCGCATCGTGCACGCGGGACCGAAGCCATACCATTTCATGTTCATTAAATCTATCCAAGCCGATCATACACTCTGGATGTATTTCAATCTTGCACATTTCAGGATTCAGGTTGTATTTCATGTTCAGGTTGTATTTCATGTTCAGGTTGTATTTCATGTCCAGGACTCTTATCATGTTTTCTATTTTACTTTCAGTATTTCCTGTTCAGTTTCATGTCTTGTTCTCATTTCTTGTATTTTATATATATTTCATGTTTATTGTTCATACCATGATGTTTATGTTTATTTCCTTGGATATACTTAGCTCCGCTCCTGACTAGGATATATTGCAGGTGTATTTGCAGGGTACCATTCTACTCTATGGGCCAGAGCCCAGGATATTATCTGAGCAGGAAGAGACTTAGCTTGAGGCTTCAGGTTTAGACTACTTAGCTTTACTTCTAGATATTGTTTTTAGAATTCATAGTACATTTCATTCTTGATGACTCGTACATTTATATACCTAGAATTGTGGATTATGGTGATCATTCTGGGATACGTTTATAGATACTGTGATTATATACATTTATGATTATCTGGTTAGATTTCCCTAGTTTGGTACAGCTTACTTCATCGTGTCTAATGACGAAGGCTGGGCGCGTCCGACTCGTGTCCGATTATTCGGGAGCGGATCATGACATATTTTTAGTGGTGGCCCATGCAGGTCTATCCTAATGGTACCTAGGTATTAGTGTACTATTGGGGGACTTGTTAAACTAGGGAAACTTGATCACAGCATAGGAAATCGGGTACATCGGGTATATTGATACTATATAAACACTTGTTGTCTTTAGGTCTAGGTCATCCGAACTTACCCTAAAATACTTGTTGTTTCATGTACGGATTATCCAGCGGATTAATGAAAAAATCCGACGGATTATCCGAACTTAAACAACTTACTGGTTCTGATCGGATTATCCGTAGGATTACTACGAAACTCTGGCGGATTATCCGAACTTTGCCAGAAATACTTGCTGGTTCTAATCGGATTATCCGACGGACTTTTGTGGAGATCCGACGGATTATATGGCTCTGCATAAAATCTAATTCAAATAAATATACCATTTTAGTTTGTCATCATTTCTAAAGTGCGTACAAGATTTTCTAGACACTTACAAACTCTTAGAGAGACATGAGCTTTAGATCTGGAATTCTTTCACTTGTCATAGTCTTCTTGAGTGTTCGTAGGGTCTGCTTGTTTGTAAGTGCTTGGAATCATCTTTTCTTTATTGCTTCCGAGAGACTCATATCTTCATATAGATGTTGGAGTCGTCTTTCTTCTATCTTTGTCTAACTTTTTTGTTCCTGTAGAATATTTAGGGCTAAAATAGTACAGAGGTCAATTATAGTCAATATATCAAAATCAATGTGCCAACAGACATGACAAGACAAGCAAAAGAGTGCACTATAACAAGCCACAATAAGATAAGACAAGACAAGTATCAAGACATGAGTGTGCTACGACGAGCCACTATATCAAGCTCGACAGTACAGGAGTCAAGAGCGCACCACTACGGGCCACTATCGGGAAGGCAATATGGTTATAAGGAATTCCAGGCAATTATAATAGTATAAAGCAGAAAACATGGCATGGCATATACATGTAGAAGCATGGAATTTCAGGCGCATCTAAGGCCATAACTCCTATACGCCCTAACTCTCATGCACCAGAAATCAATATGCGCCAGGAACAGAACACTTGGCACAGCAGAAAACAACAAAGAAGTAGAGACATAAAAATGGGGCTTTTATTTCATATGAAAGTCTATTACATGTCTTTTACAAAGGAAAATTCTTTTACAAAGAGAAAGAAAATCCTAAAAGCTACAGTCAGGCACATCACTCGAAGTGCTACAGCCAGGCGCATCACTTCAACGTACAACCAGGCGCATCACCCAAGTGCTACAGCCAGGCACATCATTCCAACATCTCAGCTTAAGCTCATCCCCGTGCATAGTCAGAGCGAATCACTTCCTTGTCAGCATGCGAGCACTCTAGCAGGAGGAGTGGCGCTTCTAGCCTAACTAAATTGGGGCACGATAGCCCCGACCTGCGACTCTTACAACATAACAAAAATCGGGGCACGACCATCCCAATCTTTGGATGCAATAGACACCTTCAGCCTGTGTTGGGACACGACGATCCTGATATTTGGATGCAACAGGCAATTTCACAGGCTTGTATGAAAAATAGGGCCGATGGTGAAAATACCAACTCGGCACATCTTCGTCTTCCAAAGCAGTTCATCGTCAACTCGCCAAGGTAGGGGACCGATCGAGTTTATCTCCATAAAGGAAAGCTAAGTGAAATGAGAAACAAAACTCTTCAAAAACTATTTATAGGCTGGGACAACCTTCACCCATGCGCCAAATGGCAATCTCCTTATATTCTGTGCAATGAACTTGTATTAATGGCGATGAATTTGCCTCTTCGTATTCAGCCAAGTCAAAACTGCCATTAATGCTTCGAAGAACTCAACAAACGGGCCAATGAGGATGCACCATGCGACAGATGCGTCGTCAGCACCATGCGCTCCGTACCGATGCACCCAATAGGATATAGACCCATGCGCCTAGTAGGGCACAAACTGATGCGCCCACTTCAACTCGTCACCCATCAAGCATTTAAAGCTATGTGATAGAGTTGGCAGCATACTTCCCGAAAACTGAACAGTAGACAGCTTTTTACAGAAAATGAAGAGCCGCCAACGTCATCTTCATCATTACATTTTGTCGATTACAGCTGTGCATTGCAACGTGGCCGACCGATCACATGCATGCGCCTCCACAGCCATCCGCCCAAAAATTTACATGCACCTCAAAAGCCATGCGCCCCCGACTTACTCATGTTCCCAAAAGACAGAAGCCAAGTCTCTGCATGTGCTTCCACAGCCATACGCCCAAAAGCTTTGCATGCACCTCAGAAGTCGTACGCCCAGACTGGTCTGTCATAGACCAAGTTGCCTTCTATACGCCTAATCCTAGGCGCATCCTGACAGATTATCTTCTACAAAATCAGAGATCTTTGAGTCACAGACATACGCCACATGTATTCTGACTCGGTTCTATTCAAGAATGGGTGCTAACCACCCAAGATCTCAGCAACGACCGAATCTTCACAACTGCTACGTGTCAGCTCCATCGCAGCCCAACAGTACAGTTCAAACAAGATTCAGCTTCAACTCAGGGCACATCGTCTATGTGCTCCACAGCATCAGCTATGTGGTGTTTCCACGTACAAGCGCATCCTACATATGTGCGTATGAGCAGACCAGTCTGCTGCCTATAAATAGAAGGATCATTCCTTCATCCACAAACACACAGGAAGAGATTATCATATCTAGATACAGATATAAGAAGAGACACGTAATGTCTACTTCTCCTCTAAACGCTCCGGCATCCAGAGCAGCCCAGACCTTCAGAGAATCCAAGATCGTCGTCAGATCATCAACGGAGTCAACGCATTACCACTCGCTCCACCGATACAGTTCCCAGATAAAAACAAAAGTGTACTCCTAGGACTACGTCTAAGTCCTACATTGTATATTGTTCTGTTTGTAATTGAAATACCAAAGTTTTATCAATCAACAAAACCTTGTCACATTTTTGATGGCAAACAAGCTGGCAACTCTGTTGGGGACTTCTTTCTCTTCTAACAATAAAGTTGTGTCATAATTCGATGACATCAAGCTTGGCTCCTCCCACAAGACACTCGTGGTGCGCCTCAATCAACAGGCGTATGAGGAGTTCATCTCTAAAGGCAGCATAAGTCCTTCAAAGTGGCTGCCAAAGACGAAGAAGACTCGCCAAATTTAGGTGTGCAAAGGAGATGCGCCGAGCACCACCACTGAAGGGGACGCGCCACCGTAGCCCACCCTTCCTGCTGACGTTCTCAGCAAGCAAGATGCGCACGCCAGTATAGAACATCTAAAAAGGAAATGCAGTATAGACTATATTCCCCAACTGTCCTCTTCCCAGTCGAAGAAGATGCGTTGACACAAAGGCGCATCCATCTTCCCCCGCATGAACTCTGGTGTATAGGAGAGGGCCTCTGTCTTTGGCAGAATCACTCACTGTCATGACGAGGATGAGTTGGATTCTGAGTACTATATGCCTTCGTGGGCTGGTACGAAAAAATTCAAGGCAGCACGGGCCATGCGCCCCAAATGTGTTACATCCACAGTAAATCGGAGATGTGCGCTCAAAATCATGCATGTTGCCGATGGTAAACTATACAGAGTTGACTTGGGTGCATTTGCACCAAATACGAGCCGACTCTCAAAGTCCTCGTCTCGCTTGGGCGCATCTTCTGCGTTTGGAACTAAGTCGTGCGAGGCAAAACTTGTAACTTTGAACCCATACGCCCACATGGGTTGTGAGCATGAAGTGGGTTCAAGTCACAATACATGTTGCTCCCCCACCAATGATCCGGGCGTATCTCATACGCTGGAACTGGATCAGGGGGTGCCGCATTCACATGACCACGCCAGCACTTGGCCTAGCCATGTGCCTGAAAGGGGTGTTAAAGTGAAACTCTACCCTCATGATTTGCGTAGTGTGATCACTCACAAACGCAGATCAGGAGAGCTAACCATTAAGCACGATGCAGCCCTCGCGGGGCACACTTGTGCCATAGTCACCATCAACTGCTGTTGTTGTAAAACAACGATTCTATCATCCAGGTTATCTGTATTCCAGAGGCTGCAATCTGTTGCACCCATCTGACGTCGTCTCGGAAAGAAGGTGCCAGTTGAAAATGAGTCAGAGCCCAAGGTCGCTTCTTGCCATGTTGTCTCCAACTCTCATTCATCAGGGAGAAAGACAACCATCAATCCCTCGACCTCTGCAGCATCGTCCAAGAGTCAGCCGAGGAAAAGCAAAATGATGGTCCCGTCCTCAGGGGTATTTGAGAGCACCCGGTCAAGAAAGAAGGTTCCATCAGAAGCATCAGCTGGGAGTGATCAGACTTCTGCTATCCAATCCAACCCTCCACTTGAAGATGAGGACGTTCTCCAAGGAACTGACCCCGAGGTAGCTGGGGTAGCCAATACGAGGCCTCAGAAGATGAGGCCCTTCCGCAAGAAAGTGAGGTCGAAAGCGAAGCCTCAACCGATCCCATCTAATTCCATCTATGTTATGCCAGTCTACATGGTTGGGGGTGGTGATGAGGAAGAGTCAGACGCTCCAACTCCGGACATTGTGCAGCACATGGACACCCTGGAAGGGAGCCTCAAAACCCTCTCTGCCACCATGCAATCATTGACTCAAATGGTATTTGTGATTCGGACCACTCTGGCATCTCAACCATTAGCAAGGGCACCTGTCTTCACCGGTCCCTATCCAGGGGCCAATAGAAAATCAAGTATACCCGCTCAACGGGTATCTTCGGGTGCAGATCATCACACTACACCTTGGACGTCGGTTCCTTTAAATGCTGAACTTCACACCGTACCTCCCTCACCGGCTCCTAGTTCTATAAAAGAGCTGGTGGACATGATCAGAGATCTGCGCGAGCGCTTTGAAGCACGAAACAAGTAGAAAGAACGTCAAAAGATGGAAATCCCGCAACCTTACCCTCTCGAATGGAACAAAGTAGTTTACCCTCCCAAGTATAAACCACAAACATTGACGCCATATGATGGGAAGGATTCTTCTCGTCAGTATCTGACCTACTTTCAGTCTCAAACGGGACATCTCCCAAAGAAAGACGTCCTACTCACCAGCCTATTTCTTGGGACATTAAAGGGAGTCGTTTACGATTGGTACTGCAGTCTTCCTAACCACTCCATATCATCCTTCGATGACTTGACACGCCTCTTCCTCGACCGATTCTACGATGGTGGGAAGGACATGACCATATCATCCCTTATAGAAGTACGCCAGACAGAGAAGGAGACTGTTCGAGCCTTTATCGAACGTTTTCGACAAGCATGCTTATGGTTGCCTTCGGGTACACCAAAACATGTACTGATCGATGCCTGCAGCATAAACATGACTCCTGTAATCAAGCTCTGGCTTGACTCCACCCAGCCTTCCGATTGGAGTTTATTGATCATCGGGGCCGAAGCTGCTGAGAAAAAGGTACGTAATGCTCACCTTCTGGGGGTTAACTTCCCCGCCTTTGATGAAAAAGGGAAATGTGCTGCTACCAACAATAGTAGGCACAAGGTAAAAGGAAAATATTCATTGACTGTCAACGCTTCAAAAAGTATACAGGGGCCCGCTCAAAAGCCTCCACCAACACCGAGACCGAAGGAGGTCTACTCCTTCAAAGACGAGGACACCTTACAACTCTTCGAGATGCTGAAATAGAGCGACAAGATCAAGTTGCCTAATCCTAAGCATCCTGACAAGGTGGACAGAGTGGGTGACCAGAGGTACTGTTACTAGCATCGGTTCGTTGGACATCCAACTCAAGACTGCTACATCCTTAAGAAATACATACAACGTATGATCAATGCGAACGTCATCTCAGTCGATTACGAGGAGAAGACAGTCTTGGCTAACATAGTGTCACTCCAGTTCGGCACCTTACCATCTATTACAACTGAGGATGGTGTTATCCCCATCCCGAAGGCGACATTGGAGGTGGTCAACCTTCCGCCGACTCGTGAAAACGTGAGCGGACTGATTCCACTCACCACATCTCGGGGGGAGATCATGTGGGTTCACCCAGGTCTCACTCCGGAATTGACTCAACCGGGGGTACATTCTACCTCCAAAGCTAAAGGCAAGAAGACCAAGTCTTGCCAAATGGTGACCTCCTCCCCCAATGAGGCACTTTCTATACAAACACATTCATAGTAGATCGCTCAGCCTGAGGAAGCCCTTGTCGAAGTGTCATCTTCCGTCACCACCTCGGCTGCTCAAGGTGAAGGTCCTTCCTAAATTTTGGCAACTGACAAACAGAAGCATAAGGAGGCCCGCTTCGATAGGCCTCTACAAAGAGACAACGCTTCGGGGTTAACCAAACCCCACAACTTCGATATACTGGCACAACTTCTAGTACCCCAGTTCGGCTGTCCTTGTTCGAGCTCCTCTGCCTGTCTAAAGATACTCGGGAGGCTCTCTGCGATGCCCTGAAGGATGTTGAGTCTTTCATCAGTCAGGTCAAGCAACATGAGGACGATCCAGCAGCATGTCCACACTACTATAGTGTGGGGAAGATCATCCCCAACATCACATTCACTCAACAAGATATGCTGCTCAAGAACAACAGGCACAACAGACTACTGTATTACACAGGGTACGTTGGTGCCATCAAGGTGGATCGAATGCAGATCGACCTGGGGTCTTCTCTCAGCATTATCCCCCGAACTCTGCTCCAGACGTTGTAGATCCCGATGCATCGTCTAACGACATCCCATACTACAAGCAGTAGCTTCAACGCCAGCAAGAATGAGCCGCTGGAGAAGATTCGGCTGAAGTGTCATATCGATGATCTCCAGACTGAAGTGACCTACTATGTTGTGGATGCGGACGTCAACTATAACATCTTGTTAGGGCGGCCATGGCTACACGAATACATGATGGTACTATCCACTCTCCATCAATGTATGAAGTACGTATCCACCAACGGCATAGTCCGAACAGAATTCGCTGATGTCGATCCTTTCAGAGGGATTGAGGCCTTCTTCACCGACTCTGATCTATACAAATCGATTCATCTCGAAGAAGAAGCCAACGATGCCGATGATGAAGTCGAAGCCGAAGCTGACTTGGAGGCAGAGATAACAATCGACGCTCCCCTGAAAGTGCGTCTCAAGGGGAAGCCGCCTCAAACACCGTCTCCTATAGTGGTCAAACTTTGCGGAAGGGCACCAACTTCTCTAGGCGGAGCATCTACTGAAGCCCCCTTGAAGATACGACTCAAGGGGAAGTCTCCCCAAGTGTCGGCTCCTCTCGTAGCAAAATTATGTGGGAAGGTACCAGTCATCGGAACACCAACTGTAAAATCCCTAAATTTCTACTATATTTTAGTACTGGTTTTTTTTTTTGTATTTATACCTCGCATAGTCGTATTATACGTCGCACGAGAATTTGCGTTTTTTTCGTATTTACTCGTCGAGTGCGAATATGTGCGAGGTACATATTTTTAGAAAAATAGTTTTTGATTTTATTATCGGTAATGGTTTCAAAATTATATATATATTAATTATTTTTATTAAAAGTTGTGAAAAGTATCTATCGAGGTTGCCAAAACTTATTATTTTAGTTATTTATAAAAGGCTATCTTATTTTAATAAGTGGTAATTTAGAAAAACTAGATTATGTGAATATTCTACTAGTGTAAAGCGTATGAAAATTATTTCATGTGTATTTTCAAAATTTATTTTTATTATTTATAATAATTTATTTAGCAAGAAGGTATTTTAAATATGTAAATGTTTATGTTTATTTTCGAAATTAGTTTTACCTAAATTATTTAAAGGGTATTTTGAAAATATTTCCAACTAATATTTAAAATATATATTGGAATTTTCAAAATTAATTATTATATAAATTTTATAAAAAGATATTTTGGATATATTTGTGATAAATTAAATTGTGATTTGATTTATTGATTTAAATTAAATAGTTTAATTTAAATGTGTAATTTATCTATATTTAAATAGAATTTGGATTTAGATATGAATGTATTGGTTTAAATTTAATAATAGAATTATCTATTTGGGTTTAAATTAATTCTAGTCTCTATCTACATTGGATTATATTTGATTGAGTTAATTTTAAATCAATTTGAATTAAATAGTGAAAAATCTAAGGAGAATTAAAACTCTTCTTAATCCTTATCTAGATAAGACTTTTGTAAACCCCCTTATTTTTCAAAATAAATATTTGTGGAATTTTGGATTTTTAAATAATTATTTATTGACTTATTATATAATTTGTATTATTTTACATATATTTAGTATAGTGCTCATTAGTGAATTTAGTATAAAAATATATAAAGCTATTTTTCTAGTACATTAAGGATCTAAACTATATTATACAATTTTTCTCAAAATTTTAGGATTTATTTCATAAATTTTATTATTTTTTACATGTTACTTATATTGTACTCTATTTACATAATATAGAATAAATGTCAAATTAGTATTAAATATTTCAGCTTGTATAAATGAGATTAGATGAAAATTATTTAAATAAAGATTAACTCTATTTATTATCTATAGTAATTTTAAATAATGTTATAAATAATTTAGATAAATATAAACAATATTTTAAATAAATACTAATCCTACTTCTACTAGGAAAACATCTCTATCTATATCCTATCCTAATAAATCAAACTCCAATTTATTTAAATCAAATCCTATCTAATTAAGAGATAAATCTAAAATAAAACCTATATAAACCCAATACATCTTCCTTCTATCAGCCATAATTCGAAATTATTTTTAGTCCAATAGAAACTCTAAAATTCGGTATTAGAATTCAGCCCCGCTTTTTAGTAGCAAGAGCAACTTGGAACGACGATATCTCCCAGCTCCGAACTCCGTTTTGCCTCTAGTTTTTTTTAAAAGAAGCATATCGAGGTGAGATTTCCAAAAACATATTTTAATAGACAAAATTCGTTCTATAGATTTCTGTAAAACTATTTGAGTATTAGATGTCCGAAAAATAAATGTGTTTCAGTATTTTTGCAATTTCGGGAGTTTTCGGAAACAAAAATGCGATCCGTTTAGTTTTTCGAAAAGCTAAAACAAAAACCTCTGCCATATCATAATTATAGAATTTATTAAATAAATCTAATAGGTATAGTATTAATTATAATTAGATAATAGACTATTTTCAGCATCCGGAGATGTTTGTTTGGACCTTAGTTCCTCAGCAGCCGTTGTTCTACCTACTTTCCTGTCTGATCTTCGCCACCACAGTGCTCAGGACCCAGGCAAGTATACCTTGCTAATTAACTACCATATTATTTATTTTTTTGTATTATTTACTTTGTTTCATATTTGTTATTTTTAATTGTTATAAACTGTGCGTCCAAGCCATACTTGGGTGCAAGCGACTTTATCAGTCGTTTTTTTTTGTTTTATTTTTATTTGTTGCATGTCAACTTAGTTATAGTTGACTACCCTTCTATTATGGGATATTCTTATATCTCCGTTGGCCATGACACCTACACTATACGGTTTGAGACATTTTGTTAGGGGTATGACTTTTGGACTGGCCATCTTTATTATCGTGTGACGGATAGATCGTAACTGCTACAATTAAGGTATAGAGACTCGATCAATTACAAAACTGGGTGGGTCATGGACATGACTTGGTCAGTGTGGAAAATATTGGAGGAGGACAGTCGCTAGTGTGTATAGAAATCCAAACAGGTAAACCACATTCTCCGGATGGAACTATGGCAATTTATTTGCAGATACCCTCTGACGTTTTGGATGTTACGGACGGATACGGATCACTGGATGCCAGTTACGTACACATAGCCTAAAATCTCACCCATGCGCATGAAAGTTGTCCTCTAAATTGCACATTAGGCGGTTAGAATCTCCTTTGCATATTTGTGTCTAGGATAGTCTTTTATATATTATTTTATTATTCTGACAGTTCATATTAGCTTGTTCTTCCTGTATCTTGCTACGTCCGTCTGAGGACCTGGTTATTCCCCAGGTGTGTGTTCATGTCTTCCGCATGTATCTTAGCCGGGATCGTGGTCTTCTCCATTTATTCAAAGATGACGTGACTTGGTTCCTCCTTGCTACTTCCACTTAGCCTTTTATATATCATATACTTCTTCCTTTTTATTTGGTTGGTAGTGGATGTGTCTCCACCCAACATATTATACCAAGACAATTCATTATATGCTATCTTTTATTCCTTTATTTTGTGGATGAGATTATTTAGTTGTGGTTTGCTGCATTTTATAGCTTATGTATACATACAAGGCCCGTATACTTCGTATGTATACAGCTGGCATGTCTACGTACTTAGTCCTACGTATATTGGGACTGGGATGTTACATATTTTTGTGGTGGCCCATGCAGGTCAAGATAAATTGTTTGGTTACTTTACCGTACCAAGCAAGCCTGCGGATAGGATTAGAGTCTAGGATCTCATCCATATACTTGACCTTCTCGATTCTATTTTGAATCCCTTGATTTGCATCTTGCTTGATTCCCTCTACCGTTAATTCTTATCCTTCTTTTGTGCTTGATATTGGTTAGAAAGGTAATCCATACTAGGTAGACTTGTCCTATTGTTTCATCACACCACTAGTTTAACTCTTGTAAGTTGGGTAGACACCTCACGACCTAACATTTATTTTCCTTGTGACCCATATTAACATGATTACTTAGACTATAGCCTTTATAGGACCCTAACTTATCTAGCCCACCAAGCCTTAGACAAAAGACAGTAGGATGAATGTATAGGAACAATCACATGACAAGACTTAGATTCTTAAGGAGCTGAACTAATTGTACATTCTTTCACTCTTACGCTCTCGTGCCTATGTTTTTACCATCGTGACTAATGCTGCTAAATAGCCTAATTTTTGCAAGCTTACTTTTTATCAAGCTTGTTCAAAGACATATTTTATTGGGGCCCCCCACTAACATATTGTCTACTCAGAACCGGTGCATGATGGTCTGATCAACCTAGTGCACTTTGGTTCGCCTTTCACACTATTATCCTACGTGGTTGAGATATAGTTAAACTTACCCCCTTAGAATCTCATCCACTATTGCCTTGACAATTCTTTTTAAATTATTCGGCCGCCTTTGAACCACGTATTCGTATTCGATAATATCGTCTTTGAACTCTATATTGCTTTCGCCTTCACCTATTTTAGAAGGACGAAAGCGCTGTACTTGAATTTTCTCTAGCTATCCTATCTCTTGTGACCATTAACACTCGATGTGACTATATCTTTGTCTTAACTACTCGTCCCTTCATCGACCTTCTATCACGACTTCCTAATCACTTCAATTAGGAGTGAATCTAATCGTTCTCCGAATCGTGCCATCAACCTACTCCCAAGAAACCATATCTTAAGTCTCTAAATTATTTATACGGATCCACGTAAAACTCTTAATCTTTTTCTTTTACGTTTATTAGCCATGTCCGTGATTTATTATCTAAATCACGATTTTCTAATGCTTGTTTATGTTGTTTCTTGTCTCGCCCAAAGACTCGTCGAATTGTCATTACCAATATACCCCTTGTGCCTTCTTACCCCCTACTTATTCTTAATTTCGAGGACGAAATTCTTGTAAGTTGGGTAGGATGTAAAATTCCTAAATTTTTACTATATTTTAGTACTGATTTTTTTTTGTATTTATACCTCGCATAGTCGTATTATACGTCGTGCGAAAATTTGCATTTTTTTCGTATTTACTCGTCGAGTGCAAATATGTGTGAGGTACATATTTTTAGAAAAATAGTTTTTGATTTTATTATCGGTAATGGTTTCAAAATTATATATATATTAATTATTTTTATTAAAAGTTGTGAAAAGTATCTATCGAGGTTGCCAAAACTTATTATTTTAGTTATTTATCAAAAGCTATCTTATTTTAATAAGTGGTAATTTAGAAAAACTAGATTATGTGAATATTCTACTAGTGTAAAGCGCATGAAAATTATTTCATGTGTATTTTCAAAATTTATTTTTATTATTTATAATAATTTATTTAGCAAGAAGGTATTTTAAATATGTAAATATTTATGTTTATTTTCGAAATTAGTTTTACCTAAATTATTTAAAGGGTATTTTGAATATATTTCCTACTAATATTTAAAATATATATTGGAATTTTTGAAATTAATTATTATATAAATTTTTATAAAAAGATATTTTGGATATATTTGTGATAAATTAAATTGTGATTTGATTTATTGATTTAAATTAAATAGTTTAATTTAAATGTGTAATTTATCTATATTTAAATAGGATTTGGATTTAGATATGAATGTATTGGTTTAAATTTAATAATAGAATTATTTATTTGGGTTTAAATAAATCTTAGTCTCTATCTACATTAGATTATATTTGATTGAGTTAATTTTAAATCAATTTGAATTAAATAGTAAAAAATCTAAGGGGAATTAAAACTCTTCTTAATCCTTATCTAGATAAGACTTTTGTAAACCCCCTAATTTTTCAAAATAAATATTTGTAGAATTTTGGATTTTTAAATAACTATTTATTGACTTATTATATAATTTGTATTATTTTACATATATTTAGTATAGTACTCATTAGTGAATTTAGTATAAAAATATTTAAAGCTATTTTTCTATTACATTAAGGATCTAAACTATATTATACAATTTTTCTCAAAATTGTAGGATTTATTTCATAAATTTTATTACTTTTTACATGTTACTTATATTGTACTCTATTTACATAATATAGAATAAATGTCAAATTAGTATTAAATATTTCAGCTTGTATAAATGAGATTAGATGAAGATTGTTTAAATAAAGATTAACTCTATTTATTATCTATAGTAATTTTAAATAATGTTATAAATAATTTAGATAAATATAAACAATAGTTTAAATAAATACTAATCCTACTTCTACTAGGAAAACATCTCTATCTATATCCTATCCTAATAAATCAAACTCTAATTTATTTAAATCAAATCCTATCTAATTAAGAGATAAATCTAAAATAAAACCTATATAAACCCAATACATCCCCCTTCTATCAGCCATAATTCGAAATTATTTTTAGTCTAATAGAAACTCTAAAATTCGGCATTAGAATTCAGCCCCGCTTTTTAGTAGCAAGAGCAACTTGGAACGACGATATCTCCTAGCTCCGAACTCCGTTTCGCCTCCAGTTTTTTTTTAAAAGAAGCATATCGAGGTAAGGTTTCCAAAAACATATTTTAATAGACAAAATTCGTTCTGTAGATTTCTGTAAAACTATTTGAGTATTAGATGTCCGAAAAATAAACGTGTTTCAGTATTTTTGCGATTTCGGGAGTTTCCGGAAATGAAAATGCGATCCATTTTGTTTTTCGGAAAGCTAATACGAAAACCTCTACCATATCCTAATTATAGAATTTATTAAATAAATCTAATAGGTATAGTATTAATTATAATTAGATAATAGACTATTTTCAGCATCCGGAGATGTTTGTTTGGACCTTAGTTCCTCAGCAGCCGTTGTTCCACCTACTTTCCTGTCTGATCTTCGCCACCACAGTCCTCAGGACCCAGGCAAGTATACCTTGCTAATTAACTGTCATATTATTTATTTTTTTGCATTATTTACTTTGTTTCATATTTGTTATTTTTAATTGTTATAAACTGCGCGTCCAAGCCATACTTGGGTGCAAGCGACTTTATCAGTCGTTTCTTTGTTTTATTTTTATTTGTTGCATGTCGACTTAGTTATAGTGGACTACCCTTCTATTGTGGGATATTCTTATATCTCCGTTGGCCATGACACCTACACTACACGGTTTGAGACATTTTGTTAGGGGCATAACTTATGGACTGGCCATCTTTATTGTCGTGTGACGGATAGATCGTAACTGCTACGATTAAGGTATAGAGACTCGAGCAGTTACAAAACTGGGCGGGTCATGGACATGACTTGGTCAATGTAGGAAATATTGGGGGAGGACAGTCGCTAGTGCGTATGGGAATCCAAACAGGTAAACCACAGTCTCCGGATGGAACTACGGCGATTTATTTGCAGATGCCCTCTTATGTTTTGGACGTTACGGATGGATACGGATCACTAGATGCCAGTTACGTACACATAGCCTAAAATCTCACCCATACGCATGAAAGTTGTCCTCTAAATTGCACATTAGGCGGTTAGAATCTCCTTTACATATTTGTGTCTAGGATAGTCTTTTATATATTATTTTATTATTTTGACAGTTCATATTAGCTTGTTCTTCCTGTATCTTGCTACGTCCGTCTGAGGACCTGGTTATTCCCCAGGTGTGTGTTCATGTCTTCCACAGGTATCTTAGCCGGGATCGTGGTCTTCTCTATTTATTCGAAGATGACGTGACTTGGTTCCTCCTTGCTAATTCCACTTAGCCTTTTATATATCATGTACTTCTTCCTTTTTATTTGGTTGATAGTGGATGTGTCTCCACCCAACATATTATACCCAGACAATTCATTATATGCTATCTTTTATTCTTTTATTTTGTGGATGAGATTATTTAGTTGTAGTTTGCTGTATTTTACAGCTTATGTATACATACAAGGCCCATGTACTTCGTATGTATACAGGTGGCATGTCTACGTACTTAGTCCTACGTATATTGGGGCTGGGACGTTATACCAACTGAGGCACCTCTGAAGGTGCGGCTTAAAGGCAGACCTCCTCAGTCTTCAGCCCCTCTTAAGCTTCAAGAGAAGGCCCACGTATCTCTATCTGCACGAGAGCCGACAAAGGCCAAGCTCCCAATAGGTTCTCCCGAACCACCTCAGGCTGCTCCAGTACTCACTGACGAAGAGCTGGAAGAGTACATATCCGCCAATGTGGATGCACCGTCCCTTGATGATGTAATCCCTCAGGATAAGATCCCTTATTTTATCAAAAAAAGGGCGTCTTTCAATTATTCTAGTCTTCCATATTAGAATTTCATATATACTCTAGATAATGCTCTACAATCGTTATGAACACAAATAACGACTGTTAATCATGTAAATTGAGTCGTCCTGTACCAAGGAGTCTGTTATATAGTCCCGTCTCAGAACTAGGACGAGAAACCTATCATCTTCGGCAAAGTCGAGCGTCACCAAGACCTTCCACCGACAGAGCCAGAACCCATCACCGGCAGGATATAAATTTACCGGTACAATGATCGAGCCAAGTATCTCATCCAAAATATGGGCTACAACCTGAAAAGCGGCTAGGGTCTAAACTATGGTAAGGGCCGACGTCTTCCCTTATGAATCCATGTTCCGAAAGGGAAGCCACAAGACTATTATCACCGTACTCGATGGGGGGTGGCTACATCACATCCCTAACAACCCCAGAAAGTTCAGAAGCAAAAGACGTCGCACACTCTCACTCGTCTGAGGCTTAAACTTGGAACTCCGATACCAGCGTCGGCTCAATCTACAGGAAGGTATTGTCATCCAATATGACGTTTGTGCATCCTTCAGAAGATGAAGACGACAATCAAACTAGAGTTCTTCAAAGAAGAACCCTGGGCTCAACGCCTAGGCGTACAATGGGAATCTCGCTTTGAATTATGAGAACCCCCTACCGAAGACGAAGACGACCAGATCGACCTCGGGGATGGATCTTCATCCAAACCTATTTTTATCAGGAAGAGCTTGGCAGGAAAAGACCGAGAATCTTTGGTCCAACTGGTCAAAGAATACATCGACGTCTTCGTCTGGAGTTACGAAGACATGCCGGAGCTTGACCCACAAATCGCAGTGCACAAGCTTAATATCTTCCCTGGCGCTAGCCCGTTAAGCAGCAACAACGACGCTTTCATCCCAACATTATGGACGCTATTGACAAAGAAGTAGATAAACTCTTGGCCAGTGGGTTTATTCGCGAAGAGCAACATCCAAAGTGGGTAGCCAACGTCGTCCCCGACACAAAGAAGAACGAGAAGATCCGAGTCTGCATTGACTTTCGAAACCTCAACTCGACTTGCCCGAAAGATGAGTTTTTGTAACTCCCTTATATTTTATATGTTAATTATTGATTTATTATATAGTTTATAGTATTTTAGAGAAATTTATATGATTATGAGATATGGTAGTGCATATTATATGATATATATATGCACTGCTAATAATACCTAGTAGTAATATATTATTTATCCTGAGTAAATATGTTTTAGAAATTCTTAGGATTATTTTTCTATATTTATGGTATTAGAGATTTTTATTAATTTATATATATATATATTTGTGGTATTAAATTTTATATCTATTTATATATAAGTGCTTATATATGAGTGTGTATATATAATTATATATATATATATATATATATATATATATATATATATATATATATATATATATATATATATATATAATATATATATATATATATAAACTAAATATAAATATATAAGTGTTTGTTTAAAAAAAAAGAGATAAATCAGATGCTACTGTTCCTAATGAACAGTAGCAACTAATTGGCCGAAACCCCCTCCCAGCCTTTTCCCGCGAGGAGAAAGGCTTAAGCCTTGCGCACAGCTAACGCAGTTTTTCCGAGATCAAAACTCATAAGAAATTGATATCCACCAAGATCAATTCAAATCTAGATCCTAACAAATCTAAGAGATGATTCACATCAATTCTACCAGTCCTAATCCAAACCCACCTTCGAATCCATCAAAAACCTACTCGGATTCAAACACTCCGCGTATATATATCGAGTAGTCGCAAGAGGGTTCTTCCAATAGAAAACTCCTCAAATCTTCACCTTAGCCTAAACCCTTCATCCCCGAGCTCCTCCACCTTTTGGAGAACACCCCTGACCGCCTGCAACCACCAGCGTCGTCGTGTGACATCAGGAAGACCCACGGAACCGACATCAACCCGACCCACCTCTGTTCGAGTACACCGACAGGTACTCTCCTTCTCACTAATTTTCCTTCAATTCTACTCGATCGATTTATGATTCGTAAACAGATATAGAGACCTTGTATGACCCTCTTCAAGATCCTTTAGATGGATTTTGAAACGACCCTCTGACGTGCTCGAAAAATCGAGGCGAAGTCGGCCCAAATCTGTGCTAAAATCGAACTGTAAGCTTTCCTAAAACCCCGACTTGGAAGGTCGATTGCAGCCAACCACTGTCTGTTTCAAAAAAACTAATTGAGCACGATTACAGACAACATAACCATATATGAAACCCAATAATTATTTCTAATTAATCTATTTTCATGATCAGGATAAATTAGTTTAAAAAATCAGAAAAAACCGTGTTTAAAAATAGTAAAAAACTTTAGAGAACCCCCGATACGGCGTGCGTCCCGACAAACCGGGCAATGTGGTCGCACAATATACGCATCGAAAGGCTCGTATGGATGTTGCTGACGTGTGGGAACTGACGGAACTCGATTTTGTTGTGCGTGCGCGACGAAATTAGTACGTATCCGTCGAGGTACCCTCATATCAACCTTTTGCAAACTTGGCTATAACTTCGTGCACGTTCGTCGGATTGAAGCAAAACTTGCGCCAGCAGGACCGTATCATTTCTCTGGTCCACTATGCCAAGTTTGGTCCGATTCTGAGAAGGTTGATCAAAATGCCTTTTTGGCGAGCCCGCAACCCGACCTAACGGGCGATTTTGTGCACGGCTCATCGGAATCCAAAATTGGACATACCGTGGGTTTCGTCTCTTCAAACCTGATCCGTAAACATATAGTTTGATGACTTTAGAGACCGTAGACATTGGCACACGTTTTGGTGCAAAATGGGTCCAACTGCGGACATCATTTTGATCGAAAATTACGATTTTGCCCTTATTCCAGAATTAGAATTTTGGACAGATGTTTCCTAGGTATATCACTTATTCGGAGTACGTTCTTGGTGTTTGTTTCAGCATTCGGAGTTGTTTGGAGATTGTGACATTTTTTTTGCTGATATTATGATTCTTGGACTTGCCATCTTCGCACCACCAGAAAAGATACCGTACCACCTTACTCTGTACATATTCTTATTTTTAGTTTTTATTTTCAACATTTTTTATTTGTTATTATAAAAGGTGCGTCCAAGTCACACTTGGGTGCAAGCGACTCTATCGGTTGTTTTCTTGCTTTTATTTATTTCTCTTGTATTGACTTAGTCTAGTGACCATCCATTATTGATGAGGTATTGGTATATCTCATACGACCTTGACACTTGCTTTATCACGTGTTGTGAGTCACATATAGAACATGTACCTGTGTAGTCGGCTGGCCACCAATATATATGGAGCGTGCGACGAATAGAAATAACTGCCAGTAGAGTTGTATATAGAAGACTTGGCAGTTACTAGAGGTTCTTATTGGTCATGGAGATGACGATACTAGACATTGGGTGGGAATAACAATACCTGACGTATGGGCTTCGATTACACTTTTCTTGTAACCCGGAAGTTCCGCTGGAGATACGGGTATGATTATCCTCTCAGGTTGGCCACTGACGTTCTTGAACGTTATGCGCTTGGTCACTGGTGCCCAAAAGGGGACTACACCGGATCCTATATTCAGCCAGGGCTCAGGCGTCGAAGGATTGTTTCTCAATTGCATATTCACAGTAGAATGGTCAGGAACCCTATTTCATGCATCCCCTTTCTTTTATATTATATATCACAGTTTAGATGGCATGGTGTTTTCTTGTATCTTGTTACGTCCCGCTGAGGACCTGGTTATCTCTCCAGGGTTAGACGAGTTTCTCCAGGAGTACGAAGCGGTACTGGATCTATCCTATATTGATGACGAGACATCTCCTACTGATTTTTAGATTATTCATTTATTGAGACATTAGTAGATATTTTTGCATCTCTTTTCTTTCTATTTTGCGAAGGTTGGACTCCGATCTTGTGAGACTATTTTTAAAGCTGTTTGTGTCACTCCCGTTTCCCGTTATACGTATTTTCGTATGCATATACGAGATTTCTGGTATTTATCAGGTGGATCATAGTTAGACTTATTTTGCTTAGCCTAGTCTTGGTTTAATCTTAACTTGGTTTATTTGATTAGTTTGGTTCAATTTGACTTGGTTTGGCTTGGCTTAGTTTGGTTTGAGATGGAGAGGATTGATATATAACCCAACTCCTTATCTCTCTCTCCTCATTCATTTCTACATTTACGTCTTCATCTTCTTCATTTACTCCTCCCACCTACTAAGTCTTAGACAAGTGCAACTTACTTCATGATGGATCTTCCATTTTATTGTTCTATCTTCTTCTCTACATGATTCTAAGCATCTTTAGGACTTGGAGTTTTCGGTTTGGACGGATAGATTTTTGTAGATCTAAGTTTGTATCTTTTTTCTGTTTTCTTGGGTTTTGATCTACCAAACTTCATTATTTTCAAGTTTTGATTATTTTATGTTATAGAGAATTTGATTTTACTCAAAATGGACCTTTGAAAAGTTAGATTTTGATTTGTTTTGAAGAAGTTATGGCCAAAATAAGATTTGAACATTTCTTAGTTCATCTGTCCTGAATTGGCAGGGACGATGAATAGTGCCGCATAGTGCAGCCTGTCGCATAGTGCAGCTTGCCGCATAGTGCCGTATGGTGATTCAGCCTGCCGTATAGTGCAGCCTGCCGTATAGTGCCGTATGGTGATGCAGCCTGCCGCATAGTGCAACCTGCCGCATAGTGTCGCATGGTGATGCAGCCTACCGCATAGTGTAGCCTGCCGCATAGTGCCGCATGGTGATACAACCTGCCGCATAGTGCAGCCTGTCGCATAGTGCCGCAGGAGGTTGCATAGTGCTGCAGAAGGCTGCATGCCGCATAAGGCCGCATAGTGCCGCAGGAGGCCGTATAGTGCCGCAGAAGGCCGCATAGTGCTTATTTTGGCTGTTTTTGGCTATTTTAATGTCCTATTTGGCTGAATTGTGGCCAGAATTTCTTCCAACTCCCAACATGAAAGTTGTAGATCTTTTTTTTAGCTTCAAAAATATGTTACTAGCTATTTTTATGCAAGTTTCTCTCATTCATGATAATGTGAGGATATGACACGATAGTGGCCCGTTAAGGCGCACTCTTAATAAGTAACAAGTAACTTGACATAATGATTCTTGATAGTGACCCGTCGTGGTGCACTCTTGACAAGTAACATGACATGATAGTGGCCCATCGTGGCGCACTCTTGATAAGTAAACCTAATATGATAATCTTGATATGATGTTGTGACAGCTACCTTGACTTGCTAACTACTAGAAATAATCCATTATACGGCAACCTTAAAATGCCGTTAATAATGAAATTATTGCCACAAAAACACAAATATGGCAACAATTTGAAGTTGCCATAGCGTGCCGTAAAAGGTTGTGTCAGTATTGCTTATTTACGACATCTTCCAATTATTGCCGTATAAGGGAACTAATTTACGGCAATTAATTGTTGCCATATAAGAAATCTTTTTGTTGCCTTTAAAGATGATTATTAATGTCAATATTTAGTTGTCGTAATTTCGAACAATATATGGCAATATATTATTGTCATATATCATCAGTCCATAAATGGCAAGATTATGTTGCAAAATATTGTATTTATTTTAATGGCAATATTTTGTTGTCGTAAACTACTAGTATTATATGGCATTATATATTGCCATATATTGCAATCCCATATGGCAATTCTTCGTTAGGTATGTCTTTATTGTCATGTTTGAGAACGTAAGGCAACTGCCAGATTCCATATTTGAAAAATTAATTTTTACTATTTATTGCCATGATCGACAAAATGTGACAATTAATAGATACCAATATTTGAAATATCAACTAAATTCAATTGCCAAAATTTAAGTAGATCATTAACCAAATATTAAATATAGATAATAATTCAATTTGTACACTTCAAATAAAAAATAACTTCTAATTAAATATGGTAGATTCAGTACTACATCATTAATATTACATAAAACCAACTACGCCAGAAATTCATACTTATCATATCCAACATTATGAGGCACAATTCCTCTTTCATATGAGGTTCAAAATTCAAATAGGTACTTGACACCCCCAACTTAAACTTAAATTTGTTGCCTCCTTGTTCCCTCCATATATATAACATGTCTGCAAAGATTTCTTTGACTAGTTGTGGTGCGCCAATTCACAGCTATACAATCTTTATATACCCTGGTATGGATAAACAATAAAATTAGCCTATAGACCAAAAAATGTTAATAAAAAAAATTATATTTTAAGGTAGTGCAAATTTCTATGTTTCATTTGTTTTATATGAATGGTTACAACAGATGAAACTTGTATAAATATTTTATTTTAAGGATAAAAACTAATGAAATAATCTATTTACAACCAAACTAATTCATTGGCCTAAAACTGTTCTATTTGCAATAGACAACCTCACATTTATAAAAATATGTTTGTGAAATATATGCAATTTCATCATTATAAATATTTTTCAAGTTTATTCTCATGCATGCATATATGGTTCTCAACCTTCCATAGATGGTTGTAAAAAAAATCTTCCATAGATTAATTAAAAGAATATTATGTGCATATATGCTTCTCAACCTTCCATAGATGGTTCTAAAACAATCTTCATAGATAATTAAAATAATATTACATGCATATATGGTTCTCAACCTTCCACATGTGGCTGTAAAAAAATCTTTCATAGATAATTAAAATAATATTCTATGGATATATGGTTCTCAACCTTCCAAAGATGTCTTTAAAAAAATCTTCCATAGATAATTAAAAGAATATTATATGCATATATGGTTTCTCAACCTTTCATATATGGCTGTAAAAAAAAATCTTAACCTTCCATAGATAATTAAAAGAATATTCTGATTCTAGTGAATCGAATCCTAAACAAAGAAAAAAAATTATTTTATCTTCATGAATATATGGTAAAATATTCAATAGATAATCAAGTCAAAAACAAACCTAATTAATATTTAGAAAAATATTTACAAACTCATTATCAAAAAATTTTATCAAATCTTATTTCCTCTAAATCTTTTTAGAAGAAGTGATAATAGAAGATTTGAAGGTTCAGGGTCCATGAGTAATGTAGAAAACTAAGGAGAAAAATTTCATCATGTGTTCCGGAGTAATTTAGTTGGAGAAAAATTTACAATTTGATCAAACGCATTTATTAACCAAAAATTAGAACACAAAATAAAGCAACATTTTGAAATAATTATCCATACCGATTAGTCGTCGATCACTCGGACTCGATGGCAGCAGAGACCTTATGCTAGAGGCACTTAGAACCCTAAATCCAAACTTCTCGTTCCCAAAAGAAATCCACAAATGAAAGAAACAAAAAAAAATAACAAAATAGAACTAGAGGTTAAAGAAATACCTAGGTTGAAAGAAGGGGAAGAGAGATCTAGGTTTGAAGGGGTAAAGAGACCAAAGTTTAAAGAGAGACCTAGATTGAGAGAGAATAGGAATTAGGATTTGGCAAAATAATAAAGGAGGGAAAATATTTCAACTTTTTATGTTCCCGCCGGTCTTATGTATAGACACGAATTTTTTTATTCTCATTAAACCACAAAAAAGTTTCCATAAGTAAATAAATAAAATATTGCCATATTTATTTTGTTGATGGAGAAAAAATATATTACATATTTTGGGGCAATATTTTTTTCCATAAACTAATTATTTTATGGCAATGTAAAATATTGCCACATTTGATTGTAATATATTATGTCACAAATCCAGCTTGTCATAATATATTGCGATCAAATATGGCACGCAGTTATTGTTGCCATAAACGTTTCCATTAAACATGGCATGCGTCCTTATTGCCATATAAAGTGTGACAATTATAGGCAACATTATTTGCTTGCCATAAACAAACTTGTGTATTAAGGCAATAATAATGTTGCCGTATTATGACTATATTATATGGCAACATCTTATGTTGCCATAAGACGTTGCCGTAAAATATGCTTTTTCTTGTAGTTATATGGCAACATCTTATAAATAACTCTTGTCATGACTACCGTGGGTGTTTGTGCTTGTATAAGCTACATGTCTCATCTTGTATCATGTCTACGGATATGAATTTCCTGGTTACCACGGTCAGGGATTTATACTGAATCTGACTAGGATATGACTAGATTGATCAAGTAGTTCATGAAAAGATTTCCCAGCTACAGGCAGTTCCGTTATCTGGGCGCTTTAATGAACTTTTAGCCTGCCATCGAGTAGGGCACATTTCCAGCACACTGTCATGTGTTGTACCCCTAAGTCACCTAATCCAACTCTTTAACTTGTGACCGGATAACCTGGATTAAGTCTGCAGGGCTTGTGGCTATTGGAACATCTCAATGCATCTTGCTAGTAACTAGGCTTGTGATAACCCTAGTTAGTTAAGGTATCAAGCCGTACTCATTGCTTGGCCGTGATTGATGGATGGAGTCCAGTCTAGTCTTGTCTAGACAGTGCCACGATAATGGTTACTTCAGTGCATTTACTGTTATGCTTTGCCTTATCGATAATCGGATCAGGGACTTTCTGTTCAGGTGAAGGGTTACAACCCCGATCCTTGTCTGATTTACGGGTTGTAACTTGGTTACCGGAATAGTTCCTTATTTACCTTATCGTTTATCATCCTAAATTCTTTAACTCATGTCTTTTATTATCTTTATGTCTCATGTGCTAATATGCTGGTTTTAGTTCTTAAGTGAAGCCTCCCTTGTGGCACTAGCTCTTTCTAGGGTCTGATCCAGCTGGTTTTGTATGGCCAGATTTCGAAGTAGCACCCGAGGATCTTCCAGTCTTCCAGCCAGATGGTGCACACTAGACACAATCCTGGCAACGAGTGGGTTTTATTTTGCTCTCCCACTCTATTGTAAATTATTTTTTGAGACGTTTAGCCGCCGAGCAAGTGTTAGCTCGTGTTAAATTTATATTTCTGTCTGCCTAAGGGCTGTAACATGATTCACAAAATCCTAGGGTTGATCATGTATGACATAAACTCTTGCTAGTCTTTGCATTTTGTACGACTAGCTTCATGATCATCTGAATATGTAATGTTTGGGACGCCTTACTTTGTATGTCTGGCGATCTACCATCTTGTTATATTACTTGCTTGCTTGAGATTGAGACACTAGGCTTGTTCTTAACCATAAGTGACTGTTGGCTTGTAGTAAACCCTCATGCATCTAGACAGCCGTGACCGTATTGCGAGGTGGGATTCACTTCAATGTACGTAGCTGGCTGTGTCTGTCCCCCTCTCTCCAGTATTTTGGTTTGGGGCGTGACACGGTTTAAGTGGTGGCCCATGCAGGTCTTATAAATCAAGATATGTGAGGGTTTCACTGAATAGATGTCTCAATCAGCACTCGCCCTTGATCTCTACTCGTGTCTTCTAATCTTTCTAAATCTTGACCTGATCACATAGTTTATATCCTCGATCTATCATGGTCCTTCCTTATTGTTCCCCATTTCGTTTCTTCAGCGGCTTTGTTCCTGGTCCTACCGATCAGCAAGGCGGAGCACCTCAGTGGACCACAGCAACCTGGAGACCAAGCCCAGCACTCTGGAGCGGCCTTCCGAGTCATGCATTCCGGGGATCCAGAGCCCCTAATTCAGCCAGTCCAGCCTGTAGAGCCTGACAATGGAACCCTGGTGGGTCTCATCAGGGAATTGCTTGCATCTCAAGATCGTCAGGGGCGATGTCCCTGCACCAGACAGTACAAGATGCCATAGGCAGAGTTGGTTACCAAGGGAACAACGCGGCCAACAGCTTCAAGCGTTTGAACCCTCCTTTCTTTGACAGCACTGAAGATGCTATCACTGCTGATGCATGGCTTCATGACACAGAGGTTATCCTGGGAGCAGCTAGGATTCTGAGGAAGAGAAGGTGGCCGTTGTGCGCCTACAGTTATTGGACTTAGCCTGCAGCTGGTGGGTGATGCTAGCAGTTGGATTACCAAAGCCTGTCTCATGGGCGGTATTCAACAAGTTCCAAGACCAAGTACTTCGACGCAGTAGCTAGGTATAATCTGCAGACGAGATTCACCAATCTTAAGCAGATGGGCAGGACGATCGATGGATATGCGGTCGAGTTTTCTAGACTCAGTCGGTTTGCTCCTACCTTGGTGGCAACCGAATTGGATCAGAGCCCACAATTCCAACAGGGGCTCCACCTAGAGATTATCATATCAGTGGAGCAGTTTGAGCACCAGACGTTTGATACCGTCTTGCGAGCGGCGAAAAGGCACGAGTATACTTCGCTGAGGATTGTAGATAGAAGCGGAGGACAGAAGAGGTCTCATGGGCAGATGTCCCAGTCTTCAGCACCAGCCCCTGCAGCTAGGGCTTTGACTATTAGAGCTCCTAGGAGGGCGACCACAGTTTCGTCGGTTCAGCACTCGATGCCGGCATATCCTCAGCAACAGAAGCAGAAGCAGTCTTCTGCAATAGGCTACACTCATTGTGGGAAGCCAAGACATGTAGTATCAGAGTATCGCAGAGCACAGGGATTGTGCTTGGCTTGTGGGGCACCGGATCACAAGATAGGGTCTTGTCCGAATAGAGCCAGTTCATCGTCATCAAACCTAACCAGTCCATTGGTTAGGGGTCCAGCACCAGTGCAGTAGCAGTACCAGCCTTTGAGGCCATTCGTCTCAGGCTCAACAGTTTGCCCGAGCTCAGAATCAGAACAGACAAAGAGGTCACCAGCAGAGGGGACCAGCACCCAGAGGGCAAGGTCAGGCTATGGCTTTGACCGTAGGAAGAGTTAGCTTCAGGTAAGGTGGTGGCAGGTACCATTCTCGTCAACTTTTCCAGCATCAGTATTATTTGATTCAGGTACATCGCATTCATTTATGTCTGCACGATTCGCAACACGGATAGGACTGGAGCCCGAGTCATTATCAGTAAGGCTCATATACTTACTGGTAATGGTCTTGTGGGAGTAGATTTCTGATGGTCGATTATGATATGGTCCTAGGAATGGATTGGTTGAAGGAGCAATACGCAAGAATAGACTGCCATATTGGCAGGATTATTTTTGGTATTCCCGGCGAACCGGAGTTTTCATTTTCCAGGGGCGAAGTAGAACCTTCTCCCCCAATATTGCGGATGGCAGTAGCAGTGGCAGATCAATTTCCAGAGTCGTTGAAGAGTTCCCAGACGTGTTCCCCAAAGAGCTTCCAGGCATGCCTCCAGAGAGAGAGAGATAGAGTTCACCATTGATTTACTTCCAGGGACGACACCAGTGTCAGGGGGAGTCTACAGGATGGCACCTTCAGAGTTAGAGATCTTGTACAAGATAATTGAAAAACTCAGAACCAAGGGATTCATTCGTGCTAGTGGATCACCTTGGAGAGCCCCGATACTTCTTGTGAAAAGAAGGATGGTACATCAAGATTATGTGATTATCATACCTTGAACTCTATAACAGTCAAGAACAGATATCCTCTACCAAGGATAGATGATTTATTTAATCAACTTAGAGGAGCGGCAGTATTCTGAAGATTGACTTGCGGTCAG
Source organism: Iris pallida (assembly GCA_029216955.1). Lineage (NCBI taxonomy): Eukaryota > Viridiplantae > Streptophyta > Magnoliopsida > Asparagales > Iridaceae > Iris > Iris pallida. Next base: position 10,374,558 of record JANAVB010016195.1, read on the forward strand.
GGTACCATCAGATTAGAGTAAGAGAGCAAGACATCCCGAAGACAGCATTCAGATCCAGATATGGACATTAGAAGTTCCTTGTTATGCCATTTGGAGCGACCAATGCGCCAGCCGTATTCATGGACCTCATGAATCGTATCTTCATGCCTTATTTGGATCAGTTTGTGATAGTGTTTATAGACGACATCTTAGTCTATAGCAAGAGTGAGGCAGAGCATGAGCAGCATCTTCGTGTAGTTCTTCAGATTCTCAGGGAGCACCAGTTGTACGCAAAGTTCAGTAAGTACAAATTTTGGCTTGATCGTATTTCATACTTAGGTCACTCATCACCAGAGGTGGAGTAGAAGTGGACCCCAGAAGATAGTGGCTATAGAGTCATGGCCAGTTTCCAGTACCGTCGCAGAAGTTTGGAGTTTGCTAGGATTGGCTGGCTATTACCGGCGGTTTGTATCAGACTTCGCTCGGATTTCAACACCATTGACGCAGTTAACCCGCAAGGATGTGCAGTTTGCTTGGAACATAGTGTCAGAGTTTATTTGAGAAGTTGAAGCAGAGATTGGACGGCCCCCATTTTCACGCTTCCAGATGGGACTGGAGGATTTTCAGTCTATTGTGATGCCTCCGGCAGAGGATGGGGATGCGTCTTGATGCAGCATGGTAAGGTAGTCGCTTATGCGTCACGTCAGCTTTGTGACCATTAGAGGAATTATCCTACCCATGACTTGGAATTAGCAGCAGTAGTTTTTCCATTGAAGCTTTGGAGGCATTATTTATATGGAGATCGGGTGAAGATTTTCACCGACCACAAGAGTCCGAAGTATGTTTACCCAGAAGGATCTTAATATGCGTCAGAGGAGATGGCTAGAGCTACTCGTGGACTACGACATCAACCTGCAGTATCATCCTGGGAAGGCCAACGTAGTAGCAGATGCATTAAGCAAAAGAGCTGGAGTTTATTTTCTAACAACACAGCCAAAGTTATTAGCAGATCTTCAGAAGATGGGTATTGAGATAGTTCTCCCTACTAATGTGACATTGATGGCCAGCATGCAAGTTCAGTCCAGCATAGTTGAGAGGATCAAGGTGGCACAATCAGCAGATTCTAAGCTTCAGCGGCTCAGAGCAAAGTGTAAAGCAGGACGGAAAGCAGAGTTAAGTATTCACAAACATGGTACTCTTCGACATGGGAGACATCTTTGTGTACCCAGTGGTGATATCAGACATGAGTCATGGCAGAGGCTCACAGTTCTCAGTATTCAATTTATCCCGGTGGTACGAAGATGTACCGAGATATCCGTCAGCATATTTGGTGGAATGGCATGAAGAGGAAGATAGCCTAGTTTGTCTCTCGTTGTTTAGTTTGCCAACAAGTTAAGGCTGAACATCAGAGACCAGCTGGACTTCTTCAACCTTTACCGATCCCAAAATGGAAATAGGAGCACATTACCATGGTTTTGTGACTGGGTTACCTAAATCCCCAGCTGGAAGAGATACTATATGGGTTATAGTTGACAGACTCACCAAGGTAGCTCATTTTATCCCTTTCAGAATTGGCGAGTCGACGGATCAGCTTGCAGAGATGTACCTCAGGCAGATTATCAGATTACATGGAGTGCCAATTAGTATCATATCAGACAGAGATTCAAGATTCACATCACACTTTTGGCGGAGTCTTCAAGAGAGCTTGGGGACTCGTCACAAGTTCAGTTCAGCTTATCATCCGCAGACAGATGGTCAGTCAGAACGCACGATCCAGACTCTTGAAGATATGTTGCGGTTATGTACACTCGACTTCGGTGGTTCGTGGGAAGATCACCTGCATCTCGTGGAGTTCTCCTATAACAACAATTTTAGGCCAGTCTCCAGATGGCACCCTTTGAAGCACTGTATGGCAGGAAGTGCATAACCTTTAGCTTAGGATGATGTCGACGAGACAAATGCTTGGTCCAGAGATGGTTACGCAGACAATCGAGGTGGTCAGACAAGTCAGAGATCATCTTCGAGTTGCCCAAGATCGACAGCGCCATTGGGCCGATTCTCATCGGCGTCCCCTTGAGTTTTCAGTCGGCGACCACGTGTTCCTTAGGATCTCGCCTACCCGTAGCGTCATTCGATTCGGCATGCGGAGAAAGCTTAGTCCTAGGTACATAGGGCCGTTCGATATTCTAGAGCGAGTAGGTAATGTGTCCTATCGTCTCGCTCTTCCGCCGTCGTTACGTGAGGTGCATGATGTCTTCCATATATCACAATTACGATGATATATCCCGGATCCGAGTCATGTCCTTGATCATTCGGAATTGGTTGTTGGTATCAACCTTTCGTATGTGGAAAGACCCGTATCCATATTGGACCGAAGAGAGAAGGTACTCAAGAACAAGACTATTAGTTTAGTCCGTATTGCTTGGGATCACCACTCTTTGGGTGAGTCAACGTGGGAGCGTGAGGATGATATTCGCTCATAATATCCATACCTGTTTGACTCATAAGGTATAATGTCTTCCTTATGCCTTATGCTTTTAATTCCTTGCTTGTATGAATGATTGCTTGATTGACTGCTAGTCGTAGCTTGCTTATGATTAATATAGCTTGCCCCAACATCTCTAGCCTCTTGATTAAATTTCAAGGACGGAATTCTTTCAAGGTGGGTAGATTTGTCACTCCGTTTCCCGTTATACGTATTTTCGTATGCGTATACGAGATTTTTAGTATTTATCAGGTAGACCGTAGTTAGACTTGTTTTGCTTAGCCTAGTCTTGGTTTAATCTTGACTTGGTTTATTTGATTGGTTTGGTTCAATTTGACTTGGTTTGGCTAGGCTTAGTTTGGTTTGAGATAGAGAGGGTTGATATAACCCAACTCCTCTTCTCTTCTCATTCATTTCTACATTTACTTCTTCTTCATTTACTCCTTCCACCTACCAAGTCTTAGGCAAGTGCAACTTGCTTCATGATGGATCTTCCATTTTATTGTTCAATCTTCTTCTCTACATGATTCTAAGCATCTTTAGGACTTAGAGTTTTCGGTTTGGACGGATAGATTTTTGTAGATCTAAGTTTGTAGTTTTTTTCGGTTTTCTTGGGTTTTGATCTACCAAACTTTATTATTTTCAAGTTTTGATTCTTCTATGTTGTAGAGAATTCGATTTTACTCAAAATGGACCTTTGAAAAGTTAGATTTTGACTTATTTTGAGGAAGTTATGGCCAAAATAAGATTTGAACATTTTTTAGTTCATCTGTCCTGAATCTGGCAGGGACGATGAATAGTGCCGCATAGTGCAGCCTGTCGCATAGTGTCGTATGGTGATGCAGTGTCACGCCCCAGAACCAGAATACTGGAGAGCGGGGGCAGACATAGCCAGCTACGTATATTGAAATAGAACCCACCTCGATATACGGTCACGGCTGTCTAGATATGTGGGTTTTCTACAAGCCAACAGTCTCTTATGGTCATGAACAAGCCTAGTGTCTCAATCACCACAAGTAAGTAAAGTCGCAAGATGTATTCATAAATATACAATAATAAGGCGTCCCAAATATTACATATTCAGCTGATCATGAAGCTAGTCGTTACAAAATGTTAGGACTAGCAAGAGTTTAGTCATACATGATCAACCCTAGGATTTGTCAATCATGTTTACAGCCCGTAGGCAGACAGTAAGTAAAAGTGCATCGAGCTAACAGGTGCTCGTCGGCTAAACGCCTCAAAAGAATAATTTTTACAATAGAGTGAGCGAAACAAAATAAAAAACCCACTCTTGGCCCGGATTCCGTCTAGTGTTCACCATTGGGCTGGAAGCTTGGTAGATCTCGGGAGCTGCTCCAAATCTGGCCACACAAAACCAGCTGGGTCAACCCCAGAAAGAGCAAGTGCCACAAGGAGGCCACGAAATAAGAACAAAAGCCAGCAATCGGCACAAGAAAAATAATATAATTAAAACTAATAAAAACATGTCAGGATGATATACGACGAGATTACCATGGAACTATTCCGATAGCCAGGTTACAACCCGTAAATCAAACAAGGACCGGGGTTGTAACCCTTCATCTGAACAGAACTTGGTTTTCCACCATTTATCGGCAAGATAAGTAATGTAAGAAAATCAAGACAGGAAACATTCTTGCACTAGATCAAGACATGGCTAGACTGGTTATACCTCATTCAATCAATCACGGCCAAGCAGATCCTACGGCTTACTACTTTACTAACTAGGTATCATAGGCCTAATTACTAACAAGATGCAGTGAGATTGTTCCACAGCCACAAGCCTGCAGACCATCCAGGCTACCCAGGACGAAAGAATTAGGGTTGAATTCAGGTGGGTACATCGTCCAGGAGACAAATGTACCCTTAGGTGACTTAGAGGGTGCAACACTCGACGGTGCGCTGGAAATGTGCCCTACTCGACGGCAGGCTACAGATCCCAAGAGCGCCCAGGTAACGGGATTGCCTGTAGCTGTGTCATCTCTTCATGACTACTGTGTTATTCTAGTTATTAACCTTAATCCATTTTAATAGGCACTCCTGATCGTGGTACTCAGGAGTCCCATCCTAGACATGATGCAAGACAGGACAAGTGGATTTAACAAGCAAGCAAGAAGACTACCCACGGTGTCGAGGCAAGTCAAGTAACAGCATTAAAATAAATCATGTCAGGGTACTTATCAGGAGTGCACCACGACGGGCCACTATCATGTCAGGTTGGTCATGTCAGGAGTGCACCACTACGGATCACTGTCGTGTTATGCTAGTTCCTTGTCATAACATGCCATGTACAAAAGTCATTCCAAACATATTAAGTAAAATCAAGTTCATGACAAAAGGCGTAAGGATATAAAATGGGCTAAAAATCTAATAGAATATCAAAATACGGGGCAATAGAAAAGCCAAGCTTAAAGAAATAAGACCAAAACTCCAAGAGCTAATGGGTTAACAAGGGGGTCAGGGAAGCAGCGTACGAAAAGTCACGCACGCTGAAAGAGCAGCATAGGTGAAAGTCACGCACGCTGAGAGCAGTGTACGTGAAAGTCACGCACGCTACAGGGAGCAGTGTACGTGAAAGTCACGCACGCTACAGGGAGCAGTGTGTGAAAGTCACGCACGCTCAAGGGAGGCAGCATACGTGAAAGTCACGCACGCTCAGGGAGCAGTATATGAAAGTCACGCACGCTCAAGGGAGGCAGCATACGTGAAAGTCACGCACACTCAAGGGAGCAGTGTACGTGAAAGTCACGCACACTCAAGGGAGCAGTGTACGTGAAAGTCACGCACACTCAAGGGAGCAGTGTACGTAAAAGTCACGCACACTCAAGGAGACACGCTTCCAACAGGAAGCGTACTCAAGCCTGCGTACGCAGCGCTAAAGAGCACGCGTAGCTCAGTGTGCGTAAGCTAAGCAGCTCTGCACACTGCTCACTGTCTTCTCCAAACAGCAATAACACCAACGAAGAACCCAAAGCTTCACAAGTTCATAACTTGGCCATCCGAACTCCAAATCCAGATTTCCAAAGTTCCACCTTGGGTGAAACTGAAGGCTCTTCCACATGGAAACATCAGAACTCAAAGAAAACCAACCAAAATGGATCAAATATGTAAAATCCGAAAATAGCAATAACTTAGATCTACATCAACAGAGACTCCAAATCATAAAAACCCAAGAACTAATGTTGATCTCCATGTCCTAAACTAGCAGATGGACAAAGAAAAGAGGGTCCTCATGTAGTGGCAAGATGCACTTGCCTAGGGGTTGGGGAGTTGTGTGGAGAAGAAGAAGAAGAAGAAGAAGAAAATTTATGGAGGAAGTAATGAAGAGAGAGAGTGGTAGGTGGAGTTTTAATGGTGGAGGTTGTGGTGTGTTGAGGGTGGAGTGTAGGCTAATGGTGATCCAATGCATAAAACCGAACCAAATCGAACCGTCCCCAATAAAACTGGCCCTGCCAAAACCAAAATACGAGAAATACCGAAATTCCACAAGCTGAGAAAATAAAATAAAATACATGCCAAATCCAGATACGAGTATAAATACGAAATACGGGAAATACGGGAAATGAGGGTGACATGCAGCCTACCGCATAGTACAGTCTGCCGCATAGTGCAGCCTACCGCATAGTGCCGCATGGTGATGCAGCCTGCCGTATAGTACAGCCTACCGTTATAGTGCCGCGAGGCTGCATAGTACCGCAGAAGCTACATAGTGCCGCAGGAGCCGCATAGTGCCGCAGGAGGCCGCATAGTGTCGCAGAAGGCCGTATAGTGCCTATTTTGGCTGTTTTATGTCCTATTTGGCTGAATTGTGGCAAACTTCCAACTGCCAACGAAAGTTGTAGATCTTTTCTCTTGCTTCAAGAATTGTTACTAGCTATTTTTATGCAAGTTTTCCTCATTCATGATAATGTGAGGATATGATACGATAGTGGCGTTAAGCGCACTCTTAACAGTAACAAGTAACTTGACATGATGATTCTTGATAGTGACCTTCGTGGTGCACTCTTGACAAGTACATGACATGTCCCGTCGTGGCGCACTCTTGATAAGTAAACCTAACATGATACTTTATGCTGTTGTGACAGCTACCTTGACTTGCTAAATAACTCTTTGTCTTGACACCGTGGATGTTTGTGCTTGTATAAGCTACATGTCTCGTCTTGCATCATGTCTGGAATGAATTTTTGGTTACCACGGTCAGATTTTATACTGAATCTGACTAGGATAATGACTAGATTGATCAAGTAGTTCATGAGAGATTTTCTAGCTACAGGCAGTCCCGTTATCTGGGCGCTTTAATTGGACTAGCCCTGCCGTCGAGTAGGACACATTTCCAGCACACTGTCATGTGTTCACCCCCAGTCACCTAATCCACTCTCTCACTTGTGACCGGATAACCTGATTAAGTCGCAGGCTTGTGGCTGTTGGAACATCTCAATGCATCTTGCTAGTAACTAGGCTTGTGATAACCCTAATTAGTTAAGGTATCAAGCCGTACTCATTGCTTGAACGTGATTTGGATGAGTCCAGTCTAGTCTTGTTTAGACAGTACCAGTACATGGTTACTTCAGTGCATTTACTGTTATGCTTTACCTTATCGATAATCGGTCAGGGACTAAGTTTCTGTTCAGGTGAAGTTACAACCCCGTCCTTGTCTGGGTTACGGGTTGTAACTTGGTTACCGGAATAGTTCCTTAGTTATCTTATCATTTTCATCCTAAATTCTTTAACTCATGTCTTTTATATCCTTTATGTCCTCATGTGCTAATATGCTGGGCTTTAGTTCTTAAGTGAAGCCTCTTATGGCACTTGCTCTTTCTGGGGTCTAACCCAACTGGTTTTGTATGACCAGATTTTGAAGTAGCAGACGAGGATCTTCCAGCCTTCTAGCCAGATGTGCACACTAGACACAACCCTGGCAACGAGTGGATTTATTTTGCTCAAAAACCAAAAAATACTGGATGAAAGAATATATCATTACTATTCACAAAATATTAAAGCACTATTCATCAAAATATCCCATCCTATCCGACAGTCAAATTTTTGACAAATTTTGGCAGATTTTTGTCGGAAGATCCGGATTATCACATCAACTTCTTGCCTCGGGTAAAAAGGCCATTCGGATGTCATGAATTTTGAGGGATTATCCAAAAGGTTGGAATTTCTTTTCTTAGAGAAAATTTCGAGTTCAACATTCTACATGCTGGTCCTAACACAGGTCTGTGGCAATGCCAATATGTATTCTAACAGTCTCAAATAATATAAATAATCACAATCAATAAAACTCAATAGATCATAAAATACTCGTGTATCCGTATACAAATACGAGTCTCATAGCTATGTAGACTAATCTAATAAACTTAGTCTTACCAACAACTAAATGAGCTTCATGAAAAGTTGTAATGATTCTCTTGCTACCAACGGGCATTTTAGATTATGGACTTAGATCCTAAGGAGCTTGCGTTGGCTAGAACTCTAAAGAGTTAGCTCTGTTGTATCTAGTCTCGTTGTGGATAGATCCATAATTATAGCTTCAACAAAATCTTTATAGTTTCAACGAGAAGCTTATGTAGCTTCCCGGGAAGCTACTACAGGGATAGAAGTGACAAAGGCCGGAGCATGAGGAGTCATGAATAAGACTTTCTTGTGCTTGCATACTGAGGTAGGGCTTTGACTGCCGTAAGAGATTGTTTGTTCGAACTTTTGTTAGTCAAACTCTATGACCAACTTTTCAATAGTAGACCCGAAGGCCTTGATGCCCGATTGCAACACAATCTTCTCATTAGCGGAGAAGGTCATCGCCAGCAAAGTCCATTTAATTTTTGTACAAAATTTTTGAAAAAAATAAACTTGTATTGATTTGTAGACAATTACAACTCTTCAACGAGAGCTTATAATGAATCTCTACAACTAAAAGAATGCTGGGAAAGTGTGATGGTAGACATCTGATTAGCACGATCACTTTGGTCCGTTGAGGATCCGAACTCGAGACTTGATCTTCTTCTTCTTTACTAATAGAATATATGGGTTGTTATCAAATTCTTCTAAACGTTGAGATTATACGCCGAGTTTAAAGCAAATGGATTTCTAGATTCCTTAATAAGCAGAGGGAAAGCTCCCTCCCCCCTCTCTCTTTTCTCTATTTAGACAATAGAATGTCCTCTTTCTCTATTTAGTCCAGGAGCTATTTATATATTGTAGGGGTGGTAAATCCCATGTAACAGCTCATACAACATAGTAGAATCCTATAGTGAGGCTAGCTGTGTGGCTAAACAACGTTCAAGCTCACAACGAAATTGAAAATTAGGCTAACTCGCTATAATGTGAGCCTCAATGGCCTATAAGTGCCTCCATTCCCTACGGGAATTATGGGCATAATGGCCCATTATTTAGGATAGTAAAACCACTAAATTCATCGACAATTACATCATATCCTCATTTGGAATATGTCAAGCAACCTTTAGTCCATATATATGCATTAGATTTAGCGTTGTACGATGCTGGATAGCTACAACGATGCTGGGACTACAACGAGGCCAGCCTCGTTGGTTAAAAGCCAACGATGGTCACACGGGACTATCCGTACATGGTTGATAAGCTCGCTTTTAGAGCGGAGCCAGAATCTTGCTTGGTTAGCGGAGCTAGTCCATAGGTTTTTTAACGTCGTATAGATAACAAAGTTAACATCCCTTTAATAAGGTTTTAGCCCATATTGGGCTTAGATGGGTACAATAGGGTACAAATGTCCATTTAACCCTATGTTGATTTTGTGTGAGTTTGAATTATTTGGATTTTGACCTTTTGCGTATCAACACATAGATAAACCAAAAGTTGACATGAACCTGACCCGACAAAATACGACACGATTCGACTAGAGCCAAAATTTACCCAACTCAGCTAGATTTAATATTAATTTTAGTGAGATGATATGCTAAAAATATTATATTCCTAGTAATTTATTGTAATATTAAATATTAATTATAAATTCATAGAAATAATATGTTATATCAACTCATATTATCTGAGAATTTGAAGAAAGAGAATATTATTTTCAGGAATATGAAATCCCTACGAGTATCAAAACTCGCATACCAAATAGCCTCGGTAAAAGTTGGGTACAAGTGTATATCATGATATGTACCCTACCCATTGTCACGCCCCAGAACCAGAATACTGGAGAGCGGGGGCAGACACAGCCAGCTACGTATAACGGAATGGAATCCACACCGCTATACGGTCACGGCTGTCTAGATATGTGAGGGTTTCACTACAATCCATCAGTCTCTTAAGGTCATAAAATAGCCTATTGTCTCAATCTCAACCAACTAATAATAATCACAAGATATCAGATCACCAATATACAATTGTAAGGCGTCCCAAACATTACATCCAGATGATCATGAAGCTAGTCGTACAAAATGTAAGGACTAGCAAGAGTTTAAGTCATACATGATCAACCTCGAGTTGCCAATCATGCTTACAGCCCGTAGGCAGACAGTAAATAAAGTTGCAAACGAGCTAACACTTGCTCGGCGCTAAACGCCTCAAAAGAATAATTTACAATATTACAGTGGGAGAACAAAAAAAACCCACTCGATGCCCTGGTTACGCCTGGTGACCACCATCGGGCTGGAAGACAGGTAGATCCTTTGCTGCTGCTCCGGTATCTGGCCATACAAAACCAGCTGGGTCAGACCCCAGAAAGAGCAAGTGCCACAAAGGAGGCCACAAAATAAGAACCAAAGCCAGCAAGCACAATAATATATTACATAATAAATAAGACAGTAATTAAGGAAAAAGCATGATGGGTAATTATAAAAGACAATCTTGCATAGAATCACTAAAAGACAGAACATATGGAAAAGTATGTCAGGATGATGGGACTATTCAGATAGCTAGGTTACAACCCGTAAACCAAACAAGGACCGGGGTTGTAACCCTTCGTCTGAACGGAACTTGGTTTCTCTCACCATTTATCGGCAAGATAAATATAAGAAACCAGGTCAAGTAACAATCTGGAGTGACAATCATTATAGTGACAATTTGGAGTGACAATCATTAGTGACAATCTGGAGTGACAATCATTATAGTGACAATCTGGAGTGACAATCATTCAATCATTCTGGTACAATCTTACAATCAATCAATTCTAGACAATACTATACTGGACTAGACTCCATCCAAGCAATCACGGCCAATCATTGCCTACGGCTTTCTACATTAACTAACTAGGGTTATCATAATCCTAGTTACTAGCAAGATGCAATGAGATGTTCCAAGTAGTCACAGGCCCTGCAGCTATCCAGGTTATCCAGGCAATCATTATAGTGACAATCTAGAGAGTACAATACATTATAGTGACAATAGAGTTCAATCATTTAAGTGACAATGATGGGTGCCCCACATAACAGTGGGCTGGAAATGTGCCCTACTCGTCGGCAGGCTACAAGTCCAAACATTTGCGGCCGGGATAACGGGATTGCCTGTAACTGGGGAACATCTCTTCATGACTAGTGAATTATACTAATTATTAACCTTAGTCCAATTCAGTAGGTATTCCTGACCGTGGTACTCAGGAGTCCCCTCCTAGACATGATGCAAGACAGGACAAGTGGATTATTTGTACAAGCACAATCGCCCACGGTGTCAGAATTAATTATACAAGTCAGGTCATGTCAGGTAGCCGTCGCAACAGCTATTCAAGATGTATTAGGTCAGGTTATCATATCAAGTGTACTAGTCAGGAGTGCGCCATGACGGGCCACTGTCGTGTTATGCTAGTTCCTTGTCATACTAGGCCATGTACAATAGTCATTCCAAACATGCGAAGTAAAATCAAGTTCATGACAAAAGGCGTAAGGATATAAAAGGGCATAAAATATCTAATAAAATATCAAAATACGGGTCAGGGGAATGCGTACGCACAAAAGCACGCACGCAGGGGGAGTGCATATGCAATAAAAACGCACGCAGGAGGACAGCGTATGTGAAAAGTCACGCACGCTCAAAGGGCAGCGTAGGTAAAAAGTCACGCACGCTCAAGGAAGCAGCTGCGTGAAAAGTCACGCACGCTCAAGGGAGCAGCTGCGTGAAAAGTCACGCACGCTCAAGGGAGCAGCTGCGTGAAAAGTCACGCAAGCTCAAAGGGCAGCGTAGGTGAAAAGTCACGCACGCTCAAGGGAGCAGCTGCGTGAAAAGTCACGCACGCTCAAGAGAGCAGGCTTCCAACAGGAAGCGTACTCAAGCCTGCGTACGCAGCGCTAAAGAGCGCGCGTAGCTCAGTGTGCGTGAGCTAAGAAGCTCTGCACACTGCTCACTGTCTTCTCCAAACAGCAAGAACACCATGGCAGAACCCAAACTTCAAAACAACATAACTTGGTCATCCGAACTCCAAATCCGGATTTCCAAGGCTCCAACTGGAGTAAAACTGAAAGCTCTCCCACATGGAAACATCAGAACTCAAGGAAAACCAACCAAAAAGGATCAAAACATGCAAAATCCGAAAATAGCAATAACTTAGATCTACATCAACAGAGACTCCAAATCATAAAAACCTAAGAACTAATGTTGATCTCCATGTCCTAAACTAGCAAATGGACTAAGAAAATATGGTTCTCATGTAGTGGCAAGATGCACTTGCCTATGGGTTGGGAGAGTTATGTAGAGGAAGGAGAAGAAGAAGAAGAAAGAAATTAATGGTGGTGGTAATGAAGAGAGAGAGTGGTAGGTGGGGATATAAGACGGGGAGTTGCGGTAGGGATAAGGGGTAACATAAGCTAAGGTGCTCCATGCATAAATCGAACCAAAACAAACCACCCCAATTAAAACCGAGCCATGCCAAAAACCCAAGAATACGAGAAATACCAAAATTCCACAAGCTAAGAAAAATAAAAATATATGCCAAAAATCAGATACGAGTATAAATACGAAATACGGGAAAATACGGGAAAATAAGGGTGACAACTCTACCCACCTTAAAAGAATTCCGTCCTCGAATTTAATCAAGGAGCTAGAGATTGTCACGATAAGCTATACTAAGCACAGGCAAGCTACACTAAGCAGTTCAATCATACAATCATACAATGCAAGCAAGGAAGGGAAAACGTAAGGCATAAGGAAGATATTATACCTCACGAGTCAAACAAGTAGGGATAACGTGATCGGATATCATCCTCACACTCCCACGTTTGACTCTTCCAAGGAGCGATGAACGCAAGCAACATGAACTAAACTGATAGTCTTGCGCTTGAGGTCTCTCCCCTTGGTCAAACAGGGACACGGGCCTATCCTCATACGAAAAAGTTGGTACCAATAACCATTTTCGAATGACCTAGGATATGGCTCGGGTCCGAGATGTACCGTTGTAATTAGGATACATAAAATACGTCATGCACCCCGTATAGTGACGGTAGAAAAGCAAGATGAGAGGACACATATACCTCTCGGTCGATTTTGAACCTGAGCCTGGGCTAGGGCAAACTGCCGCGGGTTCTGTTGCTGGAAGGTCTGGGCCTGAGTCGGCAATGGCCTCGGAGGCTGGTACTGCTGCTGAAACACTTGGGCCTGAGGCGGCAATGGCCTCGGCAATGGGTACTGTTGCTGCTGCTGGACTGGTACTGAAGCTGGTGCTGGTCCCCTAACCGAGGGACTAGGTACTGTCGATACCGAATCAACTCTGAAAGGGCAGGACCCTACCCTATGATCCGGTGCTCCACACAATAAACACAATCCCAATGCCTTGCGACACTCCGCTACCACGTGTCCAGGCTTCCCACAATAAGAACAGCCTACGGCGGGAGACTGTGCTTGCTTCTGTTTCTGCTGAGGGTACGTCGGGGTCGAGTGCTGAACCGACGTAACTGAGGTTGCTTGCCTCGGAGTTCCAATAGTCAAAGCCCTAGCTGCCGGAGCTGGTGCTGAAGACTGATTCATCTGACTATGGGACCGCTTCCGACCTCCGGTCCTGTCCACTATTCTCTGGGAGGTATACTCGTGCCTCCTTGCTGCTCGCAACACCGTATCATAGGTCTGATGCTCGAACTGTTCTACTGCCAATATAATCTCTAGGTAAAGTCCCTGCTGGAACCTCTGCGCTCTGTCAAACTCGGTTGCCACCAAGGTGGGAGCAAACCGACTGAGTCTGGAAAACTCGGTCGCATATCCGTCGACCGTCCTCCCCATCTGCTTAAGATTACTGAACCTGGTCTGCAAGTCATACCGAGCCACTGCATCATAATACTTGGTCTGGAACTTTTCGTTGAACACTGCCCAGGGGACAGGTGTTGTCAATCCTACTGCTTGTGCGGCCCACCAACTACGGGCTAGATCCAATAACTGTAGGCGCACCACAGCCACCTTCTCGTCTTCTGGAGTCTTCGCGGCTTCGAGAATCACCTCTATATCTTGTAGCCAAGCATCGGCAGCAATGGCATCCTCGCTGCCATCGAAGAATGGAGGGTTCAAGCACTTAAAACTGTTGACCGCACTGTTCCCTCGGGGTCCACTTCTATTCAGAGCATCTTCCACTTCATGGTGCAAGGCATCGCCTCTACGATCTTGGGAAGCTAACAATGATCTGATGAGACCCACCAAAGTGCCATCATCAGGATCTGCAGGCTGGACTGGCTGAACTGGCGGCTCTCCTCCAGTAGGTACGACTCGGAAGGCTGCTCTCTGAGTGCTGGGCCTGATCTTCTGGTTGCTGCTGGTCCACGGGAGGTGCTCCTCCTTGCTAGTCGGCAGGTCCAGGTTCAATGCCGCTGAAGAAGACGACATGGGAACAATAAGGAAGGACAAGGACAGACCAACGATTACAAGCATGTGATCAGGACAAGAATTTTCAGGAATGAAGAGGATACGAGCAGAGATCAAGGGCTAGTACCGATTGAGACATCTATTCGGTAAACCCTCACACATCTTGATTAACAAGACCTGCATGGGCCACCACTTAAACCATGTCACGCCCCAGAACCAGAATACTGGAGAGCGGGGGCAGACACAGCCAGCTACGTATAACGGAATGGAATCCACACCGCTATACGATCACGGCTGTCTAGATATGTGAGGGTTTCACTACAATCCATCAGTCTCTTAAGGTCATAAAATAGCCTATTGTCTCAATCTCAACCAACTAATAATAATCACAAAATATCAGATCACCAAATATACAATTGTAAGGCGTCCCAAACATTACATATCCAGATGATCATGAAGCTAGTCGTACAAAATGTAAGGACTAGCAAGAGTTTAAGTCATACATGATCAACCTCGAGTTGCCAATCATGCTTACAGCCCGTAGGCAGACAGTAAATAAAGTTGCAAATGAGCTAACACTTGCTCGGCGGCTAAATGCCTCAAAAGAATAATTTACAATATTATAGTGGGAGAACAAAAGAAACCCACTCGATGCCCTGGTTACGCCTGGTGACCACCATCGGGCTGGAAGACAGGTAGCTCCTTTGCTGCTGCTCCGGTATCTGGCCATACAAAACCAGCTGGGTCAGACCCCAGAAAGAGCAAGTGCCACAAAGGAGGCCACAAAATAAGAACCAAAGCCAGCAATTAGCACAATAATATAATTACATAATAAGAGACAGTAATTAAGGAAAAAGCATGATGGGTAATTATAAAAGACAATCTTGCATAGAATCACTAAAAGACAGAACATATGGAAAAGTATGTCAGGATGATGGGACTATTCAGATAGCTAGGTTACAACCCGTAAACCAAACAAGGACCGGGGTTGTAACCCTTCGTCTGAACGGAACTTGGTTTCTCTCACCATTTATCGGCAAGATAAATATAAGAAACCAGGTCAAGTAACAATCTGGAGTGACAATCATTATAGTGACAATCTGGAGTGACAATCATTATAGTGACAATCTGGAGTGACAATCATTATAGTGACAATCTGGAGTGACAATCATTCAATCATTCTGGTACAATCTTACAATCAATCAATTCTAGACAATACTATACTGGACTAGACTCCATCCAAGCAATCACGGCCAATCATTGCCTACGGCTTTCTACATTAACTAACTAGGGTTATCACAATCCTAGTTACTAGCAAGATGCAATGAGATGCTCCAAGTAGTCACAGGCCCTGCAGCTATCCAGGTTATCCAGGCAATCATTATAGTGACAATCTAGAGAGTACAATGCATTATAGTGACAATAGAGTTCAATCATTTAAGTGACAATGATGGGTGCCCCACATAACAGTGGGCTGGAAATGTGCCCTACTCGTCGGCAGGCTACAAGTCCAAACATTTGCGGCCGGGATAACGGGATTGCCTGTAACTGGGGAACATCTCTTCATGACTAGTGAATTATACTAATTATTAACCTTAGTCCAATTCAGTAGGTATTCCTGACCGTGGTACTCAGGAGTCCCCTCCTAGACATGATGCAAGACAGGACAAGTGGATTATTTGTACAAGCACAATCGCCCACGGTGTCAGAATTAATTATACAAGTCAGGTCATGTCAGGTAGCCGTCGCAACAGCTATTCAAGATGTATTAGGTCAGGTTATCATATCAAGTGTACTAGTCAGGAGTGCGCCATGACGGGCCACTGTCGTGTTATGCTAGTTCCTTGTCATACCAGGCCATGTACAATAGTCATTCCAAACATGCGAAGTAAAATCAAGTTCATGACAAAAGGAGTAAGGATATAAAATGGGCATAAAATATCTAATAAAATATCAAATACGGGTCAATGGAATGCGTACGCACAAAAGCACGCACGCAGGGGGAGTGCATATGCAATAAAACACGCACGCAGGAGGACAACGTATGTGAAAAGTCACGCACGCTCAAAGGGCAGCGTAGGTAAAAAGTCACGCACGCTCAAGGAAGCAGCTGCGTGAAAAGTCACGCACGCTCAAGGGAGCAGCTGCGTGAAAAGTCACGCACGCTCAAAGGGCAGCGTAGGTGAAAAGTCACGCACGCTCAAGGGAGCAGCTGCGTGAAAAGTCACGCACGCTCAAGAGAGCAGGCTTCCAACAGGAAGCGTACTCAAGCCTGCGTACGCAGCGCTAAAGAGCGCGCGTAGCTCAGTGTGCGTGAGCTAAAGCTCTGCACACTGCTCACTGTCTTCTCCAAACAGTAAGAACACCATGGCAGAACCCAAACTTCAAAACAACATAACTTGGTCATCCGAACTCCAAATCCGGATTTCCAAGGCTCCAACTGGAGTAAAACTGAAAGCTCTCCCACATGGAAACATCAGAACTCAAGAAAAACCAACCAAAAAGGATCAAAACATGCAAAATCCGAAAATAGCAATAACTTAGATCTACATCAACAGAGACTCCAAATCATAAAAACCCAAGAACTAATGTTGATCTCCATGTCCTAAACTAACAAATGGACTAAGAAAATATGGTTCTCATGTAGTGGCAAGATGCACTTGCCTATGGGTTGGGAGAGTTGTGTAGAGGAAGGAGAAGAAGAAGAAGAAGAAGAAGGAAATTAATGGTGGTGGTAATGAAGAGAGAGAGTGGTAGGTGGGGATATAAAGACGGGGAGTTGCGGTGGGGATAAGGGGTAGCATAAGCTAAGGTGCTCCATGCATAAACCGAACCAAAACAAACCACCCCAATTAAAACCGAGCCATGCCAAAAACCCAAGAATACGAGAATACCAAAATTCCACAAGCTGAGAAAAATAAAAATAATGCCAAAAATCAGATACGAGTATAAATACGAAATACGGGAAAATACGGGAAAATGAGGGTGACACCCATTTTGATGTTAGATTCTTTTGAGAGCCTGAACCTACATGTCTAATGTCTAGTGGTCTTGGGTCCAAATAATAACATATATCTATTTTATACAATATATTTTGGTGTTTGCAATTAATAGATTGTAGTTAGAAATGGCTAATTATAAAGGCACATAAAATGTTATCGGGGCTATCCCATTTGAAAGTTTGATTTATTTACAAGTTTGCCATTGAAAAAATTGATCAGGGTATCCTATTGATTGGTATAAAAGTCACTTTTTATTTTTATTTTGCTCTTCTTCTTCCTCAACTCACCAAGAAGAAGAAGAACAAGAAGAACAAGAAGAAGAGGAATAAGAAGAAGAGAAAGAAGAAGAACAACAACACAAAAATGTTGGATGTTTTTCTTCTCATTTTCTTCTTCTCCATCATTTTCATCCTCACTATCTCCAAGTACAATGGGGTTTAAACCCTAATTTTTTTTTCCATTTCGAATTTCGATTTCAATTGATGGAGAAGAGAAAATGAGAAAAAAACATCCAAAAATTAAACCCTAATTTTCTTCTCATTTTCAATTTTGATGGCACCCAGAGGCTCCTCATAATGTACAAACCCTAATATTGGTGGAAACCCTAATATTGCTGTTCAACTAGTCCAAACAAGGATTGCCCAATTTTCTGGCTGTCCTATAAACTGAATGGACTGCCAGAAAACTAGGCAATCCTAATTCACCATGTGAACACAAAGGACTGTCCAGTTTTCTGGCAGTCCTTACTGCATGTAGGGACTGCCAGAAAACTGGACACTCCTTTGTGTTCACATGCTGTGAATTAGGATTGCCTAGTTTTCTGGTAGTCCATTCAGTTTGTAGGACAGCCAGAAAATTGGACAGTCCTTGTCGACGCGGAGTTTTCTCGTTCGTGCATACTTGGGTTTAATTTAAATGGATAAATTTCCCACTCCGAATGTAGTTTAATTCAAATGGACTACAAACAATTGAAATAAATAAGTAATGGATGTTTGAATTTTTTAAATTAATTTCTAGGATTTTGGAAATAAATAGAGAAAGAATTTGGGTGCCGTCGGTCTTCTTGAGAAGAGGAGGATGGTGGAGGAGAAGAGGAAGATGTTGGAGAAGAAAAGATTATAACTTCTTGCTTGGGGATGGAAGAATGGTGGAGAGAGGAAGAAGAAGAAGAAAAGAGAGAAGTTAGGGTTTTGGAAGAGAGAGAAGGATATTTGGAAATTAATGGAAAACTATGAGTTTGGGAAGGGGGGGGGGGGGGGGGGTGAGTTTGGGACAACCCTATGATAAAAAAAATGGACTGTTCTGAATAAAATCTCCCAAAACTTGGACTAGTTCCAATCCGAACTAGTTCTGATAACATTTTGATGTGCCTTTATAATTAACCTTAGAAAAACCAACCTACATTTCAAATGGAAACTAAATTAATCCGAAGGACCACGAAAATTTGAACAACGAGACCCTTTCTTAAAAATAAAAGATATAGTTAAAATAAAGATAAAAATAAAGGACCATTTCTTAATGGAGCTATATGGGCACTAACTAACCCATTCCTTCATAGACCTATGATGGGCTCGAACATACCTATATGGGCTCTAACACGCATATTCTTAATGGACCAATATAATTAAACGTCATAACGTTGAAGCGACAAACGACCTGACCTTATAAAAAAAGAAAACTTTCTATTCCAGAAGGATCGTCATCAGATCTCATCGGCGACCATGGCTTCCGACCACCTCTCCGACGCCGGCATTGATGGCGGAGACGAGAGAGAGAAGAGAAGAGGAAGAAAGAGGAAGAAGAGGAAGACGAAGAGGAGGAAGAGAGGAGGAGCCGAGATTGAAGTACCAGAGAATGGGAGGGAGCCTCCCGTCCCTCCTCTCCACCGACGCCGCCTCCATATCCATCGCCGAGCGGATGATCGCCGTTGGAACCCACGACGGCACCGTTCATATCCTCGATTTCCAGGGCAATCAGGTCTGATCCCTCCCCCCTCTTTCGTTTGTTTATTCGTTCTTGATTCTTGATTGTTTTCCCATCGGCGTCAGTCGGAATTGGCAAATAATTAATTTTGTAGCAAGATTAAATCTTTCCATAGAACATGGAATGAACTCTAGGACAGCACAGCACAGCACAATAATATTCTCCAGTAACCAAGGAAAATGATCGTCCTCAATCGATCAATAATAACAACTTTGGGACAAGCTCAATTATTTCCTTCTCGAGGCCTTTGTTTAAATACAAAGTGACATTGCCTCTTAATTATGTTATGTGTGGCCACTAGAATAATGGGTTCTCTCTTCTTATGTAGGGCGACCAATTTCAACTTTTAATTACCATCTTTAGATACAATTTTTTCGTCCGCTCTTACCATGTGCGAAACCCTAGAGTCAAGGATACAATTACAAGTAAAGAATATATAACAAAAGTTCTCATTCCTAAGCTTGCCTAATTTGAGAACTGAGTGATATGTCTGATTTCATAATCTTGTCGATCACGTCTTATAAATATCTTGTTGGTTTTG
Source organism: Iris pallida (assembly GCA_029216955.1). Classification (NCBI taxonomy): domain Eukaryota; kingdom Viridiplantae; phylum Streptophyta; class Magnoliopsida; order Asparagales; family Iridaceae; genus Iris; species Iris pallida. The sequence continues at coordinate 10,394,320 of JANAVB010016195.1, forward strand.
TTCAAATTTCGTATTCATGCCAATTCAATTCAATTACATGATTTGAGTACTAGAACTAAAAAAAATGTCACTTCCCCCCCTTTCATACCATTTCTTTATTGAACATTTCTGAGCTCCCTTTTTGATGTTATGAACCGTCTACTCGGAGTTATGGTTTCCTTCCCTCTTGGCACTTCGCGTCTACTCCGCACTTTGATGTTAATGACATCTATAACTCTACATAAACTAAAATCAGTGTTGCCTTGTTTCTCCTTGGTACTTGATTTCTTTTGTGCACAATATGGTAGCTTAAACTATCTTTCTCTTGTTGAATTGAATACCATATTGCAATTGGATAGCTTACAGTGACCGTAATTCTACTTCTACAAGACAGTAGATAACAAGTGATGCTCTTTGTTGTATAATATATTATTTTCTCTGTTAGGGTTCACAAATCTCTTTAACTACCATTTCACTTGAAAATTGGGGTGCCAAGAATTGCGAGTTTGAGCCGATGAGAAGAAGGAAACGGAAGAGAAGTCGAGGGAAAAATTAGGAAGAATGTCATTCCCCTAAACTGGAATATCCAAATTTCGTAGCATTACATAATCTACAGAAAGAAAAAGTCAATGGCTACAGTTCTCGTAAGATTCAAACTATTACACTTGCATGTCAAGTACGGAAATTGATACTATTGAGTGCTTTAGCAAGGAAACGATAGATTCATGACAAATATACGGGAAAGGAGAAAAAACTAGAGAGAGAGAATCCTATTTCTTCTATCAAGTGGGTTACTGTCACTCCCGTTTTCCGTTTTACGTATTTTCAGTATACGAATACGAATTTTTGACATTTATCAGGTGGACCGTAGTTAGACTTGTCTTGCTTAGCCTAGTCTTGGTTTAATCTTGACTTGGTTTATTTGATTTGGTTTGGTTCAATTTGACTTGGTTTGGCTTGACTTGGTTTGGTTTGAGATGGAGAGGGTTGATATATAACCCAACTCCTTCTCTCTCTCTTCATTCACTTCTTTATTTACTTCTTCATCTTCTTTATTTACTCCTCCCACCTACCAAGTCCTAGCTAAGTGCAACTTGCTTCATGATGGATCTCAAGTTTTATTGTTCCATTCTTTTCTTTACTTGATTCTAAGCCTCTTTAGAACTTGGAGTTTTTAGTTTCCATGGAAAGATTCTTGTAGATCTAGTTAAAGTTTTTCTTGTTTTTTTTGATTTTGATCTCTAAAAACTTGGTATTTCCAAAAACTAATGGTTTTATGTTGTAGAGAATTCAATTTCATGCAGTTTTGGCTTTTATTTCGCTTGATTTCGACTTCGGATGAGGAAGTTATGGCCATGACAAGTTTTCGGAACTTTCATGGCTGAACTTGCTGTTGGGGATGATGACCCCCATGCGTCCGGAGGCCATGCGCCGTGAAGTTCCGGCAACGCATTCTTTGACTCCGAGCGTGTCATGCGCGTAGTCTTCCTACACGCATGTACTGAAGATGCAGCGTGAGTTTCTGATGCGCGGATGCATAGGAATTCTGATGCACGGATGCGCAGGAATTCGGATGCGTGGATGTGCTGATGCGCGGATGCGCAGGAATTCTGATACGCGATGTGCTGATGTGCGGATGCGTAGGAATTCTGATGCGCAGATGTGCAGGAATTCTGATGCGCGGATGCGCAGGAATTTCCATGCGCCGAATTGCATTATTTTGCTGTTTTTGTCCGTTTAAGCTGTTTTGTTGTAGAATCTCAAAAAACTCAGAACATAAAAGTTGTAGATCTTTGTCTTGGCTTCAAGAATCTTCTTGTCTTACTTTAATCAGGGTTCATATGTGACTTATGGTTTCATTCTCATATGGGTGTTCTCGATTTTCTTTGCATGTTTTATATACTTGACCTAAATTACGGCGACCCGACTTGACACTTGATGGTCTTGAGCTAGTAACTTGAATCTGGCACGAACATGATAACATGAACACGGCATGATAACTTTTGATAGTCACCCGTCGTGGTGCACCCTTGACATGATAAGTAACCTGACATGACATGATAATTCTTGATAGTGGTCCGTCGTGACGCACTCTTGACATGATAAGTAACCTGACATGACATGATAATTCTTGATAGTGGTCCGTCTGACGCACTCTTGACATGATAAGTAACTTGACATGACATGATAATCTTGAACGCTGTTGCGACAGCTACCTGGACTTGCTAAGTAACTCTCTCTTGACACCGTGGTTGATTCTCTTGGTTGTGCCTGTACAAGCTCATGTCTCGTCTTGCATCATGCCTAGGACATGGATTCCTGATTACCACGGTCAGGGATTTATACCGAATTTGACTAGGGTAATAACTAGATTGATCAAGTAGTTCATAAAGAGATTTTTCAGCTACATGCAGTCCCGTTATCTGGACTTTAATTGGACTTGAAGCCTGCCGTCGAGTAGGGCACATTTCCAGCACTGTCATGTGTTGCACCCCCAAGTCACCTAATCCAACTCTCTTAACTTACAACTGGATAACCTGGATTAAGTCTGCAGGGCTTATGACTGTGGTAACATCTCATTGCATCTTGCTAGTAATTAGGCTTGTGATAACCCTAGTTAGTTAAAAGTATCAAGCCGTACTTGTTGCTTGGCCGTGATTGATGGATGGAGTCCAGTCTAGTCTTGTCTAGATAGTGCCAGTTCAGGATTACTTTAGCACATTACTGTTATGCTTTACTCTTGTCGATAAATGAGTGGAGATTAAGCTCTGTTCAGGTGAAGGGTTACAATTCCGGTCCTTGTTTGATTTACGGGTTGTAACTTGGTTATCGGAATAGTTCCTTAGTTATCTTATCGTTTATCATCCTGATTTCCTTAACCAATGTATTTCATTATCAATTATGTCTTTATGTGCTAATGTTGGTTTTAGTTCTTAAGTGAAGCCTCCTTGTGGCACTTGCTCTTTCTGGGATCTGACCCAGCTGGTTTTGTATGGCCAGATTTCGGAGTAGCTTCCGAGGATCTTCCAGCCTTCCAGCCAGATGGTGAACACTAGACGTAACCCTGGCAACGAGTGGGTTTCTTTTGCTCTCTACTCTATTATTGTAAATTATTCTTTTGAGGCGTTTAGCCGCCGAGCAAGTGTTAGCTCGTGTTAAAACTTTATTTCTGTCTGCCTAAAGGCTGTAACATGATTGACAAATCCTATGGTTGATCATGTATGACTTAAACTCTTGCTAGTCTTCGCATTTTGTACGACTAGCTTCATTATCATCTGAATATGTAATGTTTGGGACGCCTTACTTGTATGTCTGATGATCTTACATCTTGTAACAATTACTTGTTTGCTTAAGATTGAGACACTAGGCTTGTTCTTGACCATAAGTGACTGTTGGCTTTTAGATAAACCCTAATGCATCTAGACAGCCGTGATCGTATTGCGAGATGAGATTCACTTCAAGGTACGTAGCTGGCTGTGTCTGTCCTCTGCTCTCCAGTATTCTGGTTCTGGGACGTGACACGGTTTAGTGGTGGCCCATGCAGGTCTTGTAAATTAAGATGTGTGAGGGTTTCATTGAATAGATGTCTTAATCAGCATTCTCCCTTGATCTCTACTCGTGCTTTTCGATCTTCTTGAAATCTTGACCTGAACACATGCTTATATCCCTGGTCTATCTCGGTCCTTCCTTATTGTTCTCCATGTCGTTTCTTCAGCGGCATTGTTCCTGGTCCTACCGATCAGCAAGGTGGAGCACCTCCAGGGAACCAGCAACAAGTGAACCAGCAGCAACCTGGGGACCTCGCCTAGCACTCCGGAGCAGCATCCCGAGTCATGCCTTCCGGGGATCCAGAGCCACCAGTTCTGCCAGCTCAGCCTGCAAAGCCTGATAATGGAACCCTGGTGGGGCTTATTAGGGAATTGCTTGCATCTCAAGATCGTCGGGGCGATGCCCTGCACCATACAGTACAAGTTACTATGGGCAGAGTTTATTATCCAGGGAACAACGCGGCCAACAGCTTCAAGCGCTTGAACCCTCGTTTCTTTGACGACAGTGAAGATGCTATTGTTGTCATGTATGGCTTCAGACATAAAAGTTATCCTTGAGGCAGCTAGGATTCCTAGGATGAGAAGGTAGCCGTGGTGCGCTTGCAGTTGTTGGACTTAGCCTGCACCTGGTGGGCGATGCTAGCAGTCGGTTTGGCGACGCCTGTCTTATGGGCGGTATTCAGCGACAAGTCCAGACCAAGTACTTCGACGCAGTAGCTCGGTATGATCTGCATACGAGATTCACTAATCTCAAGCAGATGGGAAGGACGGTCGATGGATATGCGGCCGAGTTTTTTAGACTTAGTCGGTTTGCTCCCACCTTGGTGGCAACCGAATTGGACCGTGCCCAGCGATTCCAGCAAGGACTCCACCTAGAGATCATTATATCAGTGGAGCAGTTTGAGCACCAGACGTTTGATGCCGTCTTGCGAGCAGCGAAGAGGCATGAGTATACTTCGCAGAGGATTGTAGATAGAAGCGGAGGACGGAAGAGGTCTCATGGGCAGATGTCCCAGTCATCAGCACCAGTCCCGGCAGCAAGGGCTTTGACTATTGGAGCTCCTAGGAGGGCGACCACACTTTCGTCAGTTCAGCACTCGACACCAACGTATCCTCAGCAGCAGAAGCAGAAGCAGTCTTCCGCAATGGGCTGCTCTCATTGTGGGAAGCCGGACATGTAGTATCAGAATGTCGCAGAGCACAGGGATTGTGCTTGGCTTGTGGGGTACCAGATCACAAGATAGGGTCCTGTCCGAATAGAGCCAGTTCATCGTCATCAAACCTAACCAGTCCATCGGTTAGGGGTCCAGCACTAGTGCAACAGCAGTACTAGCCTCCGAGGCCATTGCCGCTCAGGCTCAACAGTATATCCAAGCTCAGATTCAGACCAGCAAGAGGTTTCCAGCAGAGGAGAACAGTACCAAGAGGACAAGGACATGCTATGACTCTGACCGTGGCAGAAGAATTGGCATCAGTGTGGTGGTGGCAGGTACCATTCTCGTCAACTCTTTTCCAGCATCAGTCTTATTTGATTCGGGTGCATCGCATTCATTTATGTCTGCATGATTCGCAACACGGATAGGACTGGAGCTCGAGTCATTATCATAAGGCTCAATATACTTACTGGTAACGTCTTGTGGGGGTAGATAGAGTCTTTTACTCGTGTCGAATCGTAGTTAGCGGTAGAGTTTTTCCGCTAATTGATAAATTTTCGATGACCGACTATGATGTGGTCCTAGGAATAGATTGGTTGAAGAATCAATATGCTAGAATAGATTGCCATATTGGCAAGATTATTTTTGGTATTCCCGGCGAAGAAGATGGGTATTAAAGTTGTTCTTCCTATCAATGTGGCATTGATGGCCAGTATAAGTGTCAGTCCAGTATAGTTGAGAGGATTAAGTTAGTCAGTCAACGGATTCTAAGCTTCAGCGACTTAGGACAGAATGTGTAGCAGGACTGAGAGCAGAGTTATGTATTCATGAGGACGGTACACTTCGATATGGAAGACGTCTTTGTGTACCTAGTGGTGACATCAGACAAAATCATGACAGAAGCTCACAGTTCACAGTATTCAATTCATCCCGGCGGTACGAAGATGTATCGTGATACCGTCATCATTTCTGGTGGAATGACATGAAGAGGGAGATAACCCGGTTTGTCTCTCGTTGTTTAGTTTGCCAACAAGTTAAAGCTGAATCAGAGACCAGCTGACTTTTCAACCTTTACCGATCCCAGAATGAAAATGGAGCACATTACCATGATTTTGTATCTGGGTTACCTAAATCCCAGCTGGGAGAGATGCTATTTGGGTTATAGTTGACAGACTCACCAAGGTAGCTCATTTTCTTCTTTCAGATTCGTCAGTCGACGGATCAGCTGGCAGAGATGTACCTCAGGCAGATAGTCAGGTTGCATGGAGTACCAGTCAGTATTGTATCCGACAAAGATTCAAGATTTACATCACATTTTTGGCGGAGTCTTCAAGAGAGCTTGGGGACTCGTCTCAAGTTCAGTTCAGCTTATCATCCGCAACAATGGTCAGTCAGAATGCATGATACAAATTCTCGAAGATATGTTACGATCATGTACACTCGACTTCGGTGGTTCGTGGGAAGATCACCTGCATCTCGTGGAATTCTCTTATAACAACAGTTTCCAGGCCAGTATCCAGATGACCCTTTGAGGCCTTGTACGACAGAAAGTACAGATCCCCGTTAGCATGGGATATGTCGGCGAGAGACAGATGCTTGGTCCAGAGATGATTACAGACTATTGAGGTAGTCAGACAAGTCAGAGATCATCTTCGAGTTGCGTAAGATCGCCAACGTCATTGGGCCGATTCTCATCGGCGTCCTCTTGAGTTTTCTATCGGCGACCATGTATTCTTAGGATCTCGCCTACCCGTGTCGTCATTCGATTCGGCGTACGAAAAAAGTTAGTCCTAGGTATATAGGGTCGTTTGATATTCTCGAGCGAGTAGGTGATGTGTCCTATCGTCTCGCTCTTTCGCCGTCGTTACGTGAGGTACATGATGTCTTCCATGTATCCCAATTGCGACGGTACATTCGGATCCGAGCCTATGATCATTCGGAATTTGTTGTTGGTACTAACCTTTCGTATGAGGAAAGGCCCGTATCCATATTGGACCGAAGGGAGAAGATACTCAAGAACAAGACTATTAAGTTAGTCCGTGTTGCTTGGGGTCATCACTCTTTGGATGAGTCAACGTGAGAACGTGAGGATATCTCGCGATATCCACACATTTGACTCCTAAGGTATAATGTCTTCCTTATGCCTTATGTTTTACTTCCTTGCTTGCATGAATGATTGTTTGATTGACTGTTAGTCGTAGATTGCCAGTATTAGTGTAGCTTGCCCTGACACCTCTTGCCTCTTGATTTAAATGACGAGACGGAATTCATTTAAGGTGGGTAGAGTTGTCACTCCCGTTTTCCGTTATACGTATTTTCAGTATACGAATACGAATTTCTGACATTTATCAGGTGGACCGTAGTTAGACTTGTCTTGCTTAGTCTAGTCTTGGTTTAATCTTGACTTGGTTTATTTGATTTGGTTTGGTTCAATTTGACTTGGTTTGGCTTGGCTTGGTTTGGTTTGAGATGGAGAGGGTTGATATATAACCCAACTCCTCTCTCTCCTCATTCACTTCTTCATTTACTTCTTCATCTTCTTCATTTACTCCTCCCACTACAAGTCCTAGGCAAGTGCAACTTGCTTCATGATGGATCTCAAGTTTTATTGTTCCATTCTTCTTTACTTGATTTAAGCCTCTTTAGAACTTGGAGTTTTTAGTTTCCATGGATAGATTCTTGTAGATCAGAGTTAAATTTTTTATTTTTTTTGGTTTTGATCTCAAAAATTTGCTATTTCCAAAAACTAATGGTTCTATGTTGTAGAGAATTCAATTTCATGCAGTTTTGGCTTTTGTTTCTTGATTTTGACTTCGGATGAGGAAGTTATGACCATGACAAGTTTTCGGAACTTTTATGGCTGAACTTGCTGTTGGGGACGATGACCCCCATGCGCCCGGGAGGCCATGCGCTGAGAGGCCATGCGCCGTGAAGTCCCGGCAACGCATTCTTTGACTTGAGCGTGTCATGCGTAGTCTTCCTACGCGCATGTACTGAAGACGTAGCATGAGTTTCTGATGCGCGGATGCGCAGGAATTTCCATGCGCCGGAATTGTATTATTTTGCTGTTTTTGCTCATTTAAGCTGTTTTGTAGATAGAATCTCAAAAACTCAGAACATGAAAGTTGTAGATTTTGTCTCGGCTTCAAGAATCTTCTTGTCTCACTTTAATCGGGGTTCATATGTGACTTATGGTTTCATTCCCATATGGGTGTTCTCGATCTTCTTTGCAAGTTTTATATACTTGACCTAAATTGCGGCGACCCGACTTGACACTTGATAGTCTTGAGCTAGTAACTTGAATCTGGCACGAACATGATAACATGAACACGACATGATAACTCTTGATAGTCACCCGTCGTGGTGCACTCTTGATATGATATAACCTGACATGACATGATAATTCTTGATAGTGGTCCGTCGTGACGCACTCTTGACATGATAAGTAACATGACATGACATGATAATTTTGATAGTGGTCCATCGTGACGCACTCTTGACATAATAAGTAACCTGACATGACATGATAATCTTGAACGCTGTTACGACAGCTATCTGGACTTGCTAAGTAACTCTTGTCTTGACACCGTGGTTGATTCTCTTGGTTGTGCTGTACAAGCTACATGTCTCGTCTTGCATCATGCCTAGGACATGGATTCCTGATTACCACGGTCAGTAATTCAACTAATCTGACTAGGGTAATAACTAGATTGATCAAGTAGTTCATAAAGAGATTTTCCAGCTACAGACAGTCTCGTTATCTGGGCTTTAATTGGACTTGTAGTCTGCCGTCGAGTAGGGCACATTTCCAGCACACTGTCATGTGTTGCACCCCCAAGTCACCTAATCCAACTCTCTCAACTTGCAACTGGATAACCTGTCTGCAGGGCTTGTGGCTGTGGGAACATCTCATTGCATCTTGCTAGTAATTAGGCTTGTGATAACCCTAGTTAGTTAAAAGTATCAAGCGTACTTGTTGCTTGGCCGTGATTGATGGATGGAGTCCAGTCTAGTCTTGTCTAGATAGTGCCAGTTCAGGATTACTTTAGCACATTATGTTATGCTTTACTCTTGTCGATAAATGAGTGGAGACTAAGCTTTGTTCAGGTGAAGGGTTACAACCCCGATCCTTGTTTGGTTTATGGTTGTAACTTGGTTACCGAATAGTTCCTTAGTTATTTTATCGTTTATCATCCTGATTTCCTTAACCCATGTCTTTTATTATCAATTATGTCTTTATGTGCTAATATGCTGATTTTAGTTATAAGTGAAGCCTCCCTTGTGGCACTGCTCTTTCTGGGGTCTGACCCAGCTAGTTTTGTATGGCCAGATTTCGGAGTAGCTCCCGAGGATCTTCCAGCCTTCCAGCCAGATGATGAACACTAGACGTAACCCTGGCAACGAGTGGTTTCTTTTGCTCTCCCACTCTATTGTAAATTATTCTTTTGAGACGTTTAGCCGCCGAGCAAGTGTTAGCTCGTGTTGAAATTTTTTCTGTCTGCCTAAGGGCTGTAACATGATTGACAAATCTAGGGTTGATCATGTATGACTTAAACTCTTGCTAGTATTCGCATTTTGTACGACTAGCTTCATGATCATCTGAATATGTAATGGTTGGGACGCCTTACTTTGTATGTCTGATGAACAATTACTTGCTTGCTTAAGATCGAGACACTAGATTTGTTCTTGACCGTAAGTAACTGTTGGCTTGTAGATAAACCCTCATGCATCTAGACAGCCGTGACCGTATTGCGAGGTGGGATTCACTTCAAGGTACGTAGCTGGCTGTCTCTGTCCCTCGCTCTCCAGTATTCTGGTTCTGGGGCGTGACATTTACAAGGGTTAATTGTTGTTTTTCATGTATATGATCTCAGAGTAACATAACATGTACCCACCATTTATGCGCAATGGGAACAAGTTATCAGGGATAACTATCCGAGTTGCTTAAATGCACTAAGCGGACTGCCTAAGTGAACTTCTTTTAGAACACAGTCAATGACGAATTAGGTCATAGTATATATGTATTCCGATAAACACCTAGGAAGCACAGGCACTCTGAATATGTGACCATGGCATGTCGTACCGGAACGTGTCGGGCACATATCAGACACTCCTGGGACACGTAGAGGACACTCCACTGGCACTCCAAAATACACTAGGACATACTAATCTAGATAACACACATTTACTCTGCTTTCAAAATCAATTTTTTTATGAAAAGTGAAAACATATGCGTAACCTAGAAATCTGCAAAATTGCTATTCTTATTTCAAAACTACCCTTACCAGTTATTGTAATAACATGTTATCTTAATGATCTTGAGTGAGGACTAATGCATACGTTAGTACCACCGACATATTGAAACATTTGCACATTCTCTTACATTTTGCAGACTAGAGTTCACTTTGCGTATCTTCTCTTTTTTATGCATGAATAATCTCCAACCATCCAAGCTTATCCAACCTAATTGAAAAGGATAAATAAGTTGGAGACTGCTCCATGGAAAGATTGCTTGAGTTATTGATACGACGACCCAAAATGAAATTGGAAGAAGCTTAAAAGATGACATGTTATAATACCTGATGACTCTATATATAACATGACTCATATGCATGACTCATGCTGTGTATAAAATATAAAGCTGTAGACCAATTAACTACTGGCGTAAGATAATCTTGCTATAAAGCCTGTAAGATCAGTTGGCGGGTAGTATACTGCCTTTGGTTTTGCATGTCTAGAACATTCTACCAAGGAACAATCTTCCAGATCTCCTATATATAACCAGAAAAAGAAGTGAATCATCATACCCCCCCCCCCCCCCCCCCCCCCCCCCCCCCCCAATAAAAAGCTCCTTTTATCTCTATAGTACATAATAAGATAAAGAGGCTTATACTGCATTTTTCTACCCCCATACAGTTAATCTAGTAATTCAATATTCTATTGTGGACTAAATAATTTGTGCCAAACAACATTTGATATTGAGTTTGTGGCAGCAAGAGTTGTTGTTGGCTTTGAAGTTGACTACAAATAAGACTGGGCCATACTACCCTATAAGGAGTGAAAAGTACTGGTTGAAAAGGGTTATTGTCTGGATAGCACTTGCATTGCAATTAGTGATCAGAGGGTGAGACTTGTAGCTGTGCCATAAAGCATATTTGATGAGAACTGAAAACTGTTATAGGAGAAATCATTTCTTTTAACTTATAGGAGAAACTACTTTTGCATGTCTAATTTTTTTAAGACCCCCTGTGGAGTGTAAAATCTACGTCAAGAGAAAAGCTTAAGTGAACTTTTAATGTGTATCACGTAGACCATATTTTTGGTATCCTTGAATTAGTTTGGAATAACAATTTGTGGTGCCAAGTGCAACCTCTTTTCGATCAAAAGGTGCTAGAAATAAAGGCATCATCATTTGGCTACAAACTGATTGTACACTTGCATTCTTCGTTATTTCCAATTAGTTGTGTTGGAATTTCACAAATCTTATTTACTGCAAAGTCCTACATATTCTTGATTGATTGGGAGTCAAACTGTTTTTGATACAGGTCAAAGGATTTGCTGCTCATACTGCTACTGTCAACGACCTTAGCTTTGATGCAGATGGTGATTACATTTGTAGCTGCTCAGATGATGGTTCCGTGGTTATAAGCAGTCTCTTCACTGACGAAAGACTTAAATTTGAGTACCATCGCCCAATGAAAACTATAGCCATGGACCCCGATTATTCTCGAAAATCCTCGAGACGGTTTGTTGCTGGTGGCTTAGCTGGTCAACTTTTTCTTAACACGAAGAGCTGGCTAGGCTATAGCAAACAGGTTTCCTGGTGTTCATTTATGTTTATATCTGACATTAAAATTTGTTGTAACTAATACTCTGTTCTTTTCCAGGTATTACATGATGGTGAAGGTCCAATACATGCAGTAAAGTGGAGAACTAGTCTTATTGCATGGGCTAATGATGCCGGGGTGAAGGTTTATGACATGGCAAATAATGCACGCATAACATTTATTGAGAGGCCACGGGGCCCCACGCCCTGAACTCTTACTCCCTCATCTGGTTTGGCAGGTCTGTCACCAAGATAAAGTGTCCTATGTTTCCACGAAATTTGAAATGTTGTGATACTTACAATTTTTGGTTGGCATATTGGGGGGGGGGGGGGGGGTGATTAAATAGTATTTTCTTAAACTATTGCTAATGAGACAGTGGAAACCTTTTTTTCTTTCCTAATAGTTATTGTATGTTAAAAAAGCATAGGGCAAGCCTGAGCTATTTGATGTAGAATGATATTTCGTCTGGGAGCATTTACAGATGTTTTATCTCTTTCTTTCCTGATTATATCTGTTGGATTGTTGCATTACATGCTAACAGTCACCTGTATATACATAGGATGACACTCTATTGGTTATTGGTTGGGGAACTAGTGTAAAAATTGCTGCAATCAGAACTAATGCATCTCGAGGAGCTAACGGAGTACAGAAGAATATTCAGGCTTCAGGCACAAAGTATGTGGATATTGTAGCATCCTTTCAGACAACCTACTATATATCTGGTATTGCTCCCTTTGGCGATGCTTTAGTTGTACTAGCTTACATCCCTGAAGAGGAAAATGATGAAAAAGATTTCAGTAGCACTATTTCATCACGCCAGGTAAATTTCTTTACTTTTGAAAAAGTGATATTGTAATCCGCTGTTTATTAAAGCCTTTATTGCACCAACTTCTCTGTCCTCAACATATTTACTTATAAAATTAAAATGGTCTTTGTTCATTGCATTTCTGGTCATATATATGAATAGGATTTACTGGCATATTTCCATCGTGGTTCACAGTATCCTTTGATACTGAAAACCATACAGATACCAATAGGCATATTTCCATCATGTGTGCTGTTTGCATGTGAAGTATCGTTTTATTGGATATACTGTCTAATTTTGAAAGCAAAATCTGACTTCACTAGTTCAATTGCCCCTCTTGGGAAAACAAACATACCGGACTCAAATTGAGATTCTAGTGGGTGTCTGGAAACAGACTTCTTGTTGGAATGTTTGAAAGTTGGATACCTCTTGCTCACTGTGAGTAAAATTCTTAATCCAGGGAACTGCACAGAGACCGGAAATACGTATTATCACATGGAAGAATGAGGAACTTACTACAGATGCTCTACCTGTCCATGGTTTTGAGCATTATAAGGCAAAGGATTATGCCCTTGCACATGCTCCTTTCTCAGGTTCTAACCTTTTAATTCTATCACCACATATATGACCTTGAATATATCAATTGCACATGCCAAATATAGCTAATGTCATCATGCATATTTATATGTAGGAAGCAGCTATGCAGGTGGCCAATGGGCAGAAGGTGATGAACCTTTGTATTATATAGTATCTCCTAAAGATATAGTCATTGCAAGGCCTAGGTTAGTCATGAATTACAATAAATCAACTTTTACGTAATAATCTTTAATGCTGGTTTTATAAAGGAACTTATGATGAAATTGATATGAATTCTGAGCATTAATTTCACTGTTGTATTCTTTTGTATCTCTCTCTGCATTGAAGAAGAAGAAAAAATTGTTGAATCAATATACAGGCTTTGCAAAGTACTTCTACATTGGTCAATTATTCCTCTGTGCATGCATGTTCCTAAAATACAGTTACTTTATATTTAAAGGAAATGTGGTAGCACATCACCACTATAATATGAAGTACACAATTTTGTTGGTGGGGAAGACAATAAGACAAACATTCACAATGAAATTACTCTTATGCTTAAATAAATCATTGGGTAGAGACAAGATGACACTAACTGATGTTGAACTCTTGATTGAAGTGCACAGACCTCGGAGAGCCTTTAAACTTTATCTTCATTATACACAATCAAGGAATCAGCAAGATAATCATTTACCCGCACACTTTCAACAAAGTTCTTCACAGAAACCATGTCATTTATCTTCTTCAACAATTTATTCTTAAGACTTATAAGTCAGTGAGACAAGAGAAGTAATCTTACTTCAGCTGCTGCTTCGAGGTTCATAATAAAATAATCATCAAATATGTTTGCTAGAGTTCATACAGAAATAGAGTCAGGCTATCTTCTTTATCCACTTTGGAAGAAGCAAAATGTGCTAGGTAAGATTTCTCACAGAAAATCTTTCCATTTGTTTCCCTAGATTCTATTCATCACTCTCTATTGTAACTCCAACCCTACAAGTATGAGAAGTCTTTCAACACTAAAAACCTCACATTTTATTCTGAATATTCTTATTGAACTTCTATAATATTGATTAATGCTATTTGTTTCAATCGACTTTCTTTTGGAAGGTGAAGGTTAATTGTATTCAAGGAATTAAAAGTTACTAAGTGAATGAAGCATCTTGGCTACCATGGCCAGCAACTTCTAATGTTCTAAATGCTTCTTTTGACACTTGAAATTCTCCAAAGAGCGTCATCCATACAAGAATGTATATCCTATATGCTACCACTTTTCAATCTCCCAAACACTAATTAACATTTATTAGCTGATTCTCTTATTGTTAAAAAGTTATAAAATCAACTTATATTCAGGATTAAACAACAATTTTTATGGATGACATTGTTTAGGTATTAGGATAACACGATATATGAGGAAATAACAGGCTATGCCAATGATAGCAATCAGACCATCAAGTCTTTCCCTGCCATCACACGAATTGTAGAGTCTGTGTGATGAGGGTTCTATCAAGGTTTGCACTATTTGAATCAATTTCAGACATAGGTTGTAAAAGTCACTAGATGCTAGTCGAACGGACACGGGAGCCTAGCCGCCTAGGCGACCGCATAGTTCTAGCCTGTCCAAAAAAAAAAAAACCAAAAGCCCTGCTGAAAATTGCAGCAGTTGTCCGTAAAACCCAAAAATCTGCATAGGCAGGTGTCAGACGGGCACTAGGCGGACGCCTAGGTGGGCAACGGACGACCACTGATGCCTAACACCTTGGTGTCGCCTAGAACGGATTTTTAGAACATTGTTTTAGACTCTTATGAGTTATGGCACTTTCGGTGGTTTCATAGTTCTTTGTTTCAGAAAGCCAAAAGGATAATAAGAAATTGTTAAAAAACTAAAATATTTCATACATTTAGGCAAAATATTACTTGTTCTATTCCTTTAGTTTGAATGAAATAATATCCAACATTATTGAATTGTTCACCTACAAGGAAAATTATTGTTATTTTACTTGCTTTTGGACAAAGTACACCCACAATAAATAGTTTTAATGTAATATTTGAAGATGTATGAACTTGTGAATTTATTGTATACAACTTTGACAAATGATAATGATTATAATGTTCAATCAGGATTTATCAACATATTCTAATTTTCTTTGATGAATTGGCCGTGAAAGAGAGCAAAATTCCGTCATGGCCGGTATAGGTTGGGTCAATATTGGATGAGACATGCCAAAACCAATACTATACGACCAATACATATGGTTATAGGTCTATACTGCAAACCTTGGGTATATTTTATATTATTCACCCTCCGGCATGTACACTCTCACCCAAGGTCGATATAATTTTTTCGTCCGCTTAAATGCATGCTAGAGAGATTGAAACTAGGTTGCTCCGGTACCATGTAAAGTCCCTGCCACTACACAAAACTCACTCGAGAATTTTTAGTGAGGGATGAGGGATATCTGATGGAACTGAGGATTTCCAGGACCACGGATTGGTGTGCGTATTGATCGATAGAAAGCTAAATAGATATAAACGTGTTCTAATCTTCATAGGCGGAAATAGGGTTCACGAATTATACCTGCGATGAGAAGAAGACGACAGTTCCTAGCAACCTCGAGCAGTCAGCGACCCCAAGATCTTCTGCACGTATTCCTTCCTCGGGTTGGACGTCGTGTGGGCGATGATCTCCCAACATTTTCTTCTCTCGTCTGTCCTCCTTTTCTCTCCTCTCGTGATGGACAATTAGAGAAAGATGCTCTTCTTAGGATACATATGACGGCCAGAGAATAGAGTGTATATATAGGCTACGGCAGGGACCATGAGAAGAAATTATGTTTAGGTCTCCTAACGGGTCTAGGTATCCCGTGTTCAGCCCGAACACACAATCCAGGTCTGTTAACAATAGCTCAGTCCACTAAAGAGCTATTGTTGCACTACCTTTCTAATCCCAAATTACGTTTATGGGCTCCTTCTTATTATACTTGTTTGTCTCCCCATGTTAAGATATCGAATGTCCGTCAATCAAAATAAGTTACTGACAACTACATTGATCGACATCTTTTATCCTTAAGTAGTACTACTCAACTTTATTTGTCATGTCGGATATAATCCAACTGCAGGTTTTACATGACAATCCTTATGAGTTCTTTAAGGGGACATCATCAACCCGATACATCGGGATATGAATTCCTTTTATAATCAACAGTCCTTCATACACATAATACAATTACCCAATTCATAGAGGTTATTGACTTATTATGAATCTCACTTTTTTATGAATCAAAGTAATGCACACTACATATACATGTCTGTTATTATATCTGGATTAAGAGCACAAGCATCCATAATAACAGATGTATTTGTTCTCTTATGTAGTCAGTACAAAGAGAACAACCTCAAGTGGTCCTGTTCAATACACACAAAGTGCACTATATAATCCTATAGTCAAGATAGACTAATGACAGATTACACTACAACCTTACCAATGGTTTGTCCAAATCCATCTAGGTTGTGAACTACTTATATATTCTACAAGAGACTGATAATATAATCTTCTGTGTGTCACCACACACCATATTATCTACAATATAAAATATCAGACACTTTGCATTAACATATAACAAATATAAAATGTCAACATTTGCCCATATGATTCTCATTAAAAAATAATAGAAAAATAGTTAATACAAAAGTGATGCTTTTAGTATATAATCCTAACAATCTCCCACTTATACTCAAAGCATTGCTTTTTAGTATACTGTTACAAATCTCCCACTTATACTTAAAGCCATGCGACCATGCATTTGACTCCCATTCCCTCAACATGAGTATTAAAAGCTTTAGCCGATAAGCTCTTTGTAAAGGGATCAGCTAGGTTGTCTGCTGATGCTATCTTGGTCACAACAATATCACTTTTTACGATATCTCGTATCAGGTAGTACTTGCGCTCAATGTGTTTACTTGTCTTATGGACTCGTGGTTCCTTCGAGTTTGCAACTACACCACTATTATCACAATAAAGTATAATCTTAGGTAAAGTAGGTACCACATCTAAGTCCAACAGAAAGTTTCTGAGTCAAACCGTTTCTTTGGCTGCTTCAGAGGCTGCTACATACTCGACTTCTATGGTGGAATCATCAATACATTTTTGCTTGATACTCCTCCATACTATGGCTCCACCTCCCAAGGTAGATTTTCTGGCATCCCTAACTGACTGAAAATTTGAGTCTGTATACCCCAAGGGTACTAAATTATCTGTCTGGTAAACCAACATATAATCTTTAGTCCTTTTCAGGTACTTTAGAATATGCTTTACCGCAGTCCAGTGATCTTGTCCTGGGTTGGACTGATATCTGCTAACTGTCTACGACAAAGTAGATGTCTGGTCTCGTACATGGCATTGCATACATTAAGCTTCCTACTGTCGAAGCATAATGAACCACTTTTATGCCCTCTATTTCTTTAGGTGTCCTCGGACACTGTTCCTTTGATAGAGCTATTCCATGTCTAAGAGGTAGAAAACCTTTCTTGAAATTTTGCATGCTAAAACGAGTTAATACAGTTTCGATATAGGCCGATTGAGATAAGCCTAACATCCTTTTCTTGCGATCTCGTAAAACTTTGATCCCAAGGATGTGACCTGCTTTTCCCAAGTCTTTCATATCAAACTGTTTGGATACGTATACCCTTACGTTAGATAACACCTTTACATTGTTTCCAATGAGCAATATGTCATCCACATAAAGTACTAGGAATACCACCACGTTTCCGTCATACTTTTTGTACACACAAGGTTCATCTGGACATTGATCAAATTCGTAGGATTTTATTACCTGATCAAAAAGATGTTCCAAGATCTGGAAGCTTGCTTAAGTCCATAAATGAACTTCTTGAGCTTACAAACAAGATGCTCTTGGCCTTTTTCAATGAATCCGTCTGGTTGCTTCTATATATGTTTTCTTTACGACTTCCATTAAGGAAAGCTGTCTTGATATCCATTGCCAAATCTCATAATCGAGATGAGCTGCAATAGATAAAAGAATCCGAATAGACTTAAGCATGGCTACTGGCGAAAATGTTTCATCATAATCAATATCCTCTTTCTGAGTAAAATCTTTTGCCACAAGCCGTGCTTTAAAGGTCTCAACCTTGCTGTCTGCTCCTCTTTTTCTCTTATAGGACCACTTGCATCCAATGACTTTTATACCAGTAGGTGGTTCTACAAGTTTCCAGACTTTATTAGAATCCATTGATTCTGTTTCCGATTTCATTGCCTTTTGCCAAGATTCAGCATCTTTATCTTGTAGTGCTTCATTATAGGTGCAGGGTTCATAGTCTTGTTCCTTAGGGACAAAGTCTGAGGACTCTCCCAAGAACATAAACCTGTCCGGTTGTATAACAACCCTCCCACTACGACGAGGCACTATGGGTTGTGGTGTAACATTTGTGACACGTTGTGCAGTTACTTGTGGTTCCTCCTCTTGTACTGTTGGTATTGAAGTATTATGTGTCTCTCCTCTTAATTCTTCTAAAACAACTCTACTCATGGGTTTATGGTTCATCCATAGCCTTCCTCTAAGAATCGGACATTGGTGCTAACAATGACCTTCTGATCCTTAGGACTATAAAATATATCCTTTTTCGTTCCTCTTGGATAGCCTACAAACAAGCGTACTTTTGTACGAGATTCCAACTTATCTGCTTTTCCATTCGACACATGTGCTGGACTACCCCAAATTCGAACATGTTTCAGACTAGGCTTTCGTCCGGTCCACAGCTCTGTAGGAGTAGAAGGTACTGACTTAGAATGTACCAAGTTCAAAATATAAGCTGCAGTCTCTAAGGCATATCCCCAAAACGAGTTTGGCAAATCCGAATAACTCATCATTGATCTAACCATCTTCATAAGAGTCATATTCCTTCTTTCTGCTACACCATTCTGTTGGGGTGTTCCAGGTGCAGTCAATTAGGACGTAATCCCAGCTTCTGATAAGTAATCCCTAAACTCTCCAAAAAGGTACTCGCTACCACGATCTGAACGTAATGACTTGATACATTTTTCATGACGTTTCTCCGTCTCAGCCTTGTACTGTTTGAATTTCTCAAAGCACTCAGACTTACGACGCACCAAGTAAATGTATCCATACCTTGAATAATCGTCAATGAATGTGACAAAATATTCAAAGCCACCTCTAGCCTGGATAGTCATGGGCCCACACAACATCAGAATGAACCAATTCTAACACATCTTTGGTCCTATACCCCTTTGCCTTGAAAGGCATTTTGGTCATTTTACCTTCCAAGCAGGATTCACAGACTGGAAGTATCTCCACTTCTAATGAACTCAAAGGTCCATCTGTAACTAGTCTTTGAATCCTTTTTAGATTAATATGGCCTAATCGCAAGTGCCAAAGATATGTTTGGTTCATACAAGAAGGTTCTTTTCTCTTATTTAAGTTAGAAGACGTATTATTCATTTTCATTAGTTGC